>SJYO01026388.1:62368420-62765223 GCA_006410555.1 Capra ibex | reverse complement strand
CCTTGTTGTCTGACCAAGGTTTATCCTTTTCCTCATACAGTTCCGACATATAACAGTGGGACGAATAAATTGAAGATACGTCTCATGTAATACTCTTTGCGACCTGACCTTCTTTGTGTTCGACCTTAGTTTTAACGGCCCTCTTTATAGTTATTGGAGTCTATACGTCTACTGTGGTGGGAATNNACTTTCTCCTCTCACTTTTTCAACCGAATTTCGAGTTGTAAGTCTTTTGCTTCTAGTACCGTAGACCAGGGTAGTGAAGTACCCTTTATCTACCCCTTTGTCACCTTTGTCAGTCTGAAATAAAAACCCCCGAGGTTTTAGTGACGTCTACCACTGACGTCGGTACTTTAATTTTCTGCGAATGAGGAACCTTCTTTTCAATACTGGTTGGATCTATCATATAAGTTTTCGTCTCTGTAATGAAACGGCCGATTCCAGACCGATCAGTTCCGATACCAAAAAGGTCATCAGTACATACTTACACTCTCAACCTGACACTTCTTCCGACTCGAGGTTTCTTAACTACGAAATCTTGACACCACAACCTCTTCTGAGAACTCTCAGGGAACCTGACGTTCCTCTAGGTTGGTCAGGTAAGACTTCCTCTAGTCGGGACCATAAAGAAACCTTCCTGACTACGATTTCGACTTCGAGGTCATGAAACCGGTGGAGTACGTTTCTCAACTGAGTAACCTTTTCTGAGACTAAACCCCTCCCTAACCCCCGTCCTCCTCTTCCCCTGCTAGCTTCTACTCTACCGACCTACCATAGTGACTGAGCTACCTGCACTCAGACTCACTTGAGACCCTCACCACTACCTGTCCCTCCGGACCGCACGACGCTAAGTACCCCAGAGTTTCTCAGTCTGTGCTGACTCGTTACTTGACTTGACTTGACTACGTATACTGTTGTGTTTTGTTATAAATATAGGAACCTTTTACGAGATGTCAAACGATTATAACACTTAAAGGACTTATATACCACGACACTTGACTTATATAGGAGGGGGTTTAACTATGCAACTTCGGAATTAATGTTTACACCACCATAAACCTCCATTCTCAGAAACCCTCCGTTAGTCCAGTTCTCCCATCTCGGGGATACTAACCATAATCACGGAAATATTCTTTTCTGTGTTTTCTCTACTGGAGAGAGAGGCAGTACACGTCGGTTTCATTCTTCCGTAGGAAACGTTTCGTCCTTGTTCTACCTCGGTCCTTGACTTAACCCGGTCGTCGAACTAGAACCTGAAGGGTCGAAGGTTTTGACTTTTATTTAAAGAAAAAATTCAGTAGGTCAGATACCTTAAAAACAACGTCGTCGACCTTAACTGATTCTATATACCTATCTGAGTAGAGTACTATTACAGTGACAGTATAACATTACGAATGCGTCGGACCTGGTCCCCTACTGTTAGAGAAATCTACTTCCCGATCTCTCTTTTACAAAATCCGAGTCTTCTGGTCTAACAGCGACAGTGTTGATAAGTCGAGACTGGAATGTCGTGTTTCCGTCGGTGTCTGTTATGTATTTACTTACGCCCACCGCCACTGGGTTGTTTAGTAATACATGCTATTGTCTGTCACTCACTTAAACCGGGAGACCAAATCTAATGATCGTGACTACACTCAGAAACTTTCAAGGGGAAGGAACTACTCGACCTAGGATGACCGGTAAACGGACTGTAACTAGGACCCACAGGTCTTACTGTATTACCTAGAGTCGGTAGAGACACCACGGTTCTTCGGACTGAATAGATCCCTGAAAAGGTCCCAGTCACTTGTCCAAGAAATAAAGTGTTCTACGGTTTTCAGGTACTCTTCATACCACCTAATTTACACTGACGTTAAAAGAAACAGTGATGGTACCTGATAAGGAGAACTTAGACTCGACCGGGACACTGTTGAAATTGGTCATCTTACACTACTTTCACTATTGACATGTCAAGACACGGATTTGGTATTCTCCTGTATCCTTATAAGACTAAACCATTAAACCCTCAGGACTCAGTGATACATTCAGTGGAAAAATAGGATACTTCTATGGTATTCCCCTCTAGTCTACCATTTGTGTACACTTCTCGATCTCCAGGACTCTGATCTACCTTTCTCTCTGTGTAGCTTGGTAAGATCGTAGGTTTCAATTCAAGTCCAAAGTAGGTAGGATTGACTCTGTAGTCTCACCCCGTAGACCCCACAAGATCGGTTCAGTTCGGTGTCTATTGACGTCTGAGTCGATTGCAATGCGCCTTGCCTTGACGGATCTAATAGGGTCAGTTAGTTTTATTATTTTATTTTTGATGATTCAAATTAATCGACTTTGTTCCCCTATTTTTTTGACTTACTCTGAAGGTGTTAACTTACTTTCTTAATCTCATCAAATCACTGAGAACTTCATCTAAGACATCCTACGGATATCCACAGGTGTTTTATTTTCGTATTCGTCAAGTACAAGTTTATTCTAACTTTTGGTGAAACCCGTAGTTTTAATTTGTCAAAAAAAAAAAAAAATTGACGTCTTGAAGAGTCTCCAAAAATTTCACGTGTAAATTATTGTTTGTAGTACTTTGAGGTTCTCCTCCTACATTTTAGAGGAACACTGAAAAATTTCCGCATAAATAAGTGTAGGGTTCCCGAAGGGACTATCGAATCAACCATTTCTTAGACGTACGTTACCTCCTTTGGGACTAAACTAAGGACCCAACCCTTATAGGTGACCTCTTTCCTATCCAATGGGTGACGTCATAAGAACCCGAAGGGAACACCGAGTCGACCATTTCTTTGACGGACGTTACGTCTTCTGGACCCAAACAAGGGACTCAACCCGTCTAGGGGACCTCTTCCCTTTCCGATGGGTGAGGTGATAAGACCAGACCTCTTAAGGTACCTGGCATTTCTGGTACCACAGCGTTTCTCAACCTGTACTGACTCGTTGAAAGTGAAATAAGTGTAGGACTCCTTCTTAAGGGTCTTCTATACTGCAGATTCGACACAGGACTGGTTATTTATTTCTGGCCTGGTACGACCTGTTCTATCAGAGTCGGATAAAGGTCGAGGTGTTACAGTAATAGATCCAAGGTAATACGTTACCAGAGAATCGTAATAATCCCGAGATTATGTTCGAGCGTCCTCTCACTCGAGTACCTCAAGGACTACCTATCGGAGAGTGTCAGAAGTGACTCAAGGTGAGTAATATCTATTTCCGAAGACGAACTTCGGTGGGATTACGAAAACTGGAGGTTAGAATTAGTTACGGAACCTTACTTTTATACCAGTGGATCCTATCTTCTATTTTGGGTTCAGTACTAGATTCCACACTCTGGAGTCATTTTTGAATTAATTAAAAAGAGTAAACGATAGTATAAAGTCACCGAGTTTCTTAGACAGACATTACGCTCTCTGGACCCAAGCTAGGGTCCCACTCCTTCTAGGGGACCTCTTCCCTTACTGTTGGGTGAGGTCATAAGAACGGACCTCTCAAGGTACCTGTCTCCGATGTCAAGTACCCCAACGTTTCTCGGCCTGTACTGACTCCTTGATTGTGAAAGTGTGAAAGTTTTATTATAGAGAGGTTACTGAGACCAGGGAGTCAAACTTTTATCCGAGTTAGTCGAAAAGAAAAAACTTGTTTATTTTGTTTCTACTTTTGTCGTATTATGATAGGTTAGAGTAAATGAACAATCCTATAAGAGAATGGACGAAATGAGTTGTAGAGTCGTGCCCCTGAAGGGACCACCAGGTCACCAATTCTTAGGAGGAACGTTACGTCGTCTACACTCAAGCTGGGGATCACCCCCTTAATTCTAGTATTTGTGGTGTCCGGTATTCCGGCACGTGGTGTTGATCTCTCTTCCGACACGTGGTGTTCCTTTCTAGGACGTACGACGTTGATTCTGGGTTGCGTCGGTTTATTTATTTTATATATATATTTCTTTAGAATGGTGGTTTAAAAAACTCAATCAACAGGTGTGTCAAACGCACACAGAAGAGAGAAGGGTAAATAAGGTGGTGGATGATGTTAAACCGGGAGAGTAGAGTAAAAGTCGAGGAAAATTTTTGCCGTGGATAAGAGTCCACTCAAGTAGGTCAAACTTCGAAGGTTGAGAATGGATGATCTCGTTTCTCCCAAGTATAATAGATATGAGGTGGGTGGAGGTGCGGTTTGGATATAACAGTCGATAGATAAAGATGGACTTATAGTGCGTCCATATTTCTTTGAAGAGGTAGGGGTTGTTGGTATAGTTTGGACAAGTTCATGAATAAGTGACTAAGTTGATTGTAAACGACTCGTAATGAGTCTACCATTTCTTAGACGGACGTCACGTCCTCTGGACCCAAGTTAGGGACCCAGTCCTTCTAGAGGACCTTTTCCTTTACCGTTGGGTGAGGTCATAAGTACGGACCTCTTAAGGTACCTGTCTCCTCAGACCGTCCGATGTCAGGTACGCCTTCGTCTCAACCTCTACTGACTCGCTGTTGGTGTGTATGAGACTCACTTTTGGAAACGACCTACAATCTAAGACTGACACTAGTCCTGACATAGGAACCCCTCGAATATCAGGTCACCACCTCTGTCTATTTAACAACGACAACAAGTCAGTGATTCAGCACAAGGTGAGAAGTGTTGGGGCACCTGACGTCGTGTGGTCGGAAGGGACAGGAGATGATAAAAGACCTCAAACGAGTTCAAGTATAAGTAACTCAACCACTATGACAGATTGGTAGAGTGGGAGACGGTGGGAGAAGAGCGAAAGTCAGAAAGAATCGTAGTCCCAGAAAAGGTTACTCAGACGAGAAGTGTAATCCACCGGTTTCATAACCTCCAAGTCATAGTGAGGAAGGTTACTTATCAATCCCAACTAAAGGAAATCTTAACTGACCAAACTAGAAGATCGTCAAGTTCCCTGAGAGTTCCCAGAAGAGGTCGTGTATTATGTTTTCGTAGTTAAGAAACTGAGAGTCGGAAGAAATGCCAGGTCAAGAGTGTAAGTATAGAGTGGTGACCTTTTTGGTATCGAAACTGATCTGTCCGAAAACAACCGTCTCATTACAGAAACGAAAAATTATACGACAGGTCCAAACAGTAACTATTTATTGGTTCAAAAGGTGAATACCCCCTTTGTGCCCAAAGATATACTCGTGGTTCCTCCCTGGGAAGTAAGTCGAACCTCTCTAACATCCCCCTGATCTCTTCCCACTATATTTCCGGAAGGTCCCTACTTTTCTTAAGAGTAGAAACTCCTATCTATCCCGTCTATTTCTTCTCTTCTCGTCGGTAGGTCTCCTTCACAGAATATCCTTCTTAATGTCCCTTCTCTGATTCAGTGTATGAGTACCTGGTCGTTCAGCAAGACGTACCGACCTGGTCACTTACTACCACCACTCTTCGGTCTCTCCTGCAAGTCCACGTCCTAATTGACGGAAATGTCTTGGGGTTTAGTGACTGACGGAACCATGACACGTCGTTGATGTACAAAACAAAAACACAAAAGGAAGGTCTACTTTGTAAAATTTGTGTATACGTACAAAGATTATTTCAATTCATTCGAAGATAGGACACTGGATCGTTAAGATGAGAGTCCATAAATGAATTCTCTTTCTTTTTACTGTATAATACAGGTGTGTTTGTGAACGTGTTCCGACAAGTTCTGTTGGAATAAGTATTACCGGGATTTGACCTTTCTTGAGTTTACAGACAGCTACCCTCTTACTTATTTGTTTAACACCATACAAATACATTACCTTAGTATCAGTCAGTATTTTGTCTCGTTTAATGGTTCTGTATGTTGTACCAACTAAGAGTCTTAGTGATACGACTCGTTTCTGTCTGTCTGTGTCTGGGGTAAGTATATTTAAGGTTCTTCTCCATTGTATATAATACCACTGTCTTTAGTCTTTTACTAAAGAGACCCACAATCCCACTTATCTCTTCCCTTTTAACTACCCTTTCTCTGTTTCCCTTAAAGGACCCCACCATCTATATAGGAAGGAGGGTAAAATCCACCACCAAATCAAGTCAAGTCAAGTCAACGAGTCAGCACAGATTGAGAAACGCTGGGGTACTTAGCGTCGTGTGGTCCGGAGGGACAGGTAGTGGTGAGGGTCTCAAGTGAGTCTGAGTGCCAGTAGCTCAGGTACTACGGTAAGTCGGTAGAGTAGGAGACAACAGGGGAAGAAGAGGACTGGGGTTAGGGAGGGTCGTAGTCTCAGAAAAGGTTACTCAGTTGAGAAGCGTACTGTACCGGTTTCATGACCTCAAAGTCGACATCGTAGTAAGGAAGGTTTCTTGTGGGTCCTGACTAGAGAAGACTTACCTGACCAACCTGGAGGAACATCAGGTTCCCTGAGAGTTCTCAGAAGGGGTTGTGGTGTCAAGTTTTCGTAGTTAAGAAACCGCGGATCGAAAGAAGTGTCAGGTTGAGAGTGTAGGTATGTACTGGTAACCTTTTTGGTATCGGAACTGATACTTGAAAACAACCGTTTCATTACAGAGACGAAAACTTATACGATAGATCCAACCAGTATTGAAAGGAAGGTTCTTCATTCGTAGAAAATTAAAGTACCGACGTCAGTGGTAGACGTCACTAAAACCTCGGGGTTTTTATTTCAGACTGTGACAAAGGTGACAAAGGGGTAGATAAAGGGTACCTCACTACCCTGGTCTACGGTACTAGAATCAAAAGACTTACCTTTTTGAGTGACTCAATATGTGATACTAGACACGTCAGATGACTTACCATTAATATGAAGATAAAAAAATTTTTACGTTTTCTTATGAATAAAGTTTTCAGATTCTCATTGTTCTGACAAACGAGTATCTTTTCGACGAGTTCAGAACGGCACACCGAGTAATGTTATATTGTTATGGTTTTATTTTAAAGTTTTCAGAACTTCTCTTTATATTTATGTTTGTTCCACGTTTTTCAAATAAGTTTGTCTACTTTTTCGTATTTATGAAGTAAGATGGACTTTAAACTATCTGTAAAACCTTTAAAAGTTGATTTTTTTAGACTCTTTAGTTACTGAAAACTATGCCTGTAGGGCCTTCTCATGAAGAAAACAGTGGATACTTAATTAAATACTTTCGAGACTCTTTTTTTAGGTCTACTTTTAATTACTTGATATTTTATTTTGACTCATTATTTTAGTTATGTTTAAGAAACCAGTAGTTCTTCATTTAATATTGTTTTTGTCAAAGTCTATTATTTTTCTCATTATTAAGAAATTCTTCTCTGTCCAAAATTTGTTCGAGAAATAAGAAACTTTTAGATTACTGACTTCTCCTCACTTAGTGAGTTTGAGTAACCTTTTTATAAATTTACAGAAAGTTTAATTTGTGTATTATGACCGTAACTACCTCAGTTTTAGTTTAAATGTTATATGGTAATGTTTTTCCTGTGCTTACTGATCGACTAAGTGTTCATAGTAGTTGACTTTCTCATAAATTTTAATAAGTAAATATCCTTTTGAACGTCACGGAACTTTAGAATGTCGAGAATGTCAAATACATTCTTCCTTTGAACTAACTCTAAAAAGAGATGAACTGTTGTTAAGACTTTTAAATGAAAATTAATACTGATTCAACACTTGGTCTTTCTTTTGTTCAAAACTAGTTCTAATAATCTCCTTACGTATGGTCTTCTTGATAGTAAGATAAGAAAACTACCCTTTACTATATTGTTTTAAGAGCAGCACCAGTTGTTATACGTTGGTTCTACTTCCTGTTTATCTTAATGTCTATACTTAGCGTGTCAATTAATTTTTGTCAAAAAAGGGGATCTAAAACACTACCAAGACCTTAAAAAACCTTAAAATTCTGAACATTAAACAACACCGAAGAAAAGAGCTACTTTATTTACAAGTGAAAGTAAGAATTAAAACATAAACATTAATACCTAAGAAACAGAATTTTACGTCTAGGTTTGAATGTGATCGTCTTGAGGGGTGGTGTGGACCCGAGTTGACGACAAAAATCTGACACAATAAGTTCCAGTACCCGACACTAGACAAAGAGGAACATAAGGACCGTGTCACGGACTATTTTTCATCCTCGTATTGTTTATATACACGTTGATTTACGTTGTCCCGTGTATTAGACCATCGAGACACATTTCGTTTTATAGTCTCTACTTTCCCCGTGACGTCTATATAGTCTAGGGTTGGGTGTGAGAGAGGTTCCTTGTTTATAGGAAAGTGAAGAACTTTGTGACCGGACTTTCTGACTTTAAGATTAATCCAAATAAGTTAGGTCGGGAGGATGTTGAAGTGGGTGGGGGGTCATGATGAGTCAATTTTAATTTTTAACTTATGTCCTAAGACATGTAACAGAATAGGGATCGAAGAAACACTCCTGTATTTGAGTCATGGAAAGACCAAAGCATCAAAAAACCCTTTTATAATGTTTATTCATTCATTCCAAACTCGGAAACGATATCTAAGTTGATGTACAATACACGCACAAACACACAAGACAACACAGGCTGAGAACCGTTGGGAAACCTGACGTCGGACGGTCCGAGGAGACATGCACCCTAAAAAGTCCGTTCCTATGACCTCATCCAAAGGTAAAGGAAGAGGTCACCTAGAAGGAATAGGTCTCTAGTTTGGACTTAGAGGACACAGAGGACGTAACACTCGTCTAAGAAATGGACGACTCGAGAGTCCCTTCGGGTTTAAGTTGATATGTGACTTATTAAATGAATAGATCAAAACGTACCGTTTTGGGTCACTTTTGTTAAAACATTGTGTTAATTTTACTATCTGTAACATTCAGGGTCATACTATCCACCTGACTTCAATAAACAATGAAGAGTTGTTAGTCTTTATCTTTACCATCTTAATGGTCGGAGACCCAAACGGACTCTTCGACACGTCAGTCCGTCATGGTGGTAATAAGGTAAGGGTGGTCTACACTAGGATAAAAATTTCTGAAGACCCTTTCCCTCTAAGGGAGTGGAGGGAATCGTTGGGCAAGGCTACAAATTATTGTGAACGATGGTCCCCACGACCAAGGGACTCGGATTGACCTCATAAAAATTCAAAGATACACAACCACAAAAAGGGATAAGGGTAAAGGAGGAAGTCATAAATAAAATAGGGGAGGGAAGAAACGGAAAAAAGGTGATTAAAGGGAACATCTGAAAAGAAAAAAAAACGTTTATTTTCACTTTAACTTTTAACGGCTTTTGGATTTTATTTTCGTTTTGTCCATTTTATAATTAAATCTACAGTATGTAAGAACCCTACTTTTACTCAACATTGAATTTAAAATATGTTCATCATGGGTCCGCAAACTATCAGACACGGAGAGACGATAACCTGTGGACACTTGAACCGACTCAACCCCTGTATATGGTAAAATAACTTTATGTAATGTAAAATCATCGAAACTAGGGTACCTTATCCTATACCGTAGGACGACGTCAAAAAAAAAGGGACCTTTTAAGGTCCATGTCTTCCTCAGAACACCCGATGTCGGGTACCCCAATGTTTCTCAGTCTGTGTTGACTCGTTGATTTGTGTGTTGTGTTTGTAAATTTGCATACATATTAAAACAAAATCAGAAGTCAGAGAAAACTTACGAGAGGTTTAAAGGTCTAAAAAGGAAAACAACTACTCGAGACTTGATCTATACTTTTAGATTCGAAACCTATCACGATTCCTAGAACCCACTGAAAGGACCACCGAGTCTACCATTTCGCAGACGGATGTTACGCCTTCTGGGCCCAAGTTAGGGACCCAGCCCTTCTAGGGGACCTCTTCCTTTACCGTTGGTTGAGGTCATAAGAACGGACCTTTTAGGGTACCTACCTCCTCGGACCAACCGATGACAGGTGCCCCAGCGTTTCTCAGCCTGTGCTGACTCGTTGAAGTGATAGATAGATAGATAGATAGATTCCTAGAACCCGTCTTGTGGAAAGTAAAGATGGAACAATTAAATGTCAAAAATGGACACTTAAGGTAGTCATGTACATCATAAGTCGACTAGTTATCACGAATTTGTAACTCGACCGACTCATAGCATCCTTTCTACACTCGACTGTCTACAGTCCTTTTATGACAACAAAACTTTATCAAACGTAATAGACCATGGACTGTTGAACTTTAAGGTGACAGTCACCAAATAAACTAACTTTGACAAAGAGACTCCCGAGTGACTTTTACCTTCTGAAGGATCTTAACATTCTGAAGTTAGTTAAATCTGGCTCTTGAGTCGTGGACCGGTCTTTGTGACCCACAGACCATCTACTGACCTTACCCCTCTTCTCTCTTCCACTGGTTTGGAGGGTCAACTGGGACCTGACAGAACCAAGTACGGTGAGTGGTTCTGAATAAATAAGTATCGAAGAAAGTGAGAGTTTACATGTCAGTAGAGACATGTAGAGACATGTGGGTTGGTTTCCACCCCACACCAATGATTTACGTACACACTCCTCAGACCCCGTATTGAAATCTCGGGAATCGGGACCTGAACTTAGAGACGAGAATGGACTACTGACCCACTAGTACCCTTCTGATGAATTGAAGGGAGGTAGAGTCGGAGGTGTGTCTGGTTGATTCTGAATTATAGCTAATAGAAAACCTATGTAGATCATTACTTACGACGTCTGTGATCATAACCTTTGAGGACAAAAAGGGTCCGAACCGTAAAGGTGTGATCAGTTTGGATGATTCTATCTATCACTTTCACTTTCACTTCAGCGAGTCAGCACAGGCCGAGAAACGCTGGGGTACCTGACATCGGGTAGTCCAAGGAGACAGGTACCCTAAGAGGTCCGTTCTTATGACCTCACCCAACGGTAAAGGAAGAGGTCCCCTTAGAGGGGCTGGGTCCCTAGTTTGGGTCCAGAGGACGTAACGCCCGTCTACGAAAATGAGTTTGGTTTAAAAGTTGAGATCTCTGTGATCGATAGAACGATAAACGTAAAGTAAAGATTAACAAAAGGATTTCAAATGGAAGAATTTACAAGAACATATGCATGGTTTATTGACTAACGTGACTATTATACATGGTAGCACGAATCGTGAAAGTGCAAGTAAATACATTACCCGATACCAAGAGACATACCGAAGGGTCTACCGAGTCAACCATTTCTTAGACGGACGTAACGTCCTTTGTGTCCTCTGTGCTAAACTAGAGACCCAGTCGTTCTAGGAAACCTCACCCTTTACTGTTGGGTGATGTCGTAAGAACGGACCTCTTAGGGTACCTGGCTCCTCGGACCGTTCGATGTCAGGTATCGCAGTGTTTCTCTGTGCTGATTTCATTGACTCGTACATGCGTTCGTGATACACACAAATGAGACAGGAAGGAGGGAATAAAATTCAAAGAACCTTCGTCATTCTAAGTAGATCGGAAAAGGGTCTTGGATCCTGTTATACTTCTTGTTATTTCTTGTCGGTCTAAGCACCCGAAGTAACTCAATTTTGGGATCCGATATGTCGTGAGAATCGAAGTCGGAGTTAAAATCGACTCCTACTTTTCGTAATTTTACTACGGGTAGAACATTTACCACGGATTATCGAATTTTCTCCGGGTTTTATAATTGTTCATATCCTTGATGTAGGAAGTTCTAACTCTAATTTTTATTTTTGTCGAAACTATCACTATCAAAGAAACGTTGTGTTCGATTCTTTTACTCAGACGGACCTTGATCTCCCTTGAAGATGTCTCAAACTTGACACAGATGTACCAAGTCACCCAAGAAACGGAGGAGGGACCCGGACGGTTAGTTCTGAGAATCGTCTCTCGAAAAAACCGTCTGTTCGGGACTGATGAACGTTACTCCGTCTGTAGTGACCCCGTAGAGTTTCCGGTCTGTGGTCTACCATAATTATTTAAAGTTGATAATCTTCAAACCTAGTCTTTCGATTTCCACTTCCGGAATAGAGTAAACAGTTTACTACGTTAAGTAATAATTTAGTCCTGTTTGGTCAATTGTAGAATTCATATTAAAACCAACGATAAATATTACGTGAGTGGCCAAGTAAACGGACTTGGCCGAATAAATTAACACACATCGAAAAGTGTTTTTCCAATCCCGCTGACTCCTTTACTGGATACGTTTAGTGTCAAGCCCTATTTAGGTTTGAAAATAAGTTCACGGTTACTTTACAATCGTACGAACTCAATAAACTACTTTAATACAAAATAAATTTTATTAAACTTCTCCTTTGAGAGGTTCATTTAAATGACTCGAGACTGTTATTCACATCCTAAAACCACGATCTCCAAAAAAATGTTGTTTTCATGTGTGGTTTTCATGGGTAAAAGTCTGAGTGTTTTTCTCTCCCACCACTATTCACTCAGTTAATTAAAAAATTTTGTAACAATGATCTACTTTTTTTTACTTCTACAATCGTCCAGTCTCATAGACAGGACCCTTTAGAGATGGTTAAAAAATGACTCTTCGTTTATTCAAATCAAAACTTCTCGGAAATCTCCCATTTTAGAATCATTGAGACCGTAAATGAGATCTTTCTTCTCTAGTATATTAGTTGGTCTGTGATTTACAAAATCTTGATGGTGTGATAAATGGTCACCTCAATAGTAGTAGTAATAGTGGTAGTACCGATTATACATACACGGTCCGTTACAAGATTCTTAAAGACGGACAGTTAAATAAAATAGGAGAGTTTTTAAGACACTCCTTCCACGAGAATCATACGGGTAATGTTTCTACTCCTTTGACTATGGTAGATCTATTATTCTTAATAGTTTATAGTCTCAATTTTCCTTTGAATCCCGAGTGTAACAAGTTGAGAAATATTTGTTTTTATGAATCTGGGTCTCTGATCACAGAACGAGTCTCAGTATTTTTTTATATCACAGGTTCGGTGTCTATAAATATGTTTATTGGTCGTGTATCATTCACGAACAACGTACGGTGAATGGACAACGTCATTGTGACTTTATCTATGATAACAGGGTTAATACGTCCTCTTAAACGAGAATCTCTACAATCCACGGTCGGATTGTTTTTACTCACGGTCGGAGAGAAGATTCAAGACTTCGTGGTCTTAGTCCTTCGGGGAAAGTCAAACAAGGTGTATTTTGTTTTAGAGGTATTAGTACCTTTTAAGTTAGTATATCGAAGTACGAAAGTCTATAAAACTATAAATTTTAGTACGTTTAAAAGAAGTAAAGACGAAAGTTAAATCCGAAAAAACCCTCATGTAAAAGGTTTATGACAATAATTATGAGTGTATTTACTTGGGTCACTACTTTACAGAATGCCTCTTGAAGTTGAGTTTACATTCAATAGAACTAAAAAAAGGTAGGAGTTTAAAGTGGGACTGGTACTTTAAATTACAAAGGGTAGTACATATGAAGTGTCAAAAACGAAAAATCATTGGAGTACCAATTTTTCCCTACAAAATTTCCACTATTGACCGATAAACGAAAATCATAGATAGACAAAGATGTATCAACCTATTCATTTATAATCTTTACGAAAAATTTTACTCTTTATATATATAACAAACGATTTCTCTTCTATATGTGTACACACACATATACGTATATATATATATATATATGTGGACTCTAAAATGTATTAGTGAATGAAAAAGATTAATGTACGTATACTTTTACAACCAAAAGATTCGATGGATCGGTTTATAGTGTAAAAAGACACATTTCCCCTTTTTACCTTTTGAATCTAAAAATTCTCGTTTCACTTAAACCCTCAACGAAGTAATTGTACCTCTGTCTAAACTTGAATTCATACGAAATTATTCTATTTAGATCTATCGTATAATTTTTCGTTTCTGTAAAACGGTTGTTTCCAGGTAGATCAGTTCCGATACCAAAAAGGTTACCAGTACATACCTACACTCTCAACCTGACACTTCTTTCGACTCGTGACTTCTTAACTACGAAACTTGACACCACAACCTCTTCTGAGAACTCTCAGGGAACCTAACGTTCCTCTAGGTTGGTCAGGTAAGATTTCTTCTAGTCAGGACCCACAAGTGACCTTCCTGACTACGATGTCGACTTTGAGGTTATGAAACCGGTGGAGTACGTTTCTCAATTGAGTGACCTTTTCTGAGACAACGACCCTCCCTAACCCCATCCTCCTCTTCCCCTGCTGTCTCCTACTCTACCGACCTACCGTAGTGGCTGAGCTACCTGTACTCAAACTCATTTGAGACTCTCAACCATTAACTGTCCCTCTGGACCGCACGACGCTAAGTACCCCAACGTTTGTCAACCTGTGCTGACTCGTTGACTTGACTTGACTAACTTATTCTCTTTCGATGGGAATTATCTATAAGTCTTTCGATAATAAAAATGAGTAGACGAGACTATTGTGTTACGTACAAGACTCTGTTCGACCCCCACCATTGGTTCCCGAAGTAAATAGACTTTAATCTTCACGGGTATTACTCAACCGTCCCGCCACCCGTCGTAACACACAAAGGGTCAAGAGAGATTAATCGGTATCTTTTTACACTTCTTGTCGTGGGTGTAATAGGTTTAAGAGAAATCCTAAACGATGGAATTTTTGATAAAAGGAAACAATGTAAGTTGTACATATTAATGCGAAAGTGTTTCAGGAGACGAAACCTTAATAAAGGAGTGACTGGACGGTAGGTCAACGTTCAGTAGAGATCGTCGGTGATGAATAAATGACTTCCGAGAAATACCCTTTTCAAAAATGTCAATTAATTATCTCATATAGTCTATGTATAAAAAATTGAGGTTCCAGAGAGGGGAACAAGGGCCGTGAGGGGAACAAGGGTATTTCCGTACAATGAGACCGAGGAACGACGAAGAGAATGTAATAAAGAGTCCTGAAAGAGGGGCTGAGGGGTGGAGAGTTCAGGTCGGTGTGAACCGGAAAGTCAAGGAGAACCATGACTCGACGAAGAACAGAATCCCTAAAATGTCAAAGTCAAGGAAGAAGGACCCCGAGAGAAAGGGACGAGAAGGCAGTCAAGAGTCGGGTTTACAATGGACCCGTCTATGAGGGGTGGGGGTAGGTTGTGAAGAGTTGGAATGGATAGATGACAGATAGTTAATGGAACTAGGTAAAAAGTACCAAAAAAAAGTATTAAACCTGATAGAACAATTAAACAGATACTAGTCGAGGGGTTGGTCTTACACTCGGGGTGTCTTGGATCTCCGGAGTGGACGAAACAAATAAGGACACAGAGGTCGATGGTTTGTCACACGTGGTGTACTAATTAAATACCTTGTTTTTTTTATCTATCTACCTATCTACTATCTACAGAAACGAGTTTTAGATTAGATACCTCTACCTTCAATCTTACGACTAATGAAGTCCCTATGTAAATGACCCTTCTCAGTATTGCCTCGTAGAACCTCACAATTTTTATAAAAGGTAAAACCAGTCCCATTACCAATGTGTATGTATGTGTGGATATATATACCCGAAGGGTGCACCGAATCACCATATCTTCGTCGGACTCTGTGTCCTCTGTACCTAAGGTAGGGACCCAGACCTTCTAGAAGACCTCTTCCCTTACCGTTGGGTGAGGTTATAAAAACGGAATCTTTAAGGTACCTGTCTCCTTGGACCACTCGATGGTCAGGTCTCCCAGTGTTTCTCAGCTTGTACTGAATTCGTTGACCCGTGTGTATAGATAGATAGATAGATCTGGGTGTATATGTGTATATGACCCGAAGGGACCACTGAGTTCTGTCATTTCTTAGGTAGATATTACGTCCTCTGTACCCCACCCTTCTAGGAGACCTCTTCCCTTGTCGATGGGTAAGGTCATAAGACTGGACCTCTCAAGTCACCTGTCTCCTCGGACCGTCCGATTACAGGTACCCCAACGTTTCTCAACCTGTACTGACTCACTGATTCGTGTCATATATATATAGGTTTTTCGTTAGTGTGTTGAACAAGTAAAACACATGGATTTAAATTTTTATTACGACCGACAACATAGTCAGGAAGTTCCAGACCAGATACACGTACCGTAAGTCATTGGGACCACGAAACAGTCCGTAGGGATTATAGGCCGTGTTTTAGAAATTAACGACCTTTCATTATTAACGGAATTTCTTGTCTAGGTTCTAGTTGTAGTCTTATCCGACGAAGGGGTTTCGTGTATGTCAAGAAAAATTACATCTAGACAAAATTTAGACTGGGACAGACACAGTAATATACTCTAAAATAAATCGATTCCGACACGGCACCGAACATGCGTCGCCGGTCCTTTTCATTCTTCCGTTCCTATTTTGTGATTGAAATTTTAAGTAACATAAATAAGTGGGGTTACGTGTCTACTGTGTCAGAGTCGATTAACTCCTAAGGTGTCAGATCTAATCCTCTTTACTAATCTTGTGTTACTGTCTATTTTTACTCTCCCGTGATACCCCTGTACCTCATACAGTCAAACGACCCTGTCTCGGAAGACTGTATAAGTACATGTATCGATTCTTACAGTTACCTTTTACTGTATGATTTCTTTATGAGGAGGTATTTTTTAAAAATTTTCTATCTTTGGTTTATTAATCGAAACATTATGACGATATGGTATACTTTTTAGTTACTCTTACCAGAATGGATATATGTACCTTAAAAGTTTATTAACTTAGTTAGGAGAATCTATGTTTTATAAATTTTTTACTAACATTAAAAGAGAACACCTTTAGAAAGATTTGTTAGGACTTAAAGAAGAAAGGGAATGTGTTTTACATAACGATACTGTGTGAAGAGAGGCACCAAACTTAAGTAGTTCGTATAACTACCAACACACTCTGGTAGAGTCACCCGTGGGGGATATGACATAACACTAGTTTCGTTGTCGAACCACTTAGGGAAACGACGTGTAGATACATTAAACTCTCATAAGAGGAAACCCAGAGTCTATTATAGGAGATGATCGTGTATAAGAGAAACTGTATTACGAAAAATTGAAACAAAATGTGTGTTAAAGATCTATTCCCGGACTCAATGATGTGTTCCAAACATTGTCGATAAACTGAAGATAAAGAGGAGAATTGAGTTCTCAGGTTCGATATTTTTTCTCTTAATCTCGACTAGTCGTCTATCTGACCCTCACCCAGTTCAACAATAAAAGTCTTTAACGGTTTCATATTCCTAAATCCATAGTTATTTTCTGAAGGAACGAACGTGAAGGGACCACCGAGTCACCATTTCTTAGACGGACGGTTACGTCCTCTCCAACCAAGTCAGGGAACACCCTGTCTAGGGGACCTCCTCCTTTACCACTGAGTGAAGTCACAAGAACGGACCTTTTGGGGTACCTGTCTCCTCGGACTGTCCGATGTCAGAAGCCCCAGGGTTTCTCAACCTGTGTTGACTCACTGACTTGTTGTTGTTTGTTGTTTTCTGAAGTGACCTATTTGAGTTCTTTTTATGAAAAAAGGGGATTGTGCAGAATTCCGACTATTACCCTTTGTCAAGAAAAGTATAGACCCGTATGTCGGGTTACTTAAATATATCGAATCCAAATTGGGGTTTAGAGACAGGGGAGTAGGAATGGGTAATAAATAGATAGGAGGGTTTATACAGGTAAAGGAATCTTAACCTTTAACTCCAAAAGAGGATTCTTTGATGAGTGCTCGAAAACTTCTTACGTTACCAGGAACTATCCGAGAGAGGGAATAAAAAGAGGAAAGACGATGGGAGGGGAGAACAAGGGAGGGAAGTCCGAGATGACTTGACATCCCTCAAGTCTTAACAGTCTTAGACACCAATCTTCCCCTAGAGGAACAACAAGCCTACTCCTTCATCTCCGGACCTCTCCCTTCCGTTCAGAGGGAACTCGAGTTCCAGTCTCCCCCTGGATGTGAGATCTGACGACCTCGGTGGGTGAAGGGAGGACGGACTCTTCGGGTCTAGTAGTACCACGGGGGAAGTGTCTGGGACTCGTCTCCGTAGGAGCCACCCATGGCTTCTGGAGGAAAACAAAACGGACAGAGAGTAAAGCATAAAGAGGTGGGAAAGGGGGTATCGTCAGGACGGGTTCGAACTGGAGAAACAGAATAGGGGGAGGAGTATAGTAGGGGTAGAATACAAAATAGTTCTATTTAGTCAGACTCAGGACTCCATCGACAGCGAAACCTTTCCGTTAAATTTTTTATTTAGAGAGTATTCTTCAATTACTGGATAATTCTCGAATCCTATCATTCTCGAGTGACGAACATAGACCGAACATTACCTTCTAAAGTTATCTACGTTTCTGAATTGGGGTTCATTACTGACAACCGTTACCGTGGGGTGAGGTCGTGAGAACGGACCTTTTAGGGTACCTACCACCTCGGACCATCCGACGTCAGGTACCCCAGCGATCCTCAGCCTGTGCTGACTCATTGAAGTGAAACTGAAAAGTGAAAGTACGTAACCTCTTCCTTTACCGTTGGGTGAGGTCACAAGAACGGACCTCTTAGGGTCCCAACCCCCTCGGACCACCCGACGGCAGATACTCCAGCGTGTCTCAGTCCGTGCTGACTTCGCTGAATCGTCGTCGTCGTCGTCGTCGTTACTGACAACTCACTTCCTTAAAGTCAATTTTAAATAAAACCTCACCGTCCTCGACTACCTTTTCTCATCTCACCCTTTCCCGATTACACGCAAAGGGTCCACCGTGATCCCCCTTTCTTGGGAGGACGGTCGTATCCTCTGTGTTCTCTACACCAAACTAGGGACCCAGTCCTTCTAGGGGACCTCTTCTCTTACCGTTGGGTGAGGTCATAAGAACGGACCTCTCAAGGTACCTCTCTCCTCGGACCGTCCAATGTCGGGTACCCCAACGTTTCTCGACCTGTGCTGACTCGCAGTCTCATGGTGACACTACATCCATTTAATAATCACTCCATAACAATTCGGAGACAAAGGGGACATAGATTCCACGTAAACCTAAAGTCATTAGGACCATGACTGACAAAGGATTAGACTCAAAAACATGAAATAATTCTTCCAAAAGGTACTCTTCGGAGACTTGGGTAGAAGGAATCCTTTTTCTGGTCTACAAGTATAAGGGACTCACGAGAGTTCTTACTTCTTCAATCAGAAGGATCGTCGTACCTGACGACTTTACGTGTCATGAGAAGGTCTTTGACACTAGTTACTAACGAAGACCACGTTCCTGAACTGATCATTCGGACGGACTCGATAGACCCTTCCAGAAAAGGATGACTCCAACGATTGGGTCCTTTTGTCAGTGAACCCTGATGTCGGTCGTGTGGTGTCTCACGACCAGACTTCTCCCTTTACTTTGTCTCTCTGTGTTTCTCGCCTCTCTCCCCTTTACTGACTTGGTCCCATTGTAGTAGACTCGGAGTCCCAGGGTGACTTAACCTTAAATCAGGAACTATAAGACCAACACACTTAGTTATTTCAGGGAATTTAATTCGATCAAACTCAACTCCTAACGTTGAACGGTTGACGTTCTCAGGACTAATTGTTGTGTCGGAACGGACTAAGACCTTCGAAAGACATGTTACCGAGGACCATGGGTCAAGGATGGACTGACCCACATAGTCAGTGACACGAAACACCGTCATGTAGAACTCTAAATCTTACCTATTCCCAGTTTTTGAATAACTTTACGTCTAAGGACCGGGTGTTTTAAAGTCTAATTCACCCTAACCCACCATTGTGTTATTTAGCCGGGAAACAGTTCGAAAAAAAAAAAAGACTTACTCTTTTCAGGACTGTCACCGGACCCTCCGACAAAGTAAGTGTCCGTCAACGTAAGACAAGGACAGTGCAAAGGGAATTCAGGTGTTTGTGCGGTCCGGACGAGGTCAGAATCTTGAATTAGAATCGACCAGGGAGATGGACGTTGCAAGAAATGAGGTCTATATAGGTGACGATTTAGTAAAGGAAAAGTTCGGAGTCGTCTTTACAGTGAAGAGTCACTCAGGGTAAGACTAGAAGGATAAATTATGACTTTGTACTGTGGAGGGTGGGGTGGGAAATGGGATAAAAACAAAAACGAACATTAGCAGGTTTCAAGAGATGGTAAATATACAATCCCGACAAAATATAGGACAAGGAGAAGGTAGAGGAAAGGGGGAATGATCTTATGTTCAAGGTTCTCTCGTCTCTAAAAAAAACACTCAAGTGACTAGGATTCACAGAAGTCGTACATCATCCGTGAGTTATTTATAAAAAACTTACTTCACGACAGTCCCTGAAGGGACCACCAGGTCACCAATTCTGGGAAGCGAGGATTACGTCCCCCAGGTCCAAACTAGGGACCAACCCCTTGATCTAGGGTGCACGACGTTGATTCTTGGTCACGTCACTTTCGATTTTCTTTTTTTTCGCGCGAAAGTCAAACTTCACTAAAGACTGAGACTTTTTTTTTATGGGATGACGGTACGCCGTAATAAAATGAAAGAATTATAGAATATTAGGTCTAATGGTCTAAAAGGAAAGGAAACTTGGACTCTTCATTCTTCTTTCTGTTCCTTACTTTTCTTTCAAGGATGGAACAACATTACGTTAGACACCAAAAGGTCCGTCCCAGTTCGAGACGGGATCGGTTGGAGTGAATTGATATCGTGAAGAGTCCCGACTCACGTGTCAAATGGTTCCGGTCAAAACCAAAACTGAAACTTCAAGAGACCCCTCTCCTTAAAAACACAATGGTAAAGCGGGAATTTATCTTCGTTGATCTGTCTGTACAGAATCGTAATCGTCGACCTCTGTCCCTACGAAAATGAATTTCTGTCACTAAGAAGGATGGTCTCCCCTACAGTGGATCACATGTGTATAAGTATTCATAAAAATGAACACGAAATTGAGTTAAGTCCGATAGTAGAAATCATAGACTACTAGAACCCTGTTTTCGACCTGATTTCTGATAGAAATCCCCAGGTGAATCCAGTAGTTTGGAGTACAGATAAACGAAATTTTTTTCATTTGATTAATGGATTCATAGGATTATAAGTGTAATATGGTGAATTAGATCAGGAAATTTTGTCTGAAAATTCTAAAGTTGATTGTAAATAAGAACACTTCGTTTTGTGACGAACGATGAAAGGAACGAATCGAAGACCCTCGAACCCGTCGACAATAACACACACTTTCTTCAAACCTAAGAATTTCTTTGACGAATTAGAAGAGATAATTCGTTAATTTATTTTACCCAAGACCCTCATACATCGTCCACCCAAACTGTCACTTTTGATAAAAGTTTTTAGTGCAAAACGAATTATTTGCCTACAGATTTTTACGTTATCGTATGTAAATTCTCTTTTACTACTAGCCCTCAAAAATAATTCACGAAGTTCAATTCAGTTCTCTCCGTCTTGCTATTTTTTTTGAATATGTTACTTTCCTCTTCGGCGAAGTCACCTTCATCCGGGACTTAAATTTACTCGAGTGAGAGTTTCCTGTCTCACTTTGAAAAATTTTAGTAAGTCTAAAAAGAGGAAATTTTTTTATAGCTATTTTTTACATAGTGGAGAACTGCCACGTCTTCGCCGGAAGTCCCGATACAGCGGGAACGTGGCCTTGGAGTCTTTACGTGACTAATATGCAGCTTTACTTTTTGTTTTGTTTTGTCTTTGCTTTGGCCGTCACGATAAGAACGTCAGTAATTTCCCCGACAGGATAATTACGTGAGAGAAAATTACTTTTCCCTTCCCTTATAAACTATACGGAACTGTAAACCAGGGAAAGGCGCTTTAGACTTTGAACTCTGCGTTTTGTCAGGCGTCAACAGCCACTTTATGGACGGAATTTTCGTCTTGGTGTCACTTACATAAACCGAGCCTTAAGGTCTCTGATTAAAGGTGGGGAGGGTGCCTCAGTGGACGAGTCCCCCTTGGGGCCGGTCTTTAGGCCCAGCGCGGTCCAGTTTAGAACGCGCAGAGAACAAATGAGACGGGCCCCGTCCCGCCGCCGCGCCGGCGCCCCACCCCTCCCGCCGACCCCGGGCGCCGCGGGCCCGTGAGCCGAGGCGAGACGGCGGGTCCTCCCCGCCGCGCGCCAGGGGCGGGCCATGCCTCTGGTGGGCCTCCTCCGCGAGCCCCGTAGGCGAGCCGGGCTGCCGGAGAACGCCGAGAGGCCGGCGGCGCCGGAGGGCCCTTGGAGGGGGAGATCCCACATGTACTCAGGTGTGCCCGTCCGATCGCCGAGCTCCCTCGGGGCCGCAGGGGGCCCCACAGCGGCCCGGCCCCTCCTTCGGGTCGCAGGGCCGCGGATGAGCGGACCCTAAGGGGGCGGGGTACCGGGGCGAGAGGGGATCGACGCACACTAAAGTGAGCGCAGGGAAGCCTCCTTCCCTGAGCGCGTCCGACCCCCGCCGGCGAGCGGGGTCCAGGGTCGAGCCGGGTGGTCCTTCGGCCGTCGACGAGGGACGCGGCGACGGGGTCGGCTAAACTTATGGGGCCGCCCCGCCCGGCGCAAGGGGCTTGACCCACGCGGGTCCCGCGGGACCACTCACTGGAGTCCCTTCCGTCAACCCCGTAAAGCCCGCGGTCTTTTCAAGCACGAAGGCGCCCCCACCCCCCACCCCCCCGTTCTTTTCACGATGATTTTGTGAAACGTTTCGAGGTCTTTGCGTCGGTCGTCGATGTCAGACTAAAACAAAAAGAACTGGCTATTGTTTACACTCATCGTCTCCGCCCCACTCCCTTTCCCTAGTCTCCTACCTTGGCCGGTCTTAGCAGGTTCTGTTATGAGTAATAAGACATTACGGCACGCACAAGTTCTGGCCCTTGGTCGTAGACCCTTTACCCCTTCTACCCCCACCCCTCTCCTCCAAAGGTATAGGGATATCCTTTAAGAGTCCGAGGCTCTCTGCGGGTTCAAAAAAAAGACGTTCTGTTCATCTCTGGTCGGGAGGCCCCCTCTAGGGGCTAGGCTCGCTCGCTCTCGCGCCGGCGCCAGAAGTGCGGGCCTCGCCGGCGCGCCCCCGGGCCGGGACGGGATCGCCAGCGGAGGGACGGGGCAGCGGGGCGCTCGGCGAGTTGGGTGAGGCGAGCGGCCGAGGTCTGACCAAAAAGACCAAGTCGGAGGGAGGGACCCTGCGCGACCCCCTAGGCTACTGCAGCGACCGACTCAGAGAGGGAGAAGGAGGGAGGGAGAGAGGCGGAGAGGGGGGGCGGGCGGGAGCGGCGCGTGAGGAGGATCATTGAAGACAAGCCCCTCCGCGACGGTCCTTATTGGGCCACGCAGGTGTCTGGCCCTCCCCTCCGCCGGCGACGCCGAGGGCGTGCGTCTGCCGACGCCGGGCCCGGAGCGCCGAGGGAGGGCTCGGAGCACCGGGGACGGGGCCCGGGTAGAGGCATGTCACAGTCTTTTTATTTATTTTCCTTTCTCCTCGGACCCGGCCGCCAGCCCTAGCGAAGGGAGGGAGGCGTGGGCGGGAGGGAGACAGGAATTCCTTTACGATGGTCTGTGGGGGGTGGTCTGTGCGAGTCGGAACCGCTCCTCGCCGGCGGCGCCGTCGCTCTTGTTCCCGTGGTCCCCCCAAAGGAGGGGGAGGAGGAGAGGGAGGAGAAGGAGGAGGAGAGGCAGGAGGAGGAGGAGGAAGAAGAGTCGCCACTGAAAGGTCCACTCGCCGACGACGACGACGACGACGACGCTCCTAGGGGGAGCGGGCGAGCCCGAGCCCGGCGGCGCAGCGCGGGAGGAGGGCGGGGACAGTGGGCCGCCGACGGCCCTCGACTGTCGGCGGGCTCCCCGATCGCCGGGCCCCCGCCCGCCGGCCGGCCTCCGCCCGACCTCCACTCCCCCACCTCTCCTCCGCTCGCCCCGCGGCGGCTCGCGACAGAGACGGGCGGCCTCCTCCCAGAGGCGTCCTTGTAGAGGCCACTGACACCGTGTTCAGAACCGGTTCAACACAGAACCTGCAACTCCGAGGGCCCTCGGGCCTCGTTGAACCTCCCAGAGGACCGAGGAATTGGTATAAGGATGTGCAGAGCTGAAAACCCCCACGACCCACGTCGGAGCCCCACGCACCTCCCGCCTGGCTGGCAAGCCCGCTCGTCTCGCCGCCCTTAGATCCAGGGAGCCGAGCCATTCACCGGAGCCGCGCCACAAAAAAGGACGGAGGAAATCGTAACCCTCGAGCAAAGTGAAATGTGTCATTAGAGGAGGCGGCCTGGGGAGACCGGGGAGGGCCGCGCGCGGGGGCCGAGCCCTGGCCGCAGGCCTCCCACTCCCAGCCTCCCCCCGCCCCTACCCCCTCTGGAGCCCTCCCCCCCAGCCCGCGCAACCCTTTACGCCCCTTATGGGACCGGCTCCTAGATACGTCTACTCCCCTCCGACGAAACGCATTACAGGACCCCCCTCCCCCGCCGCGCCCTCGCGACCTCCGTCCTTACACGGACCAATGATTACTCCCTGCACGTGGCCGCGCGTGGCGGCCCGGTGGCGACGCCGACGGCGC
Source organism: Capra ibex (assembly GCA_006410555.1). Classification (NCBI taxonomy): domain Eukaryota; kingdom Metazoa; phylum Chordata; class Mammalia; order Artiodactyla; family Bovidae; genus Capra; species Capra ibex. Next base: position 62,740,864 of record SJYO01026388.1, on the reverse strand, counting down.
CGGCGGCCGGCGGGCAGCAGTCCATTGCCCCCTCCCCCGGCGCGCCGCGCCCGGCCCCGGCCCCCGCCCGCCGCGCTCCCGGCCCGGCGGCCGGACGCCGGCTCGCTCGCGTCGCCTCCTCGGCCGACAACCGTAAAGCCGCTGAGGAAAGAGGAGGGGTCGCCCCTTCCTTCCTTCCTTCCTCTCTTCCTTCCTTCGCTCCTTCCTCCCCTGACAGAGCTACCTTCCAAGTCCGCCTCCGCGGGAGCGGAACGCCCACGTGGCCGGCGTCTCACCGAGGGCCGCGCCGCCCGACCGGCCCCCGCGCGCCTCTGGCCACCCCCGCAGAACGTACGCACAAGCGGACACGCAGACGGCCCCCTGGCCCTTTCCCTGTACACACAAACCCGACACGTGACACCCCTCGACCCAGACGCGGAAATACAGACAAGGGACTTCACCCACCTTGCAACCGGGCAAGGCCCTTACAAGGTACTGCACCACGTCGGTGTCCTTCCCCCAATTGCTCCCCGAGAGACGGGCGCCGCCGAGACGGCCGACGATAGTTTCGTCTGCACGCCGGCGAGGAGGAGGAGAGAGTGGAGGGAAGTGGGGAGGGGGGGCGGAAAGGAAAGACACGCAGACCAAGACCATCCCCGCTCTGTCCTTTTGTGACGACCCCCACCCCCCCCGCCGCCGCACACACACACACACCCCCATTACACACACACATACACACACACACACACACCACAGACAGCATAAACCACCCCCTCTGAGGTCTAGACGGGACGGTGGGGTCGACAATAGTGTCTAGGCACGCGAAATATGCGTACACGGAGGGCGCAGGACAGGCAGAATGTATTGTGTAGGTCACGTCGTCTCCTGTGCTCTTTTACGCTGGGGTCGGGAGGGTCGGGTTTAGCCCGCTTTCCCATCTTCCAGTCCTTCACAGGGAACCACAACAGGAAGTCCCTGCAACGAGGCCACCCCCCTTTCCTCGCCCCCTCCTCCCAAAAGAAGTTCACTGAGGAGAGACTGAACTTTCGTAGATTCATCTTTCCTGACGTCCTTGATCAGGAGAGATTACCCTTTCGAAAATGCACGGTGCGGTTCCTCTTCACCCATAAAATTGGCGTCCTCACGTCTTCTCTCTCCCAGGAATTATCTCTGTGAGCGTCCTTTACCCGTCAGTATGCACGCCCCATCCCCCGTCATCCCCACCGAAGCTCCCCTGGCGTCCTTAGGGAACTATCATCTAGCCAAAGTGACCTCCCAAATCCTGTGGACATTACCAACTCTTAAGCGTGTCCTTCGTCTCACACGTTGACTGTAACGTTTTCGGGATAAGAGACGTGTCAATGAACCCGGATTTTACTTGTATTTTTCCGAACAAAGGCCATGAAAGTAATATTACCTTTTAAACTTGACTAAAAGGAGGAAGGAAAAAAACGGCACAATTTTTATTAAGTCAACTGAAGGTTTAACAATAACCATGAGAGGGGGTGGGGGTTTCCGAGCTGGACCCATTCCGTCCTCTCTTGACACAAAAAAGATCGTATGAGTGTCGGGACCAGTTCCCGATAACTAAAAAGAGAAGTCATGTCAACAAAGAAGACATCACGTATTAGTTCGGGTCTTTAATGAACTTTATAATTATTCTAGGTAAAATTAATTCAAACGATACTAGACAGGAGGATCTTTTTTTGTCAAATTGAAATAATCTTTGCAAAAGAGATCACTATATCATTACAAACCACGACAAACAGAAACTCCTTTAGTTCAATAAATTTTATAAACGTGTATACACAATATACATGAATGTATATATAATATATATAGTATATATAATTTTAAACACTTACAGAACACGAAAAAGAGACATATTGTCACAGTTTCGTTTTTAAATGGGTTCTTCTAACATATTATTTATCTGACCAAAACTAAAAATCCTATATCCGGTTTATTAAATAGTTCTGTCTTTACGGGAGGTGAAATCATCTTTCCTATAGTAAAAGTAATAAGTCTGTTTTAAGGACACCTTGTGATTCTTCAGTACCATGGTCTACTTTTGACACATAAAATTAAAACTCCACTTTCCCTAAATGGACATAGAGGAATTACTGTCACACGAAGTTCACAGTATTAGGGAAAACTGGTGATCCAAACTTTACGTCATATAAAGAATATATATCCTTTTACAACATAATTCACCATTTCGACAATCTTTTAACAGACTCAAAGAACGAAACTTGTAGCCAGTCCATATTTTGTTTTAGACGAACAACCGTAGATATAAAGACACTACTACTAACATAAAATACACCAACGGAAATAATCTCTGACGAAAATAAATATATTCCCGTAAATACTAATTTGGCTACACTTTAATTAAACCCACGATAAACCCTGTACTATTATATAATTACTACGATGTTTAATTCTACATTGACTAAAAGTTGAGCAATCTAGGAACATCATCAGAAACCTTTCTATGGTAATCTCATCTATTTTGTACAAATATACAGAGAATTTGTACCTTACATTTTCACTTAAATGACACATATAATAGTGCATTACTCTAGTACAATAAACTGATGTAACTTTCTAATCGGTCGTTTTAGAAAACTAACTAGTCCGAGGAAAATGTATTCTACACAACTATTTGCAAGAACAATGATACTTTTGTTTTGTTCGTTGTACAAACGTCCACAAGGAACACCTTATTACCATGTACACAGACGAACTCCAAAACCGCGAAACAGTGATAAGTCTTTTAGTCCGACTTAGAAAATACGACTAAGTTAGTTTTATTTCTTAGAAATTCTTAAACAGTTAAAAAAAATTCGTCCCAAATAAAGTCATCATCGTCGATGTTTATTGTACAAGAGAAAGACACAACCAAAATCTAAAACTCAATAATCATGAATCGACTTTAATTAGTCTTTCGAAGTTGTATCCTTTTCATCAAAATTTCTGGATATCTTTTACAATAAACCACTCCTTTCACATTAGGTAATTCTACTCCTTATAACTATGGACTACACCATTTATAATATTATTCCCCTTTCACCGATTCTAGTTGACCTACCTACCAACACGTAGTTTGAATAGTGGATACAGACAATTTGTACTAATAGTGTAAAACCAAGTATCGGTCGGAGTCGTCATGAGAGACATCCAGATACGTGACCAGGACATCCACCTCTTTACCAAGTGTTAAATTTAAAGGTGGACTTCGAAGGTCACTATACGAAGACCAATTACATAAATATATAATTAAGTAACACTTACGTATAAAACCGATTTTGAACCATACATTCATAACACGGAAAATTTGACTATAATCTTTTTCCTCGTCTCCATCAAACGATTCAGTTGAGTCACCTGAAGTCTAAATATTCCTTGTCTGGTACACATACCGAAACGACATTAGTGTCTCCGTCTCAGAAGTAATTAGAACTCATTTTGAAGTCACTTAGAATTCAGTTACTCAGTCAGAAGAGTTACAAACTTCGACACCTACTTGTGTCTCCTACCTCCCTTTTACCCTTTTGAAATACTTTTATTATAACACGAATAAACTTCCTTTAACACGTTCAGTACATTAAAAGATGGGCAAGGACCATAAACTAGTGTTAGTTTTCGTAACGAAAGATATACGACAAATACTATTTCAATTATTTTTCCCTCCAATATCTAGTCATAAATATCGATACTCTACCGACATTCATTAAACCTTTTTATAAAGTCGTAAAGTAGATAACGACACTTCGTTGTGGTTCAGAAATACATGTTTCCCTCCTGTGTCGAATGAACTAGACGCTTTAGAAACCAAAGACTCCACATAGTACCGATGATCGTAATTATATTTGGATCCTGACGTATGACAAAATTGGCGACGTAAATCTTATCTTAGTCTTGACGAACTATTAAACACAGTAATAACAAGACCCAGTTTATTACTCGGTGATTAGAATTGTATATGAAAGTAACGGGTAGTGAACTGTACACTGTGCATAATTGACACTGTACACTAGAATGTTCACAGGTATTGAAATCTAAAGGATTGGCGATGTTTAAACCTTAGATTGGTAAACTACATAAACTCCTTTCACGAACGAAACCTCTCTTCGTTACTTACTTCCCAATCCGAGGTTTAAATATCGAAACCTTTCTTCGTTACTTTCACTACAAACACACGGACTTCTATCAAGACACGTCTTTCGTCCACCCCAAACTGGACGAGAAAACCAGTGTCCTACCAACCTACATTTCAGTCCTTCATAAGTCCCGGGAGGCCACAAGACGCAACAGTGAGTGAATTTTAGAATCGGGAAAGAAATCTCATAGTACTGTCCACGGGACCAACAGAACTAGTCAACGTTGAATAAGTAGGTAAGTAAGTTGTTCATAAATGATCCTCAGTCTGGAACACGATCTATGGTTTCCATATTACTACTTGGTCTAGTGTTTTCCTTGAACATTAGACAACCCCGACTGTCCAGGATTAGTAATCCAGACAATATTTACGATACCTTCTTTGTATTTCCGTACACATTGTTCTCCAGACAGTAGGGACAGACCCTCACTCCTCCGCTAGAGAGACTCCTCCACTATAAACTCGACTCTGACGTCTTGTTTATTCTCCTCTTTTTCTATCTATCCCTCTCCCCTTATAGGAAGTCACTTCCTTGTTACGTTTACTCGACTCCAACCCCCTATATGTCAACAAAACTTCTCGATCTTCGTCCGGTCACCCCGACCTCCCGTCCATTGTCCTCTCCATTACGTTCTACTCAAGTCTTATACACCCGTCCAACTGATGTACTCACTAACAGAAAGAACCGTATTTACCTCTGACAGGAACCGTTTAGGTCCGTATGCTACTGGGACGGTAACCGGTACAATCTCTGAAAGTGACCTCTCCCTTAAACCCTCCGTCCCGGATCTTGGACCTCGTCCGAACACATATTGGACACAGAAAAGTATCATGGAGGTATATTTACTGAGAGGACCTTTAAATACTAAAATATACGACTGAAGTCAAACTCCCCCAATCAACATACTTTTGATTGTAAAAAGAAAAAAAATCCTTATTTGTCAAACAAAATATTATATGAATAAACCCCGAGGTCAATTGATTTAACCGACCGTAGTAACTAAGTCAATTATTTATTGACGTTTAAGTTTTCAGAAATGTTCCAGTGACACACTTCATTGGCTAATTAGAAATCTCGAGACGTACTCGACCTAGATATACTAAGATTTATCGATGATTTTGTAAGTAAAAGGGTCTATTAATCAGATGTACAAACGTTTGAAGTCTTTAAAACCTCTTTAAACCTAGACTAAAAAAAAAAAAAACGATATACACACTACTCACCAGTCACATTATGTTCTCTTACACTTCCGTTTCTCCAAGAACTTTATGTTGTAAGAAAATACATCAGAACCTGAGTACAAGGTAAAACAGTCGACATAGTAAATTAATAAACGAAGGACAAGATTTTAAATATATTACATTTTGTAAAATAAATCCACCATCTTTCTTGGTCATAAACATCAATAAGGTTCGTTACCTCAGTATGACCTCTAGTCTTACTTATTGACTCTTTATCTTTCTGTTTCTCACATTCTTAAAATGTCAGATCTCTTCTGTCTACCAAAGATTCATTTGAAATAATTCGAATGATCACTTTCGTCACATACTTACCTCCGTGAAAAAAATAAAAGGGGGTCGTCCTTTCTAGTCTTTTATAAAAACCCTCCTACACTAAAAATTAACTCCGGAACCTTTTGACCCATCCTAAAGTCATTTGTTTTCCCCTTCCCTTTCCGGGTCGTGTTAAACTGGACCTCAGGACCCCGTCTCAATTTCATTACCCTCTCTTTCTCATTCCACTCGGACCTTTCTATGTAACTAAGGTCTATACACCCCGAGATGTCGGGAGGACTCGACCTAAAGTGAATCCAAAAACTCGTCTCTTCACTACGATACTACATATACAAAATCTTTCTACTATTCCCATATACCCTACCTATAGAACCATCGACCTCCGTCATTTTAACAACATTACGAGGTTTCTCTTCATTGTTTCTAACTGTGATGACGCACATACTAAGAAAATAGGACAATTACCTGTAGAATTTTCGTGGAACATTTTATCATTATTCTCACTAATTTTATAAAACTATTTTTACCGGATTATCCATACTGTCTAACAGTCAAGCTTGATGTAAAATTTATGTCATGACGTAATAATAAAATTGGATGACATCTTGAAAAACGAGGTCTTTTATGAGTATTTATGATTATCAATTTCAACCGGTTGAATACTTTTACCAATATGAGTCTTAATGTTCCATAAATACAAAAATCTACATTCATAAATTCTTTACTTATCTACTAAGTAAAGTACCAAGTAATCTTATGACAAAAATTTAAAATAAATAAATAAAAAACCGACATGACCCAGAAGAAACGGCGTGTCTAAAAAGTGATCAACACCACTCATCAAGATCAATGCCGCACACCCGAAGAGTAACTCTACCGAAGAGAACAACGAGAACCCACGCTCCCGAGCTACTAACGCCGTGTACCCCGAGTCATCAACACCAAGGACCCGAGATCTTGTGTTCGAGTCATTAACATCGTGTACCGCGTACCCGAATCCACGAGACGTCGTACACCCTAGAAGGACCTGGTCCCTAGTTTGGGCACAAAGGACGTAACCGTCCTCCTGAGGAACGGTGACTCGGTGGTCCCTTTGGGATGTTATGACGAAAAAGTAACTATTGAAAATATGGATTAAGTGTCGTTATGACCTGTCTATCGGATCACGTCACGAGAACTTTTCGTCAAAAAATAAAACAAAAAAAAAACTGTCTAAATAAACCACCAAAATAAAAGAAACTTTTTCTTTCGTCCTCGAGAGACTTTGAGTAATAAACGTGATACCGTCTAAGTGATGTAAAGTCTTCGAGTGGTCTTTCTACCCTGAAAACTTTGATCCGTTATTCATTTACATCTGTGTGGGAGTAAACATAAACGAACCCCTAGACATCCGTACGTATACACATACCTGTACGTTCACGTGTTTGTGCGATTAGAGTCTTTTAGTACACACATGTCACTCTTCCTTTTAAACTATGAATCTTACGTCACATCATTAAGAGTAGGACTATCAACGTCTCTCATAAAGAAAATTTTACCTCTAATCCAGATTAAGGTATATTTCTTCTAATATCCTTTCCATTAAATTTAACATTCATCGAAACAAGTGATTTTACGATCTAAGTAAACTTTGTCACAAAATAAAGAAAACCTTCGGTCTGTTGATCAAATTATCACATGTATACTTTGTGATTAAACCAAACAATTAACCTACGTTAATTTGACTCCAATAAAATATGACGAATTAACAGACTTTTAATGTACGTAACGGTACGGACACATTACACTCCGTTTTTGGTCCCCCAATCACCCTCGGCCCCGTCTCCTGAATTTCAGATCAACACAGAAACGTTAATTGAAAGACATTTTTGAACCTTTACCCAGTAAAATTTGAGACCTGAACTAAACCTTTACCTTTTCTACCCTTGTCTACCGAAGATTTCCGAGAAGGTTGAGTATTAAAATAGTCAAATATTTAAGATGAAACATCAATATCTCTTACGTCACAGTAATATAAGACATTAATACCATAATGTTCCTACTTGGTTTGTGAATTTTTTTAGTCGGGCCACGGTTAAATCGTTTAGGCAATCTTCCTTCCCTTAAATCCAAAATTCTTGTGAATGAGACACGTCCGAAGTCGCGTCCGTACGAGGAGTACCAATGTGAATTGCTTTGGCTCTGAGTCTTTCCCATTCACCAAAACGTTCCTACGTGACTATCAACCACCACTTCGACCTAGACTTGAGTCCCGGCAAACCGAGGTTGTTGGAAACCAGAAAAGTGGTAAGGTGTGGTGCATTCGATCACAAACGTGTAGTTTTAATAAAGTGTCTAAATTTCTTTAGTAGTCGGTAAAACAGAGAGTAGTGTAACAAGAGGGGTCATCAAATATGTGTAGACGGTCACCCTATGGGTCCATCGGATCCCCAATTCTTGGACCAAACTCCCGTCGATAGGAACACCGAGTCGACCAATTCTTAGGTGAACGTTACACCCTCTGGACCCAAGTTAAGGACCCGACCCTGGTAAGGGACCTCTTCCCTTTTCGAGACGACACGTCATAAGACCTCTTAAGGTACCTGAAACATCAGGTACCCCAGAGTTTTTCAGCCTGTCTACGCTAGATCGCTGAAAGTGAAGTAAAGTCTGGACCCACTTAAGGTCAAAGTGCTGGTCGAGCCCCTTAAATCCTTCCGGTGGATTAGAGAAACGTTAATGTTGTACTCTTACCATTAGAGACAAATTCCCAGTAACACTTTAAAGATACTCTTACACCTGTAACCATAGTTCCTTTCACTTTCATAATCAGTGAGTCAACACAGGTTGAGAAACGCTGGGGTACCTGACATCGGGTGGTCCGAGGAGACAGACACCTTAAGAGGTCTGTTCTTATAACCGTGCCTAACGGTAAGGGAAGAGGTGTTATGTGTCATTTGTGAACTATGGAGCATCGATACTAACCCCGAAGGGTCCACCGAGTCACCATTTCTTAGGACGATTATGTCCTCTGTGTCTCTCTGTCTCCAAACTAGGGACTAAACCCTTCTAGGGGATCTCCTCCTTTACCGTTGGGTAAGGTCATAAGAATGGACTTATTAGGATACTTGTCTCCTTGGATCCCCCCGATGTCAGGTACCCCAGCGTTTCTCAGTCTGTGTTTAATCACTGACTCGTACGTGTCCGCGTCCGTTCTAATAACAATTCTTCCCCAATATACAGTCAATGAGTAGACTGAGAAGCGCTGGGGTACTTGACATCGGAGGGTCTGAGGAGGTAGGTACCCTAAAACGTCCGTTCTTATGACCTCACCTAACGGTAAAGGAAGAGGTTTCTTCCCCAATCTAGTTTTCTTTTCTGTTATTTTATGAATCTGAAAACTAACTTTACCAAATTCTTCACTACAGTCTTCTGTGAACAAAGAAGTATTAATTGTTTACCTTTATCGTTAATTTTAAACCCTATAAAGAGGAAATTGAGTCGGTCACGATGTGATCACTTCACCTGATTTAATACACCAAGAGACACATAGTAGGAAGAACTCAAAAACTAGATTTTCATCGGAAACCCCGGTCTTAATGGGTTGAACTTGAAGATGCACTTAACGTTCTCGGTCTCTTGGTCACAAATGAGGACCCCGGAACCCGAAAGAATCCTCTGGTCGATTTCACAAATACTCTGACAACTGAAAATTTGTTTGTAAATAATTACGTTGTTTTTAAATAATCCGTGGATGAGACCTTTTTCACGACATGATATGTGACCCCTAAGTAGTCACTTGTTTTGTCATTTTTTTTTTTTTTTTAGGACAGGAGTACGACAAATATAAGATCACCTGATTAAATCTTTGAAAAATACCACATAAGTCGGTAATATGAGGAAAGATCACAAAAATCCTTAGAGACGAAAATATAACTCAGTGAGGTGGGTTTATTGTCAATTTCTTCGTAACATTTTAGAATGATTTAGTCATTACTTTTGTAGGGTAATATATATATATCCCGAAGGGACTATCGAGTCAACCATTTCTTAGGTGGACGTTACACCCTCTGGACCCAAGTTAGGGACCCAACCCTGATAGGGGGTCTCTTCCCTTTCCGATGGGTCAGGTCATAAGACCGGACCTCTTAAGGTTCCACCAGTGTTTCTAAGCCTGTACTGACTCCCTGAAAGTGAAAGTGAAAAGTGTGTGTGTGTGTTTGTGTGTGTGTGTGTGTGTGTATCTAAACATAAAGATCATTCCATCGACGATCTTTATAAAAAAACGTCATTCCATTAAAAACTCCTTCATGACAAACATATATTGATTTATAATATTGTGATCGAAAAATTTTTTAAGGAGAAATCGTAATGTTGGGAAGTATGAATATCTTAGTGAAGGACCGAAAAAAAAAAAAATTACCCTTCCTCCTTTTTTTTACCAAATGTTTACTGTGTATTGATAACATTTTGCGTAACTAGTCAAACAATTTCACTAATGGCGTTTATTATAAACCTAAAAATTAAAACAAAAATAAAACAAATTTACTTAAAAATTTTACATAAAATTTAGAACAAATTTACTTAAAAAGTAAAAATTGCACTAAAAAGAATATTTTAAAGATTGCCCACTCCTACCAAAGGCGAAAGTGTTTTCACACCATCTGTGTTCCGCACCACGTGTCATCCACGTGTCATCTATAGACCACTTACGGATTTCAGGATTTCAGCATTTACGGATTACGGATTTAAGAGTGCTGCGAACGACAGACGTACCACTCTTGTCTGGAAACTGGGTGATTCGTTTCCCCAGTAGTCTTGGTGTACTCCCTACTTTAGAACGAGGGTGTCCGTGTAGTTAGACGAGTGGGAATTGACAAAGAAGTAAAAAAAACATTTCTTCAGGAGGTCCTTTGTCGAGGGAGTGGAGAGACACGTCGTCAGGGTCTATGAAGAACGTCGGCATCAGTCGGAGAGGAACACAAGACGTGTCTACCTCAGTAGAACTCCCTCAAAAAAAGGACGCCAACCTATCTCTTCAAATCACAACTTGGCCCTAAGGAGAGACGTCTTGTCAAAAGAAACTGGTATAAAACAATCCCACGAGACTCCTCTCAACATACCTCCACCAGTACCGAATCCCGCCATCCCAAACTCTTTCTGAACAAAGAACCACCCCGACGAACCTAACTTAATCCGTCTTTTCTCCCTCCTACACGGAAAAGAGGTGACTTCTGGAACGGGATACCTCCGTCTCTTTTTACTTCTTCGACCCCCACTCAGAAAAGAAAAGTGAACTTAGCTCACTCCTTTAGACAGAAACGTTGAGTCGCCACGGGGTACCCTGTCAGGATTACCGACCGGGGCCGTGAACTACCTGTCCAGTACCCTTCAAGTCGAAGAGAAAATAGGTACCTTGTCAATTAGTCTGACATAATAATAATAAAAAAAGAGGACTACGAAGGTAAAACTTGTTAGGGGTAAAGAGATTCGCTCCCTTTTTTCTTAGGTCCCAACCTTTGTAAGTTAATTAAGAGAACAGTAAGTTACATAAACGCTACACAGTTCCAACACAACCCTCTCTATCTCTAGACCCCCCATTTTTACTCCTAAAGTCTAAAGAAAACACGGGTACAACACTCCTACACGAGTAATCTCGAGTGTGGTCCCAACGTCTCCTGGGGTCCTCCCGACTGTCATTTGGAACTGGGGTGATCAAGTAACGAACGGAGTAATAACTAAAAGTTTTACTAAGTCCGGTTCACCGACATGGAGGCAATGTAAAGTAACAAAGAAGTAGACATTTTTTATTTCGTAACAAATATCGTGACGGGATGGAGGACCCTTGTCTCGTCCCATTGTGTTCTCTTGACCTCACCGATAAAAATCCTACACTTCGTTATGATTCAAAGCTCTTATTAAGTCAACAACCCCTTTTTTTAGACTACGTGTCGTTATGTAAACACTGTTCCCAATCATCTCACAAGAACTCTATTAACTGACGATAACTACGTTAAATAATGTCCGTATACATTAACAAAAGTCTTTCTATTACCAGTCGTCGAGGTGTCGAATCACATTATAGGGATTACGTAGATTTAAAACCTACCCAGTGTCTACTTGTACACATGGTTTTAAAACTCTATCAATATGGGTACAGTTCGTTTTCTTTTCCTTAGGTTTAAGTAAACAAAAACTTTAATATCAGACAAATGAACAAGTCTACTGGAGTCACTATAACGCTACTTGAACAACGGGTTTAAATTAGTTCACATCGAAAATTTTACCCGGTTCACCGACTCTCATGAGTTTTACTGGAAATTTTTATTTAGTGGGCCGTCATATCTTATATCGTTTTTTGACCTACGATACACCTCTAATCTAGAAATTACCTATTTGAGTTTAAACAAGACAGTAGTCAACTAAAAACAGGTACAAACCACTCTTAAATGATTACAGTTTGGATTACAGCAGACTTTTATCAATACGATTTATAATCATTGACCATACCTTCTTAACATGTAAGATCGATCATTAGGGTCCTCGAATCTAACACTCCTGTAATAGGACTATTAAACAGAAAGAAAAGGATATAAGAAGGAAAAGAAATACATCTTACCCTCGTTACTCTTCGTTTCTCTTCTGTAAAACTTTAATTATTGCAAAAGGACCGAAACTAATGAAATTGGGAAGAATATTTTCGTTCGTCACAGATTGTATATAAATTACCAACTGTAGAGGAAATTCGGTTGACCAAAACCAAATACAAAGTATTTTCTAAAAATGTTATACGGTGTGACAACACATTTAGTTTGATGACAAGGATACAGACCGTACATTCACAAAGACTTTTCACTCCGTCACTCTCCCAATCCCCACCCCTTTACTTAAAGACTCCGAGAAAACCTTTATACGTCTACCGGACGAAGGAATAAGTCTCCTTGGACAGGATCACGACCAAAGGTCTGTCCAGTCTAGAACCCACACTTGTTCGACGTAGAAGTCACGATCAAATCGTAAAACACCCATTAAAACGCAGAAGGACAGTGAGACTATGTTGCACATTATGACGTCACTACTGAAAAAATCCCGTAGGAAATTTCACAGCATTAAACTTAATACGACTAATAGGAATTCCCATCCCAGACTACATAACTAAACAGGTCCCTACTGTCTTGTGAAACGTCACACTTCAAAAAGTACTTAAAATCCGAATCTCTTTTGGTGATCTCCGTAGTAAATTAGGGGTTGACTCACTCCTCGCTAGTGAGTCCTGTTCAGTGGTTCCTGACGGACGTAAGTGAGACGTGTGTGTCGAGAAGGAAAGAGTCCCTCCGGACAGGTGAGAACATGTGAAGGCAAGTAGTTAACTCGGAAGACGGCGACAGGTCTCGTTCAAACGAGTAGCTGAACGTACTGTTAGTATAGTAATAAATTTCTATCACTAGTACAAGTGGGATTCATAAGAAAAGAGGTCCGATTTATAGGGACCAAGGAAGTTAGTCTGGAGAAGAATACATCAAAAGTAAAAATAAAATAATTGAAGAAATCTCTAGTCCGACAAGCACAGACTTTAGATGAAGTCCGATAATAAAAAAATACTTAGGAGTTTTTTTAATGGAGGTCAATGAGAAGTCTTATATAGGAGAACGGTCGACCAAATCTTTGTAACATGTCTTTTCCAGATCTGTACTAAAAACTCCGAATGTCGACATTCTCTCGACCTTACAGGTTATTATATTATGTTTAGACAAAATTGTATCTACTAATACCTCTAGGAGTATACACATTCTATATACCCTTATACTTTATTTCATATTTATCATATATTTTATATTTCTTCTACCTGACAAGAGTAGTAGTTTTGAAAACACTTTATTTAATTTTTTATTATTAATTCCACTCGAACCAGTCACTTCCGTCCAATCTTCATCTCCTCAAAAATTGTTCGTCTAGGGAATGGACGACAAGAAATTCTGCTCGAGTTCTTAAAGAAGACAATCAGTGGTCAAGACAATTGGGATACCCCGTACTAAAGTTTGACAAATGGGGACACCCTGACAGTGCTGTTAGTTCTATCACTTGTATCAGGAATGACGGGTTTCAAAAGAGGACGGGAACACTCCGTAGTACTTTTGAAAATATTAAATAATATAACTCCTTTTCTTGATACGTTTCCTTCGATATTAATTTTCTTTGTCCAACACGTACATATACCTTAAATCTTTTTGCTATACGACGACGACGACGACGACGATTCAGCGAAGTCAGCAGAGGCTGAGACACACTGGGGTATCTGCCGTCGGGTGGTCCGAGAGGGCAGGGACCGTAAGAGGTCCGTTCTTGTAACCTCACCCAACGGTAAAGGAAGAGGTTACGTACTTTCACTTTTCAGTTTCACTTCAGTGAGTCAGCACTTGCTGGAAATCGCTGGGGTACCTGACGTCGGGTGGTCCGACCCTAAAAGGTCCGTTCTCATGACCTCACCCCACGGTAACGGAAGAGGCTCTTTTTACCATATCTACTTGAATAAACGTTTCGTCTTTATCTCTGTGTCGGTTCTCCTGTTTGTATACCTATGGTTCCCCCCTTCCCCTCCATCTTACCTAACCTTCTAACCCTAACTGTATATATGTGATGATACATATTTTCTCTATTGATTATTCTTGTACGACATTCGTGTCCCTTGAGCTGAGTCACGAGAGACCACTGGATTCACCCTTCCTTTATTTTTTTTCTCCCACAAATACATATCGACTAAGTGAAAAACCATATCGTCTTCGATTGTGTTGTAACACCTCATTGATATCAGGTTATTTTTTATTTTATTACAATTTTTTATTTTATAGTGTTTTTTAAATTTTTCGTCCAATTCATAGTGTTCAGTCCTTATATACTTTATAATTCCACGTTGTAGTGGGAACCCACCCCTATAACTCTCTCAAAGGATACTCTTACTCCACGAAATCCACCCGGAACTAAAACTATCCACGGTTGGACTTTTCCCCCGAAGGATCCACCGTGATCACCATTTCTTGGGTGGACGGTCACATCTTCTGTATTCTCTGTCCCCAAGCTAGGGACCCAGTCCTTCTATGGGACTTCCTCCCGTACTGTTGGGTGAGGTCATAAGAACGGACCTCTTAGGGCACCTGTCTCCTCTCACCGTCCGATGTCAGGTATCTAATCGTTTCTCAGCCTGTACTGACTTCCCTGAATCGTGCGTCGGACTTTTCACAGTTCCCACGAAAGTCTCTTCGTAGACTAAACTCCTCTCGTGTTTTACGTATACTTAACTTACAATCACTTTTTCAATCTTTCCAACCCTATGTAGAACATTCCTAAACATAAAGTCGCATTTCTAAAACCTGGATTTTGTCATCTCTCGTCTTCCGTGTGCAGACGTTGTACACCTCTCAAACCAGGGACCAGACCCGTAAAGGTACGTCTGTGTCAATCTACTTTACTTTGTCAACTTTCCGTATAGAACACTTTTGAGGATACGTCTTTTAGGACAACGTAAACATTAATCACACTTCATATACATAAAACGTATCCTCTATATAACTGAAACTTAATTGCATAATAATAACGATAGAAACAGGGTCTTTGGGTCTTTAGAGCTCCTATTACTGAAATTAGTATTTTCATTTCGTTTATATAACGATTACCTGCGTGACAATAAGTGTGGACACGGTCAATAAGTTTTAAAAGGATGAAGGGTGAAAAACCGATATCTTTACTGTATGGTATGTGATTCAAATCGCGTTTACCTCCGGTGAAATTGTATTTTTTTGGTAAAAGAAGTTAAATACATAACAACCAATTTTCGTCCCTATATTTTACAACCCTCCATGAAGGTACGTCCACAGAATGAACATTCTTACAATGAATCTATCGCTGACTCACTCAAGACACCGTAGAATTAGTGTTAAAACTTTTTATAAGAAATCCAGACCTACCAGAAATCACAGACACTCTTTTGAGAGAAGAAAATTAAACGGACGTACTAACGAATAATTAGGTGGATTATTTATCCTCTCTTCTATCCATGGATCTAGCACCCGTATAAAGTATCGTGTTCTCCGGGAAATACGTCTTCGCTACATACTCTGTTATTGACTTTCAATTATTCAATGGTTTTGTTTCCGATAGTAAAGGAGTCACCCGTGAAACTGGATCGTTGGGACCAATATTGGTGACATCTTTCATCGGATAAAATCTAAATTGAGATCAACGTGAAAATCAGAGATCTCTTCATGTGTCCCGAAACACTCCTTGATCCTCTCTTATTTTTTATGCCATAGCATTATTTTATTAAACACGTCAAGTAATTAAAAATTAGAGTGAAATCACGTACACCCTTGCGACTACAGAGTTATTGTGCGAACTACCATCCGGTACCCCCGTGAACGATAATAAATCTGAAATAACTCCCGGTTAAGACTTTATAATTTATATCTGTCTCCCACCTTTTCCTCCCCCACAAGAATTCGTGAACTCACGATATGTATTTATGCAAAGGTAACCTTCTTCTGTGACTGAAAATGGGTCTCGGACTTCCCATACTCCACTGTCACGAAGGAGAACGCCAGCAGATCTCGTCCCCAGGGATGTCGAGATTCCAGACCCTAGATTGCGGACCACTAGACTCCACCTCGACTACATTATTATTATCTTTACACACACAATCAACGATTCATCACAGGCTGAGAATAGCTGGGGTACCTGACATCGGACGTTCCGAGGAGACAGGTACCTGAAGAGATTCGTTCTTATGACCTCATCCAACGGTAAAGGAAGAGGCTCCCTATAAGGACTGGGTCCCTAGTTTGGGGACAGAGGACGTAACGTCCGTCCACAAAATGACAGACTCAGTGGTTCCTCCGGGGTCCCTTATTATTATCTTTATTTCACGTATTACTTACATTACGTGAACTCAGTAGGATTTTAGTGGGTGGGGACCCCGGTCTCAAAATCCCTGGCGACCAGATCTCTCTTACTTTGTGGACCTCCAGTCCCGGACGGAGTCACTGTCCACGTCAACGTGAAACATACCACTAGGTCGGAGGTTCTCTAGTTCCATGAGTAGTAAACACGACTCCTGGCAAACTATTTTTCTTCCAATATTAAACCCTCCACCAAACATTCTTTTTATTTCGTACCCTGAACCTTTTCACCTTTATCTTTTTGCCAAACTGACCTTGGTCTAACACTTCGTACCTTCAGCCATCCTAAAAAGTACTTTTCAAATAAGTATAAACGTGCACACACACACACACACACACATTTTACGTCAAGAGGTAAATAAGGACATCAAAGGACAAGTGAGCCACTCGACAGACATTAGGGATAACCTGATATGAAATCTATGAAGTAAGACTCGACGTGACACTGGGCCCCTTCAAGACCGAAACCTCCTTGGTACGTCGGGTTGTCACACAGTACTTTATCCTGCCCTGGTCTTTTCCTTCTCACAGGACTACTAAACCAGTACCGTAAAGAATCCTCGGCCAAAAGACCTTTGTGTCGTTTACTAACCGTCTACGAGTAAACTCTTCTTTCTGAGTTATAACCTATAATACTCTATTCTTATGTTTGAATCCTCCGAACTCATAAAAATCTCTACGGTCGAACACTCCGTATAGTCAGAGAGTGTCAGTTCAAAGTAGTTTCTGATCAGTCTCACATTCTCTTACGCCTCGGAGAACACCATCACTTAACCCTAGAGTCTTTGTACCTCTGGGTCTATTAATGACGACATTGAGTGATGCTGAGAGTATAACAGTGACTCACAGATTCCCTCTGGTTAGGACTTACTTTATTACTCAGAAATTTTCTTATTGAACCCCTTTAAGTTCAGAACTAAGAAAGACAACTTACTTCACTATTATGCAAAATAATTCAACCTTAGTACGTGAGAGTATTGTATGAAGTTTCGTGTTTTAACCTCGTAAATTTAAAAAAAGGTCGCGAACAATTTCTCTTTCAGATTTTATCCGAGAGGACGTTTTGTAGGAAAGTAGGAGTGTCAAATGAACAAGAGAAAGTATTATATTTTCTCTACGTAAACTTATATCGTGGTCCTTGGACTTCTTAAGTATCAAATAATACTACCGAATATATAAGTTAATACAAATAAGTGTTCAACTAAATACAAAGACGAGAGTATGACCAGAAGTATAATAGTCAAGTCAAGTCAAGTCAGCGAGTCATCACAGGTTGAGAAACGTTGGGGTACTTAGTGTCGTACGGTCCGGAGGGACAGGTAGTGGTTGAGGGCCTCAAGTGAGTCTGAGTGCAGGTAGCTTAGCCACTACGGTAGGTCGGTAGAGTAGGAGACAGCAGGGGAAGAGGAGGACGGGGGTTAGGGAGGGTCGTAGTCTCAGAAAAGGTTACTCAGTTGCGAAGCGTACTCCACCGGTTTCAAAACCTCAAAGTCGAAGTCGTAGTCAGGGAGGTTACTGGTAGGTCTTGACTAGAGGAAATCCTACCCGACCAACCTGGAGGAACGTCAGGTTCCCCGAGAGTTCTCAGAAGAGGTTGTGGTGTCAAGTTTTCGTAGTTAAGAAGTCACGAGTCGAAAGAAGTGTCAGGTTGAGAGTGTAGGTATGTACTGGTGACCTTTTTGGTATCGGAACTGATCTGTCTGGAATCAGCGGTTTCATTACAGAGACGAAAAGTTATACAATAGGTTCAACCAGTATTGAAAGGAAGGTTCCTCATTCGCAGAAAATTAAAGTACCGACGTCAGTGGTAGACGTCACTAAAACCTCAGGGGGTTTTATTTTAGACTGTGACAAAGGTGACAAAGGGACAGATAAAGGGTACTTCACTACCCTGGTCTACGGTACTAGAAACAAAAGACTTACAACTCGAAATTCGGTTGAAAAAGTGAGAGGAGAAAGTGAAAGTAGTTCTCCGAAAAATCAAGGAGAAGTGAAAAACGGTATTCCCACCACAGTAGACGTATAGACTCCAATAACTATAAAGAAGGCCGTTGAACTAAGGTCGAACACGAAGAAGGTCGGGTCGCAAAGAGTACTACATGAGACGTATATATGATTTAAATGTCATCATGACTAAAGGAGATAAGACATTAATCCTAATATTTTGTCTTATTAAAAATCAGCAGGAAGAAACAAGAGAGGTTCACGGTAGTAGTCGTTAATTTATATTTGGTCTCTCGTACTTGAAACTTATTTTAGAAGTCATTCGAATCTGTCATAAACCCGTCAGTAAACGTCGAACACCTCACAATTAATATATGGTGACTGTCTACTAAACTTCCTGATTCATTTTCATACAAGATTAGTTTTTGTGTTCTTAGTGGGTCCTCTGTCTGTTAGTGTCGTCGTAAAGGATCTTAACTTGTGTAAACCTTAGTGAAAATACTAGTTCTTAGGAAACTGTCTTGAACCCTTCGGGTCCCTTCAACAAATTTTCAACGACACAAGTCTGATTCACTTATTTCGCCATCCTACCCTAATAAAGGGTCCGGGAAGGACCGTGAACATGACGTCTCCACACCGATGATTCGATCGGGTCTCGTAGGATACATCATGTCTTCCCCAACAAAATCAGACCTTAATCGTCATACCCTACCCTTCCCACGATAAAGAAAAGTTTGTCTAACCTTCCTCAGGTAAACTCCAAGTGTGTACATACGATCAGGACACAAAAGACTCGACTAAAGAACTATTCTATCCCTGTCCCTATATACACTTCATTTACAATTATTGTGGACTGAAGGGTCCACCAAGTCACTATTTTCTTAGGTGGACAGTTGAGTCCTCTGAACTCTCTACACCCAAACTACGGACCCAGTCCTTAAAAAGGACCTCCTCCTTCATCATCGGTGAGGCCATAAGAACGGACCTTTTAGGGTATCTGTCTCCTCGGACCACCCGATACCAGGAACCCCAGTGTTTCTCAGTCTATCCTGACTCGTGTTTACAATTGGAATTGTTTGATACGATCGAAGTACAATAATGTACTATTTTATAGGGTAACACAATAAGTCTTCAAATCTTTTATTTTGTTGTCTCCAAGAGTCCCCGAAACCTAGTGAACCTCACCTTCGGTCCCAATGGACTTTATGACGGGAATCCATCATTTACGACCCCTCTCCTGTTCGTTATAAATGGGCTAGCACTTCAGAAAATATATACAAATTTTACATTTTCTTTCTTTTTTTAAATTTTTAATCATTTAAAATTTTTTACATTGAAGACCCTCAAGGGGACCGTCCGTCACCAATCTGAGGCCCGAGAACCACGGAACCCGAGTCCAAGTCGAACACTAGACTCTTGATTCTAGGACCTCGTTCGATGTGTCACAATGGGGGTGCTGTGGGGTTTTACTGAAGAAATAGTTCCTCTCCATCTGGACTTACTACTTGAAGAAGTTTCGAAGTTCTACTACTAACGAAATATTAAGAAGTCCACGTAAATGAACACTGAGGTATCCAATGTTACGTGACGTGCAAAATTTATAGTACTAAGAAAATCGTTAGATCTCAATTTTCGTCTGAAATAAAAAATTCTCGTGAAAATACAAGTGTAGTTTTAACTGACCTTCTCTCTACAGATGTATAGGGGAACCGAAGGTAGATGGAGAAGGAGGAGGGGTGGAAGGTGGGTGGGGGATCATTCGGAGGAGGTGACCATTTTAGAACGTATCTCACCATGCAAACAATGTTAGTTGCTTGGATGCAACTGTACAGTGACAGTGGGTTTCAGGTACATTTCGGGATTTATACATTTAAAGTACAGAAAAACACTCGCTGACGAATCAAGTTTACAATCTTTGTCACTGTGTGACACTGTAGACCTTGAAACTAAGTGGTCCTCTTCTTATCTTAGATATTAAAGAATTCGAGTAAATCAAAAATACTTTTTTTTTTACTAATATGTCATACAATACCAGAGTAAAAATTGGGAATAATTGGAATTCGGTGACGAAGAGATCTTAATGTGTACCAATATCAGACCAAATACCAAAGAATTGATTTACCTTCCGACCTTTAAATTTTATTTCCTTTGAAAATTTTTCAGTGGCAATAAAAATATACTTACCCATTAAAGTTAAAATTTTGTAAGACCGGTTTTAGGTCATGGTAATTTGACCTATACATGTTCTGACTAAGAATTCTCTGAGACTCAAAAATTTTATAATCTGTAAACTCTATACAATTTAATCCTGGTTTATTCATTTTACTGAAAATACAACACATCACCCACAAAATTTATTGCTTTTACATATCTTATCCGAAAATCTTTGCAGATTCCTCACGGAAGAACGGGGGAAACAGGAGTGACCTCGATACGACCTCTCTTTACAGGAAAAAGGAGAATATAGACTGTCGATTCCTCGGGTGACTGTCCTCTACCGTTTCCTCTTCTTTCGTATTAGAGTTGTTCTGACTTCACGAAAAGTGAAAACTAACAAATTTTTACTAGGATCCCCTCTTTTTCTCAGTAGAACCCCCTTTAATGCGATTTTTAATTCGTTTCTTTGAACGGGATCCTTTCACGAAGGAGACTGTGGACCTTTAGGTGCGGAAAGGGGAGTGGGGCCCCTTCTTCGGCCTCATCCTCGCCGGGCCGCCCGGTCCGCCTAGGCCCGTTCGCCTTCTCGTCTAGGAGCGCCGCTGGGGGCGGAAGCCCCCAGGAAGGTCGCGGCACCTCTGGGCCCGGTGAGCGGGCCCTTCCCCGACTTGAGACCCGGGGCCCAGCGACTGTCGGCTCCCTCCCACTTACGACACTGCAGAGGCGGCCGAAGTCGACGTGTTGTCCTTTACGAGAGTCGGAGGGGAGAAGGACGGGTCTCTTTCACCCCGAGCACGAGGGCGGCGCGGCCGGGTCTGGATCAAAGACCCCGCGGGACTCTTCTGTGACTGAAAACGGTTCCGAGGGAGACTCCTCGGACGGCCCCCTGAGGCAACACGACCTTCCCGCCGCTCCAGCCCGTAGTGACCGGAGCCCCTCTAGTGCCGCGAGCGTAGTGCCTTCGGGACACCTGGGTGCCTGGGCTTCGGAACGCCGCCTCTCACGACTTATTACGACCGACGTCTCCCGGACTCGGCCGAACGAGTAGCGGAACTGTCTGACATGGTAGAGCGAACAGTGTTTCGGGATGTCCTTTGGAGAGGAAAGTGGGAGGAAGATTGACAGTGGACAAGCGAAACAACACCTTCGTTTCTACACTGACAAATCACGTTTCGTGCTCGTAGGACACGAATGTTCTGTTGAGTCATAAGTTCTAAAATTAGCAACAAAACATCCATCACTTTAGAACAAACTTCTTTACGAATACCAGAACACTTAAACCTTTGTCATGACACAGGGACCCAAACGAACAAAGGGGGGACGGGCGGTGGGGAGGGGGGGTCGACAAAAAGAAGTCAAATTTTTCAAGTTATGTTCGTTTAGGCTGAAAAATTTATCGGCCACAAAATGAAACGTAATTACCAGAAAGTTCAATGTAAAATCTTAGATACAAATCATAATTATTAGACAATAAATCATTGTACTTAGAATTACACAAAATATATGATTACTCGTACTATTTCTTCCCATTATAGTCGACCCGTCAGTAACACTAATGAAGAGACGAACTGAGTACTTATCCGAAACATTACCTTCTAACAAGAAAACCGAGGTGTCGGTTTTACGGTCTCAAGTGACCCTCCAGACGAATCCAAAGAATATAGTTTCTGAACTGTCTCTTTCCTAAATTGTCTACTTTTATACTAAATTATCAAGTATCATTTACATCTTTTAGTGAGATTTAACCCTGTATGTGACAATTGTGCAAATTCAATTTGACTGAGTGTTCCGATTACTGACTGGATACGAAAATATTCACAACGGACTTATAAAAGGACATTTTCTTCAGGGGTGCCCCAGTAATCTACACATATATCATGTTACAGTGAAGGGAGTTCTACGAAAGTCGACTAAATACGTTATTCCTTTGACGTCTCATAAACTCATGGGAACCTTCTTCTCCCCATCTAAAGTTGTAACATAGAAAAAATCTATCGAACAACGAAACTGTCTTATATTGTATTTATAGGAGAAAAAAAAAAAAAAAAAAAAATGGTACACTTGGAGTAAGTTCAACAAAAGTATCGTGAGAATAAACCACCACTCTACACGTTTTTATAAACATGTCTATAAGAGTTACCGAGAGATTTCCTTTATTTCAATCTTCAATTCTTGTCTCCTCTTCAACACTGACAAGTCATAATACGGTTTCTCTCACCTGAGGTAATTTTCAATGATAGTTATTGATTTACCTAAGTTCCCCGTTTGCTCTACCACACTCTCTTTCACAGAATATTTTGACTTTTCGTTATGTAATTACGTTCCAACCCAAAAAATATACTAAGAAAAAGGGAAGAGAGGGGTTATTATTTTAACATGTCTTCTTTTAAAACTATGTTGTTCCTGTTGACAATTTGACCTTTAATCAGAGTTTGAAAACACCGGTGTTATATCAACCCAGGGGAAGTGGTACGAATAAATGAAATATTATTCTAAATTGTCGAAATTTTGGGTCGAACCGGTAAATGTCGTGACCATAATACTTACATAAATAAATCGTGATAATTATATTCCTAGTTAATGAGGTCTAGACATAATTTTCATTAGGAGTCAAAAATACGTCGTAGAGTAACCTCCACGATTCAACCTTTGAATCTGTGTAATTAATTTAGGGCATTGTTGTGTGTTTCTCCAATCGGACGACAAAAGATTTTTGGTGACACACTTTTTGAGTATATCTGACATGTATCTTAGACTTAAAAATATTATAGTTGTGCAGTTTAGTTGTGCAGTAGACACTAAGACTATGTTTGTATGTTGAACTAAGTATTTCCTCAATTATCTAGATGAAACCCCCTATGTAAGATGAAAAAAACACCGTCTTCTTAAAACACAGACATATCATTACTTTTGATATTAAGACTCATCCCACCCATCTTCTTATTTAACAAAGAGTCGACTCTTCCAACACGAAGAACCTTCTTATAGGATCTGATTTACACTAGATAATATAGAGCCTTAGTACTAAACTTTATCGAACTTTTCATAAAAATTTTATTAACCAAAAGATGACATACGGAAAGGGTCACTCAAAGCGGTCGGTCCCGTCTCAAACAGAACAGGGGCGACTAAGGGAGTTCCGGATCTCGTCACGGGGTCGGTCCCGTCTACGGGTCCCGTGCCCACGGGTCACTTCTATGATTCTACGATAGCGATGGAGAATACAAAATCTGTGACAGAGGACAGGGACCCAGTATTAAAGTCTCAGGAGAAAAACAAGTCACCAAACTTAAACCGCTTATACTCTGTCATAAACTAAAAGAAAGTTACTTAATCTTTGTGTCTCATCTACGTGTCTCATCATCCGTAAATCCTTCAACTTTTTACAACTTTCTTCGTACTACAAATTCGTTATAACAGAAGGACACACGAAGCAAATGACAAGATTAGCAAACGTCGAGAGGAAAAAGTAGATTCCTCTTAGTAAAAAATTGTTACGAATAACTGGATAACTAAATGTTTTCTTCTGTAAATCACTTCGTTTTCTAGTCAGGTGAACTTAAACTTGGTAAAAATAATCGTGAATACCTTTTCCTTTACCGTTGGGTGAGGTCATAAGAACCGACCTCTTAAGGTACCTGTCTCCTCGGACCGATGTCAGGTACCCCCGGACGTTTCTCAGCCTGTGTTGACTAACTGATAGTGAGTGATAATCGTAAATTGCGATTCCACGATGTATGGTCAAACTCTAGGTTTCTAAGAGACTCGAGAATTTGTATTAAAGAGAAACTGGTAAGTAACGTATTATCCTAGAAACTACAGACCAAACTTGGGAAGACCTTTACCCTTAACACCTAATCTTCGGGTAACGAAATGAAAGTCACGAATCCTACCACGGGTCGTGTCTTAGACACCCGAGGTCTCCTGATTGAAACATCCGTCCGTACACTAGACACATCAGGGGTCCGGGGGTCGAACCAAATTACGAGACAACAGAATTTTAAGAATGAAAAACTTGTTCCTTGGAACATAAAAACAAAACGCAACCCGAAACGTTTAATACATCGACTAGAACCACGAGTTATTTATAAATACTGTTTTACTTACTGAACTGATGTTCTAAACCTTTGAATCTATAAAATTAGGGCTTTCGTAACCGAACTACCACTTAAAATCAAAGGAACAGACAGACTCTCACGTCTCTTACTTTTTGTCTGACCTAAGGTAGGTTATTTCATAGAGTTAATCTTATAATTTTTTTTTTACAGAAGAGGTTCCACAAGTCATATTGGAGGACCACCCCAACTCGATTCATTTTCAAGACTATCTTACACCTTCTAACTTCGAGTGTATTACCTTTTATATTATCTATCATAGTAGAGACATAAAATAGGAAGAGAAATATCAGAGTCGATATCAAACTAAGCATAAAAAAATTGAGTCGAAAGACAACAAAAAAAAAATAACAAAACTTTCATCGAAAAACACATCAAAATAAAAAATAACAACAATAATAATAAAAAACCGTCATGGTGTACTGTACGCCCTAACATCAAGAGACTGGTCCGTAGTTTGGCCACGGACGATGTAACCTTCACGTCTCAGAGATAGTGACATGACGGTCCCTACAGGGTTGATAATTGAATTAATAAACAGGGATAACAGTTACTACACTAATAAGTACTCATAACTAAATAACTATTATGAGTCATACAATCTATAACCCGTCTTAAATATAATTTTGTACAAAGAAACAAGAGGCCTCTTATACTTACTCATATATTTTATTACCTTCTTCCATGTAGTATCACTCTCCTCGTACGACACCAGGAGACCAGGAAGGAAACGGAGGTCTTCGTTCAACTAGAATTTTTTTTTTACTAGATACAAATTTTGAGAGGTCCCTACATTTAACGTAGTAAAAACAACTCTCGGTCAAAACAACGAATTAGTCTAAATACCGACCTTTTCTCCGTCATATCTCGTACTGGTCCTCACCCCCAAAGTCTCGACCCGACGGACCCAAACTTACAACGGAGTCACTGAAAGATAAACATACTGAAACCCGTTCAACGGAGTACAAAGAATCGGAGTTAAAAGGAGTGACCATGTTACTCCTATTAAGGATTTTACCTAGAGTTTACAACAAGATTCTAATTCACTTAATTATATACATTTCATGAACCAGATGTCCTCCTTTAAAATTTTTCAGAATGAATAAAGGAACAAATAAATTACAATAAATGTTATAATAGTTTATTATTGGCTTTCGAATGTGACTATGGGAGTTTCTGTAGGACTGGAGACTCCCTTGACTGAATATTAGATTTCTACTCCTATAACACCTTACTTACATTTTTATCTTCCTTCATCTCCGACTATTTCAGATCTTCCTCGGGATTCGGTAGGAACCCCGTCCCCACGTCCCTGACAAGAGAGTCGACGAGAAGACCCCCAGTCATCCAGTGATCTTGTCATACCCCTCCCAAACTCTTACGTACTCCCTCACACCCCTCAGGGTTTATCAAATCACACCGACCTCAAATTTCCTGTTAACCCTCTGGTACATTTAGTACCATTCGACTCGGTCCGGTACTTTTACACCTGGTCTCTGTGTCCTCCCGTTGGTCTTTTTAGAGTAACATCCTCGGTCCGAAAGGGGTCTCTCTCTCCCCCATAGTCATGGTTTCCGACCCTGTCAGTTTCCTTCTATTTTGGAGTTTTCACTAAATTATTGATCCTCTACCGACCACAAATAGAAACACATAGTAAACGAGAAATCGCACTTACTGATAAATTCGGGGATGATAACCACTCACATCCCCTCTGTAAATTTAATCTGTGTCTTCAAAGACTGACTTTCTCCTAATTTAGGAACTTAATGGTTTTCTTCAAAATGTTAGAAAAAAAGAGATTACAAAAGTTTAATCCTATTTGGGGTTCGAGTATCAATCAAGTACCGGGGTGAGGTGACAGTAGAAGCCGACCCTCTCCCGTTGTCTCGGACAAATAGTAAGATTGAAATCTTAGACTAGTACAAAAATCAAGTATAACCATTGATTTTTTATTTTTATAACTCACGGTCCGTGAAAAGATCCGTGAAATATACGTAATTAATTAAATTAGATAAAGACATATAGTAATAGAGAAAATCAATCCGTCCCGAAAATCAGAGTAGTAAAATATCCACTATTTTGACTTCCTGTCTCTTTAATTCATAGAACAGGTTCCAGTGTCTCGACCACACGAAACCTCGAAGACAAATCGTCTGTCAGACTTAAGTTTGGAGTCTGTGGGCAGACAGGATTGATGGGGAGGATGAAGGAATGACATCGAGCAACGTGTCAAACGACCTATGTACCCACTTAGTTACTTACTTAATGACCTTTCCTATCTAACTATTAATGAAAATAAGTCCAATCAGTTAGACTGATTTTTCAGAAAGAAGGACAATCACTATTCCAAGAAAAGAAAAAGATTCCCTTCAACTAAGAAAGTAATAAAGTTTGTTATTAGACAGACCATTTCAGAACCTTCAACTTCTACATGAACCCTTAAACAAAGAACCATCAACCCCTTATCGGTTTACTCAAGAGGAAGACCATAACCCAGAACTTCACCCCCACCCCCACAGAGTCAAACAATCACTACCATTAGGTTTTGCACTAGCACGATAGACCCAGCACGTTCTGACCTTGAGGGGCCCTTCACCACCACGACACTCGGGGACCGGGGTCCGGTCGAGGGTCACGGGACTCGAAACCTTCAGTCCTGAGACCTCTATGGTTCTATTGCTACACTGTTCATCGTCTTACACTGTCTTCCCTGTAATAAGAATACAAACACTGAAAGAAAAATCGACATCGAGAGACTGGAATACATCGTCAACACGTTTTACCAGATAGTAAGAATTAAAACCTCTACTTTACTCACACTTTCCTTTTGTAAACGTCCTGGGTTGTCATTTAAACTGATGACACAGAAATGTCACTTGTCTATCAAAATATCCTACTTTGAATTAAAGGATACTATCCTTATGAAAAATTTTCAAATACAAATTTCTATATTTTACACAAACTTTCCAGAGACTAAAAATAGGTCTTATTCCTTGTGCATCTCCCAAAAAAAAAGACGTCCTCCCGTACCGTCGGGTGAGGTCATAAGAACGGACCACTTAGGGTGTCTGTCTCCGCGGAACCGCCCGATCTCAGGTACCCCAGCGTTTCTCCACCTGTGTCGACTTCGCTGAATCATACGTGCCAAAAAATTGAGGATACTAAAGTAGACACTTATCTATTAAGGAAGTCTGTAAAGACGGAGGTGTCTCCTGGTTCTAAGAAACGAGAAATTGTAATGACTGGTCACACCTCGACCGTATGTAAATAACTATTCAATAATTAGAATTCTTATCAGTGAGATTTTATACTTTCCTTGTCTCACTCCTGGTACCGTTCCGTAACAAAAAACGTGATTTATTTTATACTAATAGTTATAAATTTTTACATGGAAATGACAGGAGCGTATCTACTTCCTATAACACAAAATAAAAGATTTTGAATTATCCAAACTTGTACCTCAAATAAGTATCTTCCGTTTATTCTCTTTAAATATTTAAACCCAGAAACTTATCTTGTCATTATTTGAATAGGTAGGATATTTGACGTAATACTGTACACAAAATAATTCTCGTCACACTGAACTTTTTTTCTGGACATACACTCTAACTCTAATGACACCTGGATCTAAATGAATCCTCTATAAACATCTGCCAAGGACTAAACTCGACGGTGATTATTTCACGTAGGGACTGGAGTGGTTACTCTGAGATCTTTCTAAGTGAAAAACTAAAAAAATTTCGTGTTAAAACTTAGTTGAGAATTTTGTATTTCGACACTTTACCCACTTAGTTTCGTAACAGTAGTCCTTCTCGTATCTCCTACAAACGTATAAAGTGTGTTTCACGTAAATTATGATAATAAAAAGATCAAAAGGAAAATAAATGAAATAAATCTAGAAAGGAGTAATTTTTTTTTTCTCAACTCGACTGAATGAAATATTAAAAACTCTCAAGAAAAACGAACACAGAAATATCTGAATAAAAAAAATTTTTTATACCGTTTATGTGATCTTAATTCTTTAGGTTACACTCACTTACTTTTAAAGTAATTTGATCTATCTTAAACCCTATCTAGTCACTGAACCTCAATTGTTTCTGTAAAGTTAGTTTCGTCTTCTTGTACAAAAATTTTATTTCGTTAGATTTAACATACTGAATTTTCATTTTATTATACATTCCTTAATATTTGGGACTTCTTTGTGTACTTACACAATTGATGTCTATAAATATATATAAAAAAATTCAGTACCATCCTCACTAAATTAGACTCTGAAGCCCGACAGAGTCAATTTGACGAAAATACGGTAGTAGCAAAAGCTTTAATGACGTTGGACACACACAGTCAAACAAAAGTGTAGTGAACCAGTACCCTTTTTTGTAAAAACATTCAATTCCGAGAAAGTAAGTAAATAAAGGGGGTATGAATGTTATATTCTTCCACAATCAAGAGATTTTAACTTTCTTGTAACACAAATAACCACTTATTCCTGAAGAATATCTCACGAGATAAAAATGTCGACACGAAGTACCATAGTACAAGGTTTCTCCAGTCGACCCGTACTGGAGTACCCGTACTTAGAACTCCTCTGTTAAGACTTTGTCGGTGTCCGGACGTCTCAACTTTCCGTTACGTCTTACGGGTTTGGGATATCAGTCTTCCGTAGCTCAGACAATTACGAAATCATCAAACAAAAAATTCATCGTAGATTCAAGTTTTGACTTAGGTTTCTATTCTCCTATCCATCCCCCTACATCGATCATCGTTCGTCCTAAACGTAGGCACTTTTGAGAGTCATGACAACGTCAAAATTAAGACTCAAACGAATTCTCTTCTTTATTTATCCTTCCACTTCTCCTCCCGTCTCCCCCAACTTTCTTCTTCCATAACTTTTCCCCTCCTCTCTCTGATAACACTATCAAAGTAAAGTCATGATTGTCACAAGAACGATTTTAATATCTTCTTATCATACCAAAAGTCTTACACGTACTTCGACAAACTCTTTGTCTTAAATAAACTACACGTCTATACTAATAAACCCCCTATAACGAATCGCAACAAGAAACATGTCAGTATCCGTTCCAAACTCCGACGATAACCCATGTGATCTTTAATATATATAAGATAGATCACTATCTTTATAGTGATCTTTAACATATATTCTGAGGGTGATTTACTTCATTTTAGACTTAATGATTGTAAAGGGGTAGTAAATCTTTTCTATACAATATAAGAGAAAATAGTAGTGACAATTCTTTTTTCTTTAAACAGTCAAACCTCAAGTGTACGCAAGTATGAACAACGGTAGACGACACCCACTGACAATGTACCTTCGGTAAAGTCGACCGTAAACGACAGGGAAGAGTCGTGGTGTAGTTCTGCACGTGAGTCCTTTAAAACTCCTTTTACAAAATTATCCCGACCCCACTATTCAGTGAGTAAAACCATTACATTGTAGTCATGAAATAAAAAGATAATAATTCGTATAAAATAAAAAGTATATTTTATCTAGTTATTAGGACCTCTTCCTTCTTTAACCACCGTTTTGTCTCATGAAGTGTCTGTTTTGGCAATGAAAGTGAATGAGTATACACCTGTTAATCTTATCGTATACTTTCTTCAATAGTCGATTAATCTACACTTTAAAAATCACCGTATATAATTAAAAACAAATACCGTCGGATTCACAATTGTTATCGTATAATCTTCTTTATACAAACTTTAGATCAAATGGATTTGATAACGGGTATAAAAACATACAGGAGATACAATCTTATCTTTGAAAATCTTTTCATTTTTTGTGACATATACTTCTTTCTTAAACGTAATTATATACTATCTGTTAATTTTATGTCATCGAAGAAAGTTGTGTATATAGTACAAACAAATGACAAATTCAATAAATCGGTTATAAATAATTCACAGATAATATACGGTCGGTGACAAGATTCTCGACCTTCATGTCGTCCTTATTCTTTCCGTACCAAAGTCGGGAACACCCCCTGTGGGTAGGTATAATTAAGTCATAAGTATACCTAGATATTAATATATGATACGAATTGACGACACGACATCTACTCATTCCATACTCCTCTCTCCTCTTACCCCGTCGAAACAGAAAACCCGTTTCAGTTCCTTTCTAGAAGACTTCCATCCCACACAACTCGGATCTCACTGACTACGACGACGACGACGACGATTCAGTGAAGTCAGCACAGACTGAGACACACTGGGGTATCTGCCGTCGGGAGGTCCGAGGGGACAGTGACTCTAAGAGGTCCGTTCTTGTGACCTCACCCAACGGTAAAGGAAGAGGTTACGTACTTTCACTTTTCACTTTCACTTCAACGAGTCAGCACAGGCTGGGAGTCACTGGGGTACTTGACGTCGGAAGGTCCGAGGAGGTAGGTACTCTAAAAGGTCCGTTCTCATGACCTCACCCACGGCAACGGAAGAGGCTCTCACTGACTACTCCTCTGTAATTGATTCACTTCCTTTAAGTGTCCAATATCGAGTAAGCCACTTCTTAGGTGGGCGGACGTTACGTTCTCTGAGTCCAAGCTAAGGACCCAGACCTTCTGGGACCTCTTCCTTTACCGTTGGCAGAGGTCATAAGAACGGACCTTTTAGGATACCTCTCTCCTGGACCAGTGGTCGTCCATCTCCCTCGTCGAACGTGTGACCGGGGTACTACCCACCCTGGTTCTCAGGGGAGTCTTAGTTACCTCGTAACGGAACCGACCTCGTGGAAGTTCTCGTCCCGTCCACTTCGACCCTCTCAACCACCCCGACAACATACGTCTCGGAATCAAATTCTATAACCAGAAATAGGATTCTACTTACCTTACCTTCCGGAATCTCCCACAAACTCGTGCTTCTACTTTCCCAGTCTAAACGAAATACGTATAATGAGTCACACGACGTCTTGTTTAACCTCCTGTGGAGCTTACCTGGACCTTGATCAGTTGTCCGATAACGTCATTAGATCCCTCACATAACAATGTGACCTGATTACATGATGTCACCTCCCTACCTCTTACCCCTGTTCACCCCTCTAAACTCTTTAAAGGGACCCCTCTTTATCTAGACTATCATCAAACCTATACCTCTTTCTTCCTCCCCTTTATCTCTTCTTACTTAGGACACACTCCGGACCCGTGGACGTCCTCGTCTCAACGGTAGGTAACCGTACTCTTCTCGGACCAAACTCCCTCGGTACTGAAATCAAAACCCCAAACAACTCAAATTTTACCGAAACTCAATAGATTCCTCTCAACATTCGTCCGTCAACTTATAGATCTATATTTCCTCTCCTATCCTCTGTCTTTAGACCCTCGGTAGTCGTCCATTTGACATTAACTTAACCCCGTCTACTCTCCTACGTTTCCTCCTGCAAATCATTCTTTTGTTCAGGTCCCCGTGGGGGACTCTTTACGGTGGAAAATTTCTGGACTTTGGTTTCCCGTTTGGGTGTCTCTTCTAATCTTTCCCGACCAGTTTCATCTTCCTGCCGTCACTTCTCTGGGGTCACAGTGTCGGAGAATTTACTCCTCTTTACAATCAAAGGACTTACAATCACTTCACCGTGTTTGATCCACGGACTTTTATCGTCCCTAAACAAAAGAGTGTCGAGACGTACAACCTTCAGACTTCAGTTTCACACTTGTCCTAAACAAGAAGACTCCCGGTTCTCCCCCTTAGACCAGGTACGGAGAGAGGACCGAAGACCCGACCATCTACCTACGTAGCGACGCCATAGCCAGAGGTAGAAGTGTACTACAAGAGAGTCACGGAGACATAGAAGTTTAACGTAGAAGAGTATTTTGGTCATCAGTATGACCTAATCCCAGGGTGAGATGAGGTAATAGTTGAGTAGAATTGATTAACATAGACATTGTTGAGATAAAGGTTTATACCAACGTAAGACTCTAGGACCCCAAACTCGAAGTTGTAGAAAAAAACCCCCCTCCCCATCGTTAAGTTTATGCTTGTATCTCTGGGGTACATTCTGGAATGTCCCTTCGGTCACTGGCGGTTCTGGCTCAAGAGAAAGAATGTATTATAAAACCACGTCCAGTATAATAAGACAGGTCACTCCAGGTTCTTTTCACTTATACCATGGACTCTACCTACACTCCCATCCTTATCTTTCTTACCCCCTATTCTACCCCTCTCACATAATCTTTTTACTTTAAATTCCACGTGGAACTGTCTACCCCAAATCGTAAATATAAACACCTGTTAACTCTTTTAGACCCCCTCTTAATACCCCCTGTTTTAGACGTGTTTTAGAACTAAACCTTTTTACAGGGGTCGGAAATTTTTCGTCCCTAGACAATATAATTGTATCGTAACTTCTCGGTACGTGGATCGACAAAGGGAAAGATATTTCCCATAACCTACAAAAAACACAACGTCCCTCAGAACACCGTACTCATTCCGACCCAACATGAAAGTTAACGAAATCAGTTGTCAATAATTATGACTCTCTTGAATGATACACGGTCCGTGTCACGGTCCGCGGACACACAAGTCAACGAGTCAACACAGGCTCAGAAACGTCGGGACACCTGACATCGGGTGGTCCAAGGAGACAGGTACCCTAAAAGGACCGTTCTTATGATCTCACTCAACGGTAAGGAAGGAGGTCCCCCAGACGAACTGAGTCCGTAACTTGAACGTGGAGGACGTAGAGGACGTGACCGTCCGCTTAAGAAATGGTGACTCGGTGGACCCTTCGGTTCCCGAACCCCTATTTAGTCTAAAATTACTCCATAAAGTGGTAGGGAAGGTTGTGGAGACGTAATTGGTAGTAAGATTGTGTGTCAAACCCATTATTATCCTAAACTAGAATGCTGACGTAGGTAAAGATCTCAGTACTTAAATTATTAGTATTGATTATTATTAACGTGTGGAATGAATTCTGGTTCGCGATAAGAGTTATGAACTTGACGTAAATTTTTAACTTTGCAACGGTTTTGGGATACTTCATCCAAGATGTCATGAAGTATCTGTAATTCCACGGTAATGAACATTCTACCGTAAATTACATGGAGATTCTTTCTTGTTATCTCGGAGGTTAATTAACTTTCTACGAGAATTACTATTCATTCTGATGTCAGTCCAAAGTCTTCACAACTTTAGTACTTTACAAAGTTTATACAACTTTACTGGCTCTTAAACCACCTATAGTTTAACCAACCGTACACCACTAGTAGCAATCAACTGTCGACTCCTTCACCTCCGCGACTCTTCCATTTGTCGAACGGGTCCCAATGTGTGCCTACGTGTCACTGGGGCCTAAGACTACGTCCCCCGAAGCCGTAGAACGAGGCAACGGACACGACACTAGTGTCTCAGGTTCGTGGAGGGGTCATAGAATCAAAGATTCGGCTCTCGGACCAACACAAAACCCCGGGGTCAGACTGGTTCAAACGCCCTACGACACTGTCCTTTCCACAAACGTCTCCTCGTTGAACGGCGACCACTAAACTAATCAGTTCGTAATCTGCGCGTCAAAAAAAAAAAAAAAAAACCAACCGGGAAAAGTAGGTGGATTTTGCACTTGTTACTTCTTTCCGGTAGTACCACTCGTCACCCCGGTCCCAACTTCCACTCCAACCCCGTTCTCACCCACTGAAAGAACACCTTTTGCTACGCAGAGGCACCCAAACTTCAAAGCAAAGGAGATGTCCGGTGGAGTCGCGGGGGAAGGTCGCGAATAGAGCTTAGAGAAGCTGACAGTAGTGAGAACGAGAGCGGGAAGACGGATGAAAGTAAAGGACACTTCAATGGAAAGGGGTCCGAATGCCACCGGAGCTCCCATGGAGATCGAAGGCACCGAACACCCTTTCACAGGGACTCGAATGACTTCTTTCGCTTCGACGCAATGTCAACCGGTTTATTTCGGGACTCACCGCTTCATGTTTACCCCACTGAAAAGAGAAGGAAACATTAAAAAGACAGAAGCATCTGTATAGGTCACATGGGACTTTGTACCCAAAGGGGAAACGGTTGTCTCAAAAGTTTTTATAGTCTATGACGAAAAGTAAACAACAACAAAAGTCAACGAACCAGCACAGGCTGAGAAACGTTGGGGACCTGACGTCGTGCGGTAAGAAGGGACAGGAAGTGGTGGAGGACCTCGAATGAGTTTGAGTACAGATGACACTACGGTAGGTTGGCAGAGTAGGAGATTATAACAAGTATACAACATATGAAACTTTGATAGGTTTACTATGGTACTTCCTTTAAACGGAAAAAATAAAGTCACCAGGTCTTTTTCAAGAGTCTCACTTTCTTCCCCAGGAGTACACCTAGGGTTCCGAACTCACAAACTCCTGTAACATTAACGTACTTACTCTTAGTCTAACTATGTTTGAAAGGACTTCTTAGAAGAGGACTCGCTTGGGAGACTAAGAGTAACTAGTGGTCCTCGTGACCGAAACACGGGGTCGTGTCCCCAACCCCGGTCAGAGACATACGACTGACTACTGTGACAGTATCCCATCCACAGTCTATCGGGTCAGGAGGAGACTACATACAGTCGATTCCTGTAAAAACCTGGATGAGGATTTTCTTAGAGTAAGAAGAGGAAGATTTATCCACCGTGTTCGTCGCAAAGGTAGATTCGCCAATGGAGAACCATTACTAATGTTTTGGAATGACACGAAACCTGAAGAAAGAAAGAAGGAAAGGATAGATATAATAAGAAACCTACAAAGGTAATCATAGTACAAGATGGAACAACAACAAATAAACGACTCAACACTGAGACATCTGATATCGGACGGTCCAAGGAGACAAGTGTCCTAAAGGGTCCGTCTTTATGACCTCACCTAACGGTAAAGGAAGAGGTCCCCTCAGAAGAACTGGGTCCCTACCTTGAGTCCCGAGGACGTAACCGTCCGCCCAATAAATGGTGACTTGATGGACCCCTCGACTATAAGATGGATCATTAGAAATTAATTCTTATATGGAACATAAATACCTTGAGAATGACTTAATCCATCTCTCTCACGAATGTACTGTTGGTAACCAGGCTTCCTCGAACGACATCCCTCCTACCACACGAATATTATAGTCCGACACTACTTATGTCGGTACGTTTCTCTTCACTCAACTCTACGGAGTCTTCCTTCGGCACACAAAGATGAGTTCCCTAACCCTATCTGAATCACCTTCCCTTGTGTAAACTAGTGACCACAGTCGTATACAAATCTTTATCTCCATTTACTGTTAACAACAAATATAACTCTCGACATCAACATAAAAACCCTCCGAATCAAGGGATCCTGTCAACATAGGTTAACTTGAGACGTCACTACCTTTTCGGGACATACGAATGACTGGTATCCCATCGATGATTGAGATACACCGAAACCTCATGGGCTCCCTGACTCACAAATAAAAATAAGTTACAATTAATTACAATTTGTCAGTGGACACCAACAGTATAACCTCTCATATCGGTCACCTTTCTACACATAATGAGTGGGTCATACCACTAAACCCCACCAATAAAACCAGTGTTTAGTTTCTCTGAAATAAAAGTCATACACTTCAACGAGCCAGCACAGGCTGAGAAACACTGGGGTACCTGACACCGGCTGATCCAAGGAGACAGGTACCTTAAAAGGTCCGTTCTCATGACCTCACCCAACGGTAAAGGAAGAGGTGCCCTAGAAAGTCTAGGTCCCTAGCTTGGACCCAGAGGACGTGACGTCCGTCTACGAAATGGTAGATTCGGTGGTCCCTCGGTCCATAAAAGTCATATTAAACAGTATTTACGATCACCACGACCTCATAGAAACTCCCACGGTTTTACATCACTGATAATTCTTTTTACTCACCAATCAATTTAATCAGTGTGTGTGTATGTGAACACGTATGCACATACGAGTATATACCGGCATGCGTGTGTCCGTGTGTGTAAAAAAACCGACCGAAAAACTTTACCTCCCTCCCTCTCCATATTATACAACTGACCGAACGACAAAACTTCCTGTACTACTTAATTACTGAGAAGATGAACCCCGTCACAGTCCAGCCCGTCTCTTAACGACTACCTTCCTTTCCTGGTCGAGACCTTTCGACTAAGAATCAAAGGAGTAGACATTTGACCCGTATTGTCACGGAGAAGACAGACGGAGAAATTCCAAAGTGGTTTGTTACAGACTCCAAAAATTATTAGGACGTATGTCCGTAAAGAGAAAGACAGATACCGTCGTCCTCTATACTATCATCCATAAAAGAAGAACTAGAATTTACGGGAGACCGTTGGGCGTGTGGAGAAGTCTCTGAGCGCAAAGTTTTCGAGAGGAAAAGCTAGGACGGCGAGCGAACAGAACCCTCAGAAGGAAACACTCAAGTCACTAGGAAACGATCCAGGACCTGAGCCGAGGAAAGTCACAGAAAAACGGGTGGCATGCCCCCTGACGTCGTACCGGGGGTAGGAGGGGGAGACTTGCGAAGTACACGGATTTCGAAAAAGTAAACAGACAAAACAGAAGGACCAATCTTACCTTCGAAGACCCCGTCGCTGTCGGAAATCTGAAATAAAAAGTTTGAAAAACTTGAATTAAAATAGGTCACGAACCGTCTCCCACCGTGAGTCATTTACGATATTCGACTATCACTTTATTCTGAACTTAGAAATCCCGAGTCGGACTGTAGAAGTTATTTGTGAGAAACTAATAAATCTAACTACGAAAGTTCGAAATAGTACGAGTTGTCCGAGGATTCCACGAAAATTTTTCAAGTTCCAGAATCCGAGATTTTTATACTAAATCATGTAGACTTCTCCTCATATCCTTTGGACGTAAAATTCTTCGTTTAGTCCATTGAAACTACGTCCACTAGACTCCTGGTGAGAAACCCTTTGTATCACACACACAATATTATGGCAATTGTTCATGAGACGAATTTCTTTGGAAAAAGACTGTCGTCCACATGAAGAAAATTCGTTTTTACACCCCAAAAATTACAAAAATTTTTAAAATAAAAATTAACCTCCTATTAACGAAAGGTTATAATATAACCAAAGACAGTATGCAGTTGTACTTAGTTGGTATCCATATGTATACAGGGGAGAGAGAACTCCCGAAAATTACAAAAACATCAAAAAATCTTCCCGTACCCTCTTTTCCACCCTTTAAAACACCCATCTTGTAAACAAAATTGACAGAAGAGTTTACAGACGGACCCAGTCACTCTATTATCTTTATAGTGTAGACTTTCTTGTGACATTAAAGTAGTTCGGTGTTACTATACTTTGTGAATAATTCGGTAGTGAACCTCGAACAAACAGGAATAAAATCAGAGTCAAAAGTGGCCGAGCTGCTAGGTCAGAAGATCTTTGCTAATCCTCGACATGTAATCTACCTTCCTCTTCGCACAGTGACCATCTCCTACCGTGCAACTAACGTCTTCACTGTCGACTGTCGAACTTTCACTTCTTCCTTTATCTGTTCGATATCTTTAGTCTGTCTTCTAGATTTTTCCGTTTGTCTTACATCCGGTCACCCCTTCGGTTTCTCACTTCCTCACTCGTTTACGTACGTAGAGCCATCGAAGTCTTCCGCAATGACTCAATGGGGTCAAATATCATTGATAAACCACTAGAAAGAAGAATCTGAGACTCAAGATGGTCCCAACTCTGGTACGAGTAAGGCAGACCATGTCGTAAAGGTCTATTACATAAGGACCAGAATGTCCTCTACGACACACACACACACACACACACACACACACACACACACAC
This sequence comes from Capra ibex, assembly GCA_006410555.1. NCBI lineage: Eukaryota > Metazoa > Chordata > Mammalia > Artiodactyla > Bovidae > Capra > Capra ibex. The sequence goes on along the minus strand of SJYO01026388.1, from coordinate 62,702,302 downwards.
ACACACATCGATATTCATATTTCTATGTAAACGATATCATTAGACATGAATACTATTATTGAGATCATTTAGATATATTTATTTACGTATCAAAAAGACCCACTAGACACAAGCACTGTTACTAAGACTTTCAAAAAACCGACTTTCATGAAAATTGGAAAATCTATATATGATTTTTTTTTGGGGCTTGAGTTTTTGCAAACCATACACTTCAGAATAAGATGTACGAACCCTACATTAAACAAGGGATCGAGTCAGAAGTATAACAACGAGAAAGGAGACGGGACAAGTATAAATTTAACAGAACTTTACGTATCCCAAATAAAGAGTCTAATATTGACAAGTACATACATCTATATATGATTTTATAAAACTTATTAGTTGGTCACGTGTAATATGGTCACGGTGTACTCGTGTCGTATAAAATTTCAGAAGTCTTTATAAGTCTATCTAAAGACATATATCTATCTTTAGACATATATGGTAAAACTTCTACAGAGAAATATATCAATTACGGTGTAGTATAAAATATACCGATTAGTAGGAAACTATATAGCATTACCAAAGGAACCTCGTACTGTGTAGATAATTTTATCTATACCATCGTACGTATGATTAATTCTTTTACGTATAATACACGATCCGTCTTTACACCCGAGGTATATCATCTCTTTTAGTATAAATCTAGGGAGACTTTACTATGTGGACGAGAGGTCCACAAAGTTTAAACGGAAATTTGAACGAGAAATCATCTAAAAACAATTGACTTCTTCCTTTTAATAAAAAACTATGATACACTTTATCCAATTTAACACGAATTTAACACGACCCAATGAAACATAAAACAAAGTTTTGACACAGAAACTAACCAACACATATTAACCCTTAAGTAAAAGAACCTTCCAAAACAGAATAACCACCCTCTTTCTCCACTCCTCCTCCAATAGAAAAAGACATTCACATTATGTACAAACCAGAATCCGTTTTAAAACTTTATTCCTTTTCACACTGTAGGACGGTGAATCGTGGGAGAGGTCTGGTCACTCGGACTTCCGTAGTCCAATAGTCTTAAATCAGGGTGTAAAAGACACCGATACAAGGAAAGGTCAGATTTGATGCGGGAGATTGTAAAGACCAAGGACTTAGTAGACAGAGGTGGGGTATGTTTACAGGGTCGGTCATCAATTCATGGACAGGACTAAACCCGTTATCCCAACACTGACATATCTTTCTTTCCCCTTAAGACACGATAAATGTAAAAGCCTGTAATATGTATGTTAGATCCTGACCAATATTCTGTATGTATTAATTGAGTAATATGATCTTCTGTCCTATATGTATTTATTCACTGTATTTGGTTCACTTTCACGTTTCTTTTTCTAATGTTGGTTAACACCCTTGGTCCTTTCCAAAGTACATTCTACACCTGAAACTTTTTGATGATCGTCGAAATCTTCGTTTCAACTCTGACCCTCTACCGTAAGGTACGTCTCTCTCACAACGTCTACTTTCCTCCTCGTGGGTTTTACCGACAGATGCACAACTTATAAAAATTTGAAAACTCCCGTGACAAGTGTATCTGACACCATATTTACCACGGAAGGTATCCACAAGTCCGGAGGGACCACCGAGTCTACCATTTCCTATACGGACGGCACACCCTCTGTACCCAAGTTAGGGACCCAACCCTTCTAGGGGACCTCTTCCCTTACTGTTAGGTGAGGTCATAAGAACGGACCACTTAAGGTACCTGTCTCCTCGGACCGTTCGATGTCAGATACCCTAGTGTTTCTCAACCTATGCAAGTCATACTACGGACCCTCACTTTCGGTCCTCAGTTCTTTACACGCTCCTATTCTAGTCTCTTAGTATTCCTTATACTAAGGAATACCCGATAGAACACCATCTAGAACGTAATTTCTCACTTCAACAAAACGGAGAAAGTGACACTCAAATTTCCGGAATTTTGAGTGTCATAGAATCCGGAATATTGAGTATCATAGAGTTGGAGATTCTATAACACTAAAGAGATTAAGTCAACCATTCTCCTCGACTCCTTCTAAAAACTCGTTACCTCACCGAATTTTAAAGTTTTCTACTGATATACGTTTACTTTACTTGACTATTCAATGATCTGAACTCTACACATATTTCATCAGGATGAAGACTTTCCAGTAGACTCACTTCGCTTAGTATGTAATTTGACCCCGAGAAACCTCGGTGTTGTAATAAGGGTTTGGTCGGGCGGGAGCGAAACTGTGGTAGAAATAAAGAAGGGATAACGTAGATCTGAAGCAAAGAAACTCAAGTACACCGTAGTAATAATTATTGGAAACGACCTGAAAGTTGAAGACAAAAGGAGAGTGGTAAATACAGAGCAGAACAGAGAGACGCTTAGTGCAGGAGACGGACACGAAAACCTACGGCTGAAAAGACCCAACTAGGACCCGAACCTGAGACAGGTACTTGACGGAATCACCCGTTGGACAACTAGTGTCGACAAACAATGACCCAAAGTCAAGGGAAGAAATCGAGGTCGAGGCACTTAGTCCTCGGGTCCTTTCTCCCGAAAATAGTAGTCCAATAACCTTATCCTATCCCCGGCTCAGTAGTCCGAGTTTGACGTCCCACACCTTTAAGTAAGTAAGTAAGTAGTCTACAAATAGCTCAGTACACCTCCCATTCGTGGTCGAAACACACCGAAGGGACCAATCAGGACGAAAGTAAGGAGGCTGGGAAGGAGGGAAGGTCACGAGATTCTTCAAATTCTAAAAAAAAGTGTTGTCGACTCAGAGAGACCCTCATAGTCGTTCTGGAGACCATCACAATCTTCCGCTGTCGGGCCCCTGTCGTCGTCGACCAAAATAAAAACCAAAAGGAGTCAGTCCACAAACATTCAACTCTTGACGGACATAAGTTTGTTGCACTAAACCATCGTACAGTACTTGAGGACATCTTTATTACTTACACCATGTCAATTTTCCTATTGTCACTTGGTAAGGATTGTAGTGTTCGATATATCATTTATAAATTTCCAGACCCACACCTAATTACCGAGTCTCCCGTATACGACACCTAGGAAGTGCCAGAATAAAACACATTTTAAAAGTCAGAACGAAACCCATGTCTCTAGATCGGCAACTACTTGAACAGACCCCCTTATCAACAACAGAGCACCATCCATGACTGACTACGTAAACCCTCTAAAATAAATCCCTGAGTAATCTAATTACACAAGTAAACAAGAATAGTTCGAAATTTAAAATAGGGTGTACGTGATAATACTGTGTTATTTAATTTATTTTCTGTATTGATAGACTAGTGGAAAATGTTAGACAACTAGACTAAAAATTAAAAAGGAACATACAAGGACTAGAAACGAGTTTAAGTGTGTAAACTTTACCAATATTAGTACTATAACTACATCGGGAATAAAAGTTTTATATTTGAAAGGTAAAACGATTAAAGACATGAGAAAATTACCGGTATATTAAAACTAAATAAATTTACCAGTGACAAAAGAATTTTAAGAGGACAAAGACTTATAAGTGTTAAAAAAAACGACTTCATGAAAAGTCCAGTGAAGGGTAAAAGTAGTATCGACACGTTTTCACTTTCAGAACGGACGTAACAACAAAACCAAACATAAAGAAATTATTAATAACTTCGAAGAAATAATCAATATAAAGAAAAAGACTTAACCAAACAGGATAAAAGATTAAATAAAGGATCAAAAAAATTTTTATTTAAAGATACTTGAGAAATATGTAATGTTTATGATTATGAACAGTAAAATATGAACCAAGATTATAAAAACTTTAAATTAAAACAAAACAATAAAACATTCAAATTGTTAAAATCGAATCAAAATAGACCAAACAGATGAAGACTAATCATAAACTACTTACAAAGTTTTTAATAAATTTTTAATATGAGTATTCATATTAATATTTCATATTCATATTTTCATATTAAAAATTTATCACGTCAAGAGACGAATAAGTAGAACGAAGAACCAGGTGACAGTTCGGTTGACCTAAGAATATCTGTACATATAAAATCTTAGTATGTTACTAGTCGTTCTCCCGTAAATAGTCAAAAATAAAAATTATGAATCTCATAGATTGTTTAGTATAAAGAATATAGGTATCTATTTACATCTAAATGTCTACTCGCAAATCTTCCATCTACTTTTAATGTAAATTCCGGACTTATATCACTTCCTGACCATTTATTTCTTTATATAAATTGAAGTCTAAGATTATCGTTTTTTAACATAGTATAAATATTTTGTGAAATTTTTATGAGACAAATCTTTAGTCAAAAAGGTATACAAAAACTCGTAAATACTGTGTAAGAAGGTTACAGAATTATGATTTTAAATTTATATTAAGTCTTTACAAAGAAGTCTAGTAACCAGGAAACACTCTTAGTGAAATAGTCAAAGATTTTTGAAAAAGAGGTAAAAATAAAAAATTAATTAATTAATTAAAAACCGACGTGACGAGATGAACGTCCTATTATCAAAGGGGTTAGTCACTAACTTGGACCTGGGAGTCGTCACTTTCGATTGATGACCTGGTGGTCCCTTAGGAGATCACCGGAGAATAATTAATAGATTTAACACGGAACAACAATCATAAGAAGAAAACTCCGAGTCTAGGATAACACATTGCCCCCATATGAAATCCTAAATATTTCGTAAAGTAGTAAAAGAAAAGTAACCAAATTAACTAGAACATAAGTAAATTTTTATTAGAGTCATTAGACCATTTATAAATCTAATACCTATCATCAACTCGTCATGCAAAGAGTTAACTAAATCTTTATCTTCAAGTTATATAGAGGGTAATAAAGTATGTTCCTCCTTCTAAAATTTTTCGATTACTTTCCAACAAAGGAAATTAATTGAAATCTTCTATTTAAAAATATAGTTTTCATAATATATTATTTTTTTTTTTTGAATCGTCTTTAGAGTGGGATATGCTGCGAATGGGTTTGGTGACGTGGTTGGAATCCCCCCCGTCTTTGGTTTTCCTTCTTTCTTAAGTCGGAACTTCGGACCCTTTTCCTATGGAGTTTATGTTATTTAATTTTTTCTATTATTACTTTTTCGTCTCTTTATGACGTGTTTACTTCTTTGTTTGATTTTTGTGTCTTCAAGTTTATTTACTTCTCCTTTATCCGTTTGATGAACTTTTTCTTAAGTCTTATTACTGTCATTTCTACTATTTTTTGGAACTTTTGTCTTACCTCTTTTACGTCCTTAGTTAATTGTTTCTGGATCTTCTTAATTTATTATTTGTATGTCTCTACTTGTTGTGTTAATGACTTTAATTTTTAGAGATTTTCCTTAGCTATTGTATTATAGACTTCGTCTTTTTGCTTAGTCACTTGACCTTCTATTTTACGACCTTTATTGAAGACTTCTCGTCTTATTTCATTTTTCTTACTTTTCTTGACTCCTATCAGAGTCTCTGGAGACCCTGTTATAGTTTGTTGTTGTGGTTGTAAGTTTAATATCCCCAGGGTCTTCTTCTTCTCTTTTTCTTTCTCATACTCTTTTAAAAACTTCTCTAATATCAACTTTTAAAGGGGTTGTGCCTTTTCCTTTATCAGTTAGTTCAGGTCCTCCGTGTTTCTCAGGGTGCGTCCTATTTGGGTTCCTCTTTGTACGGTTCTGTGTATGATTAGTTTGATTGTTTCTAATTTGTGTTTCTCTCTTATAATTGTCGTCGTTCCCTCTTCGTTGTTCATTGTACGTTCCCTTTGGGGTATACAAATTGTCGACTAGAAAGACGTCTTTAAGACGTCCGGTCTTCCCTTACCGTCCTATATATGTGACTTCCCCTTTTTAGATGTCGGTTCTAATGAGATGGGTCGTTCCTAGAGTAAGTTTTAACTACCTCTTTAGTTGTCGAAAAGTCTGTTCGTTTTCAATTCTTTAAGTCATGGTGGTTTGGTCGAAATGTGTGTACAATTTCCCTGAATATGTCAGTTCTTTATGTTCTCTTCTTTTTCTAGATGTTTTAGTTTGGGGTTTGTTAATTCTTTTACCGTTATCCTTGTTGTTGTTGTTTTATAAAATATTATTACCCGTTTGTTTTAGTAGTTTTGTCATTAATTCAGTCAAAATTACACAGTACCTCCTCTTCCTCAGTACGGTCAAGACACAAATACTGTATAGTCGGATGAGAATAGGACCCAGTCATCTATACTTTTGGTGTCAAACGGGTACCAATGAATTGACTATTTATTACCCCGCCCTACACTTTAACTTGGTTAAGTTAATCTTTCTGATTCTTACTTCAAACTCCGTTCAATCCTAACTGTCTACTCTTGTTTACTTATTATTTAATACGAATATCTTATAACATCCAAACCAAAATGTAAAAATCATAGAAGTCATAACCATTTCTACAAGAATGACACCTTGAAAGAAAAAGAAAACACCCCATTCTTTCCCGTCAAATAGGAGAGATTAGTGTACTAGTCAAAGAAACCCAACAGAATAAAAGTAAGTGTTTCTCCTATCCTTGATTATAGTTATCACTCAATGATAAACCTAGATTCATGTGATTTCCCTTGAAACAGTCAAGACTATCACAAACCTTACTTTATACTGTACATAGAGACTAGGACGTGGATGACATAAAAGAGTATCCAAAATAAAAAAGTAAAATTCAAACGACAGGGTAACGGATACGACTTGTTATCTAAAGGTCTTTATATGGATAATAACTCCCTTTCATATACACTGCGACACTGGAAGCTGAGGTCACAATAAAAGTTTACAATTAATGATTCAAAAGGTACCGTAATAAAAATTCGTCTTAGTTTCCCTATAAGACCGTATTTTTCCTAACTATTTAGTATAAACCCTTACTAATCATATTGTCTACCTTTTGTTATCATCTTGTACACAGAAGCTTGAGTAGAGAGCTTAAAGGATTAAGTCGTAAAACTCCATGAACAGCTTATGTAGTCAACTTTAGGATCGTCCTGCTTAACTATAACATTCAGATTTTTGACGCTCTTCGAGTGTAAAACATAACTATATTCACGAATATAAATATAGATCAGAAGTCTCGAACATACAGAACGAGGTAAGAACGAAGAGAGGAGTAAGGGGTCGTCGGTCGGCAGTAGGACAAAGGAATAACATATTGTTTTACTGGTTAGTCACTTGCTCTACGAGTCTCTGAGTAAACTTCATCGTTTAACAGTGTCTCTATACGAAATCAAAACCGTTAAAAATTTGAAAAAACCACCTTATTAGTCGTTCTTTCGTTCTCTCAAAAGTGAGGAGAGTCTTATCTACTTTCTCTCTTATGACACTTGAGATTCTTCCATAACAAGCAACTATTGTGATAGAACTTTTTCGTTCGGGGTTCACACGGGGGGTATCAACTCGAGAGAACAAAATAAGAAAATTAACCACAACCTATAGCCTTAGTCATACACTCATTTACCCTCAGTGAACTCAGTAGACGAACTCATACCTGTGAGGTATACTCACTTCATAGAGTCAGAATCGTGAGATATTTACTTCGTGATAAAATAAAGTCTTAAAGAACATAAATGAGAACTGTTCTTACGGGGACTCGGACATTTAATAATGATAACAACCATGATTCACAGTATTTACTCTCTAACTTGAATAATTTATTATAGCAAATTTAATATATAAGTTAGTTATCATTCCTTGTTAGATAATTTTCACAAAAGACCGGACTTTTTTTAATATAAAAGTGTAGTAACAAACTTAGTAAAAGTTTCCTGTTAAACTTCGTAAGTAAGTCACATGTCGTGAATATCAAGTCACCGAGTTTCAGAATTTAGGACACGGACCCACCTACAACATAACATGTCATCATTAAGACATTTAATAAATGTTATTTCTCCTTTTGTGTTCTCTTTTCTAGATAGACACATGACGAGGGTCAACATGTTTTTCCCTTATGACAATTTAAAGATTTCATCGAAGTCATCAAGTCAACAACTCTATAAGGTAGGGGAGAGGGGGAGGGGTTGTAGGACAAAGTAGTGTTTATAAATAGTAAAATAAGTAGCCAAGAGGTGGGCGGAACACCCGATAACACCAACGACAGTGGGTCGGTTCTCCGACCCCTTACGGATAGGTGTTCGTCGGACCCCGCAGACCGATCCCACGAATGATCCGGGACACTGACCGATTGTAACTTGACAGACAGTTGTCATAACACGGTAATTCTAGTTACGTCTCAGTCGGATAAATTTATTAATGGTCCTAGTGGTTATTGTCCGTGCAACAACGATCAGTATCACTTTTAAATGTATGATAAGAACCGCTCCTTTTTGGACTCCAGAGGTCGGAAACCTCTACAGTAAGACTGCACGACACCTTTGTCATCTTAATTTCTTTTCCCTTTTACTGATAAATTTGTTTTACGGATGGATTTTTTCCGATCAGGCAAACTCACGAACCAATTACCAAAATTTCTGAACAGACCCAAAGGACTTTTGAAGTAAACCATAATTAACCCACGAGTGAAAATTTTCTAACTTATATTAGATGTCTTATGTTTGCGTCATACTATATATTATTGTCACATCGTATGGTACCGTATGAGGCGAACAAACACTTCCCTACCTATAAAAGCTTGTCATAACCCGGTCTTTAAAACATCCGACCTTACTACCCAAACCTCTCCTTTTGACGTCCTCCACGGGAGGAGTAACGTAACATAATAGTCCGCACAGGACAGTTGACGAGTGGTCACCACGATTGGAACTAGTGAATCAATTCCCTATCAGACGATCCCAAAGGTGACATTTCAATGTTGAAAAGAAAAAGGTATAAGACAAATAACCTTCAGTCGGGTGTAATTTCCCTCTTATTAATTCGAACCTCCCTCTCTCATGGATGTACTAAATAAATAAAAACCATACCTCCGTACCCATAAATAAAAAACCCAATAGTAGGTTACGGTTAGTGAGAAATAAAACAACGACCGTTCGACTAAAATTTGAAAATTTTGACAGTACAACTCCAAATTGTCTTTTGTTGTTTTAACACATTTCGTTAATAGGAAGTTATTTTTTTATTTCTTTTTTTCTATTTGAAAATTTTGACTTAAAACGAATCGGTAGACTATAGGACGTATGCATCGAACCACGGTGTAAGTGGTGGACTGTAAAACCGGAGAGGGTGGAGGTGCATAAATGTAAGAAAGAAGTTTGGTTATCTAAATCAAAACGACGAGACCAATCATGAATGCCAGTAAAAGTATCAATTCAGAATTACACACGTGACACCTTCCTCTTCAGTATTGTGCTTTGAAGAACAGTCGTCTAACCGCTTGAATGGACTCTGTGACTCTGAGTTCTAGCACGCCTACACACTGATCCTGGCTTTCGTCTAAAGGTCCATCCTTTAGTTTTACTAAAAGAACTTGAGGCACCGTGAACTAAAACATTTTCAGCTTAGTGGTAAAGAACACTCTACGTTTTGAGGTTTTCCTCCCCACCGTACTTATAACTCCAACGTAATCGTTTAGTACAACACAAGGAGAAAATCTAAGAAAATAAACTAAAAATGCGTCATTCCATTATCGACTCGAAACTTTACTTTGGGTTCCCCTGGAACGTCTTCCGATAGACATAAATGGTTTAAAAATAAGTATACTAAAACTAACAACTCCGGATAACTCTTCATGGGTAACCTCATCTTTATTAGTCTAAATAGAACAGTCTTTTTTTGTCGATGACCAATGTCCTCCAAAATACACAAAGTGTCCTATAAATGATTTATTCACAACTAAAGATCAAACGTAAAGACTAGTTGAGGGGATTCTATGTTATTCCAGTATTTGAGACGACCTTCCCTCCTCCTTCGAGGGTCAGTGTTTACACGAGATGAAAGACGTACGACTCGACTATTTTCGTTCGTAGTCAAACGGTCGTCGAAGGTCAAACGTCGTTAGAATGTTTCTTATTCGATTTTTTTTTTTTTTTAGTTCAAGTACTCTTGTCCTCCTCTTCGTTGACTTTTAGCCCTAATGTTGGTCTCAATTATAGTACATCACTAAGAATGGAGACGACGACCTTCACATTTTCGTCACACTAAAGAGTCGAGGTACCGTTGTACTTCTTGGACAAGACAGCCTCCCACACACATGTGTTTACGTAAGTTTCGTACCCGAACCCTCACTCAAACCCCCTCCTCCCCACGCCCCGGGTTGGGAGGTTCAGAACGGGTGTGTAAAAATACACACAAAATATTATTCCGGAAACACGTCCCTTCGGTCTATCTTCAAGTACAGGCGACGGGAGACCAGAAAATGTACCAGAGTGACGGTAGTGGGTGGAGGGAAGAGAGGAGTCTTTTCTTCGTTCTTTTCCGTTACTTTCTTACGACGACCTTCCTTTTACGGGGAGAGGGAAAGAGAAAAACCTTACAGCTGTCTCAATAACGAAAAGACACACAGAGATCCCTAGGAACCGACGAAGACAGGTGGCAGGAAAAGATCCCTTTCGAAAACTTAGCGTCAGAAGTGTACCCCCGAGTACTTTCGACACTAGTCGAAGGGGGAAACACCCCTCCCCACGAAAGACCACGTCGACCACAGGACAGAAGACGTATTCCTGGGTCCCCGTCGTACCTCACTAACCACTTACTTCAGAGGGACGGGTGTCAATGACCGTAGACAGAGTTAAGACTTTGAAGTTCAGGGAAAAGAGTGAGTACGGAGTGCCTGTGTGAGTAGACGTAGTCAAGGGATGGGAGGTGGGGTGTTGCGGGGGGCGTTGGCGGGGTCAGAGAACCAATCAAAGTAGTGAACTTCTCCATTGAAGTGTTGACTTGATAAATAGATAGTATACAGGTACAGGGACGGGACACAAAACCTTTACTATCTTGTCAGACCTTTTACAAATAAAAACGAAACTAAGTTAAATCGGTTAGACACCCTATTCAGTTTACGAGACATATCGACACTCTTATAAGAGATTATTCGGAATCTGGTAAAAACACGGTGAACTTTAAACTCCAGCTTAAACCTACCAATAGGCGTGATCCAAGTCTCTAATCCCTTAGATCGATTGTAGGAGAAGTTATGTCTAGAAATGAGAAAAGGAAAGTAAGGACTTGTAGTAGTACTCGGGTCGTAGTACCTATCGAGGCACCCCAACCAATAACAAAAAGTCAGTGAGTACACGCTGAGAAACGCTAGGGTGCCTGAAGTCGTGCGGTCCGAAGGGACACGAAGTGACTGAGGACCTCAAACGAGTTTGAGTACAGGTAACTCAGCCACTACGGTAGGTTGGTAGAGTAGGAGACAGTAGTGGAAGAGGACACCACCTCCTTACTCCGGACTCCTAAAATACACGGACTTCTGAACCGTCGTTTTACAAAAGTCGAATCTGAACCCCGGTGTGAATAGTGAAGAAGTATGTTTCTTTGTTAGATAGAGGGGGTAACAAAGACGGATCTTGTAAGAAAAACCGAAATGAGAATTTTTATTTACTAGACGTCGAGGTTTCTCTATATGGGTGTATTGTAGGCAAGTCAAATAATTAATTGTATACGTTGACGAAAACTGAATGAAAATACACGACCGAATTCGTACGTTTTGTCTTGTCCGTACATAGACGGGGACTCCTCGATTACAAGATCTTCCTTTCACGTCTGACATTTTATAAGGTTATCCACCACTTTACCCGATATTCTCTTTTACGTGTTTTGGATCGACACTGTATTTTTCCTTAGTCAGTCGAGACGTCCCCCGAACTGTCCCCTCATTTACGGTCCCGACGTAGAACATTCGACTTACCGTCAAACGGACCTTCTGTCGTGTTCCTTTCCGTAAGGTCCTTCTGTCGGGACCGTACACCTCTGGGTTTCTGTATTTTGGTTGTTCATTTAGAAGCATACCGACCTGATGTCCCAATCCTTCTCCTGCTCAGTGCTCCCTTTCTCGACCTTTAAAACCGTCCCTGGTTCAGTTCCTACCATACGGTATAACGGTACAACCTCGAAATAGGGCATCCGTTCCTCCTCTCTGTGTAAGTCTAAACGTAAAAATGGTCCTTGGTAGTCTCTTACTCTTACTTAGTGCTCTTACTTAATCTTCCTGGGTTCGAACCCAACCTTCTGTATCAAACGTCTGTCAATGTTATTAGAAGTCCGAAGGGGCCATCGAGTCCACCATTTCTTAGGTGAACGTTACGTCCTCTGGGGCCAAACTAACTAGGGACCCAGCCCTTCTGAGGCACCTCCGATGGGTGAGGTCATAAGAACGGACCTCTTAGGATACCTATCTCCTCTGACCGCCCGATATCAGGTATCCCAGCGTTTCTCGGCCTGTGTTGATTTCGCTAACTCGTGCGTACGTACGTGTCATTAGAAGTTTTCTTTGACTTCCGAACTTGAGTACGACCCTACAAGTCTTGTCACTCGTGTACCACCTGGGAGTTCGAACCTTTTGTCACGATCAGTGACTCGGTCGCACTTCCTACTCCCCTTCCCTTCCGTCAAAAGTCCTGAGATCGACCTGACGTTCCATGTATCACTACCGTAACGGGTCCTTCTCTTCCTGTCCTTCTACTTGTCCGGAAACTCTTTTCGTCACTGATACCAGTACACACCAGACACCTTCCTATTTACCAAACCCCTAATCTTTCTTGGACTTAAAGTTAACATGAAGAGACTAAATAGTGGACACATCAAAATCCACCTCTTCCGTCACCGTGGGGTGAGGTCATGAGAACGGACCTCTTAGGATACCTGCCCCCTCGGACCACCCGACGTCAGGTACCCCAGCGATTCTCAGCCTGTACTGACTCACTGAAGTGAATGTGAAAAGTGAAAGTACGTAACCTCTTCCTTTACCGTTGGGTGAGGTCACAAGAACGGACCTCTTAGGGTCCCTGCCGTCTCGGACCACCCGACGGCAGAGACCCTATGAATCAAAGGACCAGAGAATTTACCTCTGTCATCAATAACTGAACTTTGTGAAGCCACTCCCTGTTTTCTCTCTTAGATACATCTCGAGGACTGAGTTCGGGTAAGAATTTTTTTCCCGTTTAATAATAGAGATGAAACAAGACATCCGACATGTGTCCTCTTCACTCTACTATCTATCTCCACCTCTGGGTCTCTCGTAAAAATATATCTACACTTGAATGAACACACACGACAGTTCTTTCTCGGTACCCTCTCTCTTTCCACCCACTACATTTCCTTTCTACTGGTTACTAACTCATCTTAGGGCTCGCCGGTCTCACGAGGGTCGAGATCTTTCCTAACTCACCCCGTCTTCCTCACCCCTATCCTTCCAGACGATGATTCAAATACCCTTTTTGATATGTACCTACTTTAAAGAGGAACTTTTTGAGTAGTAAAATGAATTTTACATAATAAATAAAAATAAAGATATGTTAAAATTTCCAACATGAGGTGAATGTCAATAATGGTTTATAAACGATATAAGGGGTACAATATGTCAGGTGGGAACATCGGATTGAATATGACTTATCAAGCATGAAAAGGAAAAGAAACCCCAAAAATACTTCCTCTTCCGTTTCAGTAAACAGGCATTTTTGACCTACTATCACTTTTTTTGACCTTTGTAAATCTCGACGGAGATCTCCTTCGTACTCGACTGGACGCACAAGTCTCCACTAATACAAGTGGACTGGACACCTTTCGAGTCGTCTTCATCGAAACAGAGTCGTTAACTACAAAGAGTCGGTGAGGTTCCTCCCCGATGTCCTGGGTTTCCCTGGTACTAGGTTTCCTCCCAAACCCCAACTCGTGCGGTTTCCCGCTCCACTGTCTCCTACGACCGTTCCCGTTCCCGTTTCACCAAGGGTCACCCTAGGTCGGTCCTATCACTTTCCTCGGACCTCCTCCTCTCCTTCCTCGACCCTCCTCTCTCCTACCTCTTCTCCAAGACTTGAGGACCTTCCCTCCCCGACTCCTTGACTCCCAGAGACACTCCGACCTTTTGTCATCACACCCTTACACTGTCCAATCCACTTGAGGTAAGGGATATATCGGGTGGTCCGAGGAATCAGACACCCTAAAGAGTCCGTTCTTATGACCTCACCCAACGGTAAAGGAAGAAGTTCCCTTGAAGGGTCGGGTCCCTAACTCGGGAGAACGTAGAGGACGTAATAACCGTCCGTCTAAGAAATGGTGACCGTGGTAATCAGTTATTTATAAAATATAAAAAGTAATTCATTGAAGTAATTCAAAGCAAACTCACAAAAGGGGGGTATAGTCAGTAACCAAGAATTAACCAAGTTATTTTTACTAAAATCTATCACTCCCATTTATATCCCTGAGTTCACAGTCCAAAATGTGAATTCATTTTACGACTTTTATTTCTGAATAACGTAGTCGTTAGAGGTAGTTATCTCCCACCCGTACAGTAGAATTCGTGAATGTAACCCTCAGAAGTCAACTAAGTAAACCTCAGGAGTAAACTAAGTCGTGAGTAAACATAACAACGGAATATCGATGTGTAACTTCATTTATTATCTCACACGATTTCAGAAACTAAATGCAAATCAAGTGAAGTCAGCGAGTCAGCACAGACTGAGAAACGTTGCGATACCCGACGTCGTGCGGTCCGAAGGGACAGGTAGTAGTTGAGGACCTCAAATGAGTTCGAGTACAAGTAACTCAGTCACTACGATAGGTTGGTAGTGTAGAAGACAGCAGGGGAAGAGGAGGGTGGAAGTCAGAAAGGGTCGTAGTCCCAGAAAAGTTCACTCAGTCGAGAAACGTAGTCCACCGGCTTCCTAACCTCGAAGTCGAAGTCGTAGTCAGGAAGGTTACTTATAAGTCCTGGCTAAAGGAAATCCTACCTGACCAAAGCTAGAGGAACATCAGGTTCCCTGAGAATTCTCAGAAGAGGTTGTGGTGTCAAGTTTTCGTAGTCAAGAAATCACAAGGCGAAAGAAATATCAGGTTGAGAGAGTAGGTATATACTGATGACCTTTTTGGTATCGAAACTGATCTACTTGGAAACAACCGTTTCATTACAGAGACGAAAAATTATACGACAGATCCAACCGGTATCGAAAAGAAGGTTCCTCGTTCGTAGAAAATTAAAGTACCGACGTCAGTGGTAGACGTCACTAAAACCTCGGGGGGGGTTTTATCACAGACAGTGACAAAGGTAACAAAGGGGTAGATAGACGGTCCTTCACTACCCTGAGTTACGGTACTAGAAGCAAAAGACTTACAACTCAAAATTCGGTTGAAAAAGTGAGAGGAGAAAGTGAAAGTAGTTCTCCGAGAAATCAAGAAGAAGTGAAAGACGGTATTCACACCACAGTAGACGTATAGTCCAATAACTATAAAGAGGGCCGTTACAACTAAGGTCGAACACGAAGTAGGTCGGGTCGTAAAGAGTATTACATGAGACGTATATTTAATTTATTCGTCCCACTGTTATATGTTGGAACTGTATGTGGAAAGGGTTAAATCTTGGTCAAACAACAAGGTACAGGTCAAAATTGACAACAAAGAACTGGACGTACAACATACTACGAGAATCGACTTCAAAGTCACTACAAATGTAAAAGGATTTTGATCGTTTCTCTAAAACGATTTACTTTTTCCGAAGTTATCCTCCTGATATAGATCCTTAACCGTCTCACGTTTAGGATATTACATAAGGTCATACACATACTGAATGGTCCCGTCGAACGACTTTTACATCTGAACCCCTGGGTGGATTCTTCTATTACTACAGCCAACGGACGTGTGAGTTGAAACTCTTAGGATACCTTCTCAAAGATCAAAACCTTCTACCGATGTCATGACCCGTCGTGGGATTCAGTACACTGTTCCTTTTATTTGTTGTTCTTTCCCTTTCATCTTGTCTTTTTCTATTCCTCTACTATTCGAACTCCCGTTCTTCTCTCTATTCTTAAATTCAGGACTTCTTTAGGGAGATGTTTAAAGATACAAAGTTTTCTCCAAAGTTTCCCGCTATCTTAGTGTTACTAAAATTCTAATATTCACCTTTCGTCACACTTCTTACGTTCTAATACACCCCCTTTTTTTACAGTTTTCTATAACAAGTACCTCTCGGTTTGATCAATGTTTAAGTTTGAAGTTCATAATTTTACTTTTACATCGTTATTTAAAATCAAAAGGTTGTCGAAAAATTTAACATTATACCACCCACATAATGAACCCCATTTACAACTAGTATCTTGTCCTAACGACAATATTTGTTAATTTAACCTAAGAAAACAAAAAGAGGACACTTCACTTTCAGCGAGTCAGCACAATGAGAAACGTTGGGGTATCTGATATGTCAAGTACCTTAAGAGGTCCCGTCTTATGACTTCACCCATCGGAAAGGGAAGTGGTCCACCGGGAGGGTTAGGTCCCTAGTTTGGGTCCAGAGGGTGTAACGTCCACCTAAGAAATGGTCGACCCGGTGTTCCCTTCGGGTAAAAAGAGGACTAATAGTCACTTAGTAGTTCCTGTTGGAAGTCAGAGGTTCTACTACTCGTGACAACGGACCCCAACAACACTTCTAATGTACTCTAGACTTGAGACCAACGGTCTTAAAGACCCAAGTTCAATAACGAGACGTTGATGGATCGAAATACGGAAACCCGTTCAATTACACCGAATCAAAGAAACTGACATTGTATCCTAATACTATCATACATGGAGATCTTTACAACGGTCCTTATGTATTCAATCATTTACATTTCGTAAATCCTGTCACGTTCGGTGCACCATCTGTAATTTGTTTACAATAAGACTTTGTATTGTAGACAATAGTAAGAAAACAAGTCTCGTAGATATAAAAAATTTTAGTAATAAGTTTTATCCCTATATGTATACTAAAATATTTCATTATAAATAGAACTCGAAATCAGTTACTTTAATAACTCGTGGATAGGGATTCTGTGAAGTTCAAGATAACGCTGTCCATTTTGTACTGGGATATGGGGTCAATGAGGCCGGAACCCTTCAATAGGACAGCTGACCAAAAGAGATGCGATACAACCTCTCGTCGTATCTACAATTGACTTTGATACAAAATATCGTATTCATTTTCCGTCACGTACTTCCTGTCTTCCCTTATGATTATTATCTAGTATGGAATCACATAAAGAGTCGCATCGTCTAGTAGGACCATAAGAAGGTCTCTTTCTATCTCATTTTACCTGTCTTGTCTCTATCCAGTAGTCTTTTTGACCTATAAGTTCACGATTCATACGAAAAAGGACTGATACACTGACACTCGTCAACTGAATTGGACACAGAGAGAAAAAAGTGGATTCTTTGGCCGTGCATCGGTGGAACGACTCATAGAACTAATTAACTCGGTTACGAACACTTGATACTCTACAACCCGTAAACATAAAAACGTACTAAATATAATATATCTCGAACACCTAAAGATTTCTAGTTACCGAGTCTTTACTGGTGAATCTTATTACATCAAAATTATCCTAATGTCTCTTGAAATAATAAGAGACATGTTAATGGACATCTAGTTATTATCCACCCACTGAACGACGTCTTCAGTCTAGGACGAGGGGGGGTTTTTTATTAGTGTCGACCTTCTACTTTACCCTGTCTCTCCAATACACCGACTGGATTCCCTTATCAAGTGTTCGACACCTTATTTTTGACTGACTCTCCTAGGAGGGGAGGAGAAAGGTGTGACGAGGGGTTGATAAAGAGTAAACCTACCTTCCTCATGTCCGAAACTTCAGTCTGGACTCAATTTTAGGGACGACACAGTGAATGATCAATACTGAGTCCGACCAATGCTTTGGAGACTCGGAGTGCAGGCAGTAGCCGTGTCCCCAATCGTAGTGAACGGACCGTCTCAACACCCGTTGTCTCTAATGTAGACATTCGATGGACGGGCTGTCGATCGACTATGCAATAAAAAGAGTACTAATATGTACCGGTCAAAAGTTCCGTTGAACTTAATGTGGGAACGACTTATCCTTATGATTACGTGGATTATTATCGTTGACAAATTGACTTCCCAAGGTACACGGTCCGTGTTCAGGTTCATGTGATGCGGATACTCATAGAATAAATTAGAGGTTTGGTCGGACTACTACACTCATAATGACAATAACGGTGACTTCGAGGTATGTACATCGATTGTACGGGTTCCAGTGGGTCACTCAACCACCCCCTCGTCCAAAGGTTTAGACACGTGAACACTGAGACCTAGGGTGAAAGGAGTAATGACCTAATAAGGACAAGGAGGGACCGGTCAAATCCCTACATCCTATCTCTTACTTCCCTGATCAACAAAGTGCTCTTAACAAAATACTCAACCCACTCACAAACGAAAGCGTCAGAAGTAAGTTTATCTGTGATAACCTTCTCTGGTCGTGAGTGGATTGTACATTTAGTGCATTGAACACTCTCACAAGGTTTCAGAGCATGTCGTGGTGAAAGGAAGAAACATGAAAAAATATGAACAGTCCTAACAGCACTCGTAAATCCCCCTACTATTGACCTCTCGGGTCAGGACCGTCTGTAGAGGTCGAGATTAGAGACCCGGGGGGAGGGAAGAATTCATCGTCAGACCGTGACTCCTGTCTAGGAACCCCTTACGGACGAAAGAAAAAGATGTAATTTGGTCACCTCAAGAGACAATAAATCGTGAGGGTACTACAATACAGTGTCCTGTAATGATGACTAGGGGAACTTTCCCGTTATTTTATAAACGAGTGTATGGAAGAGCAACTTGTATGAAGACTAGTTGATGGAATCGACTTCTGTCCGTGTAGAGTAACCAGAAAAGTAACTAAACGCAGGACACAGACCTATACACGTACGTCTCGCGTCAGGGAAATTCTTGGTGATCGGGAGTCGTTTTTTATTGGATCTCGTCGAGTCCAATGACGACCCGAGGTCTCTGAGAAGTCCCCCAGTCCAACGAAAAAAGAGACCGTGGACGGAGTCGTCCCTACATCCTTCTTCAACTAAATAAGGTCGTCTCTTCAAGACCCACCTAGACCCGTGACCTCAGGAATGGAGGTCGAAGACCTACACTGGGACAGAAGTACCATCGTTCCAAAACTAACCCGGTAAATTTACCGTAAGTTAATTCACTGGGACAGGGACCTGGACCTGCATTCTCGGACAGAAAGGATAGTTGACACCTAAAATATAACAAAGAAACTTTTTACTTTTACTGTAGTTTTCGGTAGTCTACCCTTACGTAGAGGACAGGCGTTTAGGTTTCGCACCGGTACGTGACTTCCCTCCAGCCCCTCCTGTGTGGGAAAAGAGGTCTTCGGGACAGACAGAGTGGTCGGAAAGAACTTTCCTTACAAAAATGACCGACAGGTATTCGAGTCCTTTGCTTCTGACATGTTCCGGATTCCGAGACATTTCTATTTACATGTTTGTTTACCTTACTTGAGGAGTTAACACTTTTCGTCCCCCTCGAGGAATCTCCACCATGTCATACCCTACTCCGTTTCTTGGTCGGTCCTGAATCTGGTAGACCCCGGAACAGAGTCGGTGCGGCGACTTAAGCGACTCAACGTCTTATTATTTTAAAACAGTCAATTCACCATAGACACTCACTGAGTGTCAGAAATGAAAAGGATCTTCCTTTCACGCCGAGTTTCGTAAACCCACTAAATGGATTTCAGTGAGTCGACGAACCATCATCTAGAGTTGGGCGTCGGGTTCATGTATATAGTAACGAGAAGTAGCACGATGTGTCTGCAACATTTCTCAGTTCAAGAGAGGTGTAGGGGTAAAGGAATAGACCTTTACCCTTAAGAGGATGGACCGTACGGAAGAAACATCCCATAACATTCCGAGACGATTTACTAACACCTATCTTTGTACCAATTTCTGATAAGTCACTATACAAATATAACTATAGTTAATTTTCATTTAATATCCCTGAAAGACCTCCAGGTCACCAATTTTGAAGTGGAAGGTTACGTCCCCCGTGTCTAAGAAAAAGACCAATCCTCGATTCTAGGGTGTACTGAGCACCAGTTTTTCGGTCTTGCACTTTTTTATTGTCTTCGTTATAACAATTGTTTAAACTATTTCTGAAATTATTACCAGGTGTATTTTTTTATGAAATTTTTATCATTTAATATATAAATATACGTGTGTGTATATACTACTACTCTGCATACATACTACACTATGGAGTATAAAACAATTTTAAGCAGTACACCCTCTATAATTGTTTTTAGACCTAAGAAGAAACCTTTAAACTTCGTGGTACTTAAAGGTCTGTATACCACTTTCAAGATATGAAGCTCAATAATTGGACTGTCAAAATGGATGATCGTAATGGTAATGAAATGGAAAGACTCTTTACCCTTATTATTTTAAGAGACCGATAGAAGTCAAGCCAAGTCACCGAGTTAGAACAGGCTGATAAACATTGGGGTACCTGACGTCACGCGGTCCGGAGGGACAGGTAGTGGTTGAGGACCTCAAATGAATCTGAGAACAAGTAACTCAACCGCTACGGTAGATTGGTAGCGAAGGAGACAGCAGGGGAAGAGGAGGACGGAAGTTAGAAAGGGTCGTAGTCCCAGAAAAGTCTACTCAGTTGAGAAGTGTACTCCACCTGCTTCCTAACCTCGAAGTCGAAGACGTAGTCAGGAAGGTTACTTATAAGTCCTGACTAAAGGAAATCCTACCTGACCAACCTAGAGGAACGTCAGGTTCCCTGAGAGTTCTCAGAAGAGGTGGTGATGTCAAGTTTTCGTAGTTAAGAAACCGTGAGTCGAAAGGAATATCAGGTTGAGAGTGTAGGTCTGTACTGGTGACCTTTTTGGTATCGAAACTGATCTGCCTGGAAACAACCATTTCATTACAGAGACGAAAACTTATACGATAGATCCAACCAGTATTGAAAAGAAGGTTCCTCGTTCGTAGAAAATTAAAGTACCGACGTCAGTGGTAGACGTCACTAAAACCTCGGGGGTTTTTATTTCGGACTGTGACAAAGGTGACAAAGGGGTAGATAAAGAGTACTTCACTACCCTACTCTACGGTACTAGAATCAAAAGACTTACAACTCAAAATTCAGTTGAAAAAGTGAGAGGAGAAAGTGAAAGAAGTTCTCCGAGAAATCAAGAAGAAACGAAAGACCGATAGAATTCAACAGAATTTCTATTGAAATACTTATATACACTTTCATGAACAACTTGATATTTCGTGTCTTTGCTTACTAATAACGGTTTATAACGACTCCGGGTGTTTCGGACAGGTCTCTCGTGTACTCCATACTAGTTCCTCTATTCAGTATATAAGTTTTCGTCTAAAGTTGTAATAGACTGGAACCACAGTCTATTTTTGAAATATCTATTACTAACGTTACTTAATTATTCATAATAACATGGAAGGTTTACCTTCACATCAGTAGGTAATTAGTAATGAGAAAAGGATATCTATAAACGGGTCAAACAGTTCTGTAGGTATCACAAAGTATAAATATCCTATAATCGATGACATTATTATATCTTCCATGTCTAAATTTACAATAAATATGTTGAAAGAGTCAATGTGACAAACGAGATTATAAATACAGACTAAATAGAGTAAACTAATAATTTCTTAAAAACACCCAACATTAATTATAATAGTAATAGACTACTTACTCTCCGGTTTTCTAAAAGGGTTCTGGAGTACCTTACACTTACCTTCTAGACCCTAAACTTCGTTACAGAAGACCAGGGTTTAGGATACATGAGTATTGAACAGAGGAACACAACACAACCCCCAAGATAAAACATCTGACATAAGAGGTAACCAAAGAAAGTAACTATGTCAGTAAGTAAGTCGTACTTATAAGATACACCTTGAGAACAGTATAATAGAGGATGAGGTCCTGATTTAAAGAAACCCCTTTGTCAAACAATATATAGACTAAGGAAATTGACTTCCTCTTCATCACTGTATCTACGAACTTGGAACGTATTTATGACTAAACTTATCCCTTCCCTCCTATGCCCAGGAATTTACCCTTTTGGGACTACAGTTTCAGTTTTATTTAGAAACGGCAGGTCACTCCCTTGTAAAGTACGTTTCTACCCGAGCTATTTCCTGTCTTTACCATACCTGGATTGTCTTCGTCTTCTATAATTCTTCTCCACCGTTCTTATGTGTCTTCTTGACATGTTTTTTCTAGAAGTGCTGGGTCTATTAGTGCTACCACACTAGTGAGTAGATCTCGGTCTGTAGGACCTTACACTTCAGTTCACCCGGAATCTTTCGTAGTGATGGTTGTTTCGATCACCTCCACTACCTTAAGGTCAACTCGATAAAGTTTAGGACTGTCTACTACGACACTTTCACGACGTGAGTTATACGGTCGTGTAAACCTTTTGAGTCGTCACCGGTGTCCTGACCTTTTTCAGTCAAAAGTAAGGTTAGGGTTTCTTTCCGTTACGGTTTCTTACGAGTTTGATGACGTGTTAACGTGAGTAGAGTGTGTGATCATTTCATTACGAGTTTTAAGAGGTTCGGTCCGAAGTCGTTATGTACTTGGCACTTGAAGGACTACAAGTTCGACCAAAATCTTTTCCGTCTCCTTGGTCTCTAGTTTAACGGTTGTAGGCGACCTAGTACCTTTTCCGTTCTCTCAAGGTCTTTTTGTAGATAAAGACGAAATAACTGATACGGTTTCGGAAACTGATACACCTAGGGTTATTTGACACCTTTTAAGACTTTCTCTACCCTTATAGTCTGGTGGACTGGACGGAGAACTCTTTAGACATACGTCCAGTCCTTCGTTGTCAATCTTGACCTGTACCTTGTTGTCTGACCAAGGTTTATCCTTTTCCTCTGGCAGTTTCGACATATAACAGTGGGACGAAGAAATTGAATGTACGTCTCATGTAGTACTCTTTGCGACCTGACCTTCTTTGTGTTCGACCTAAGTTCTAACGACCCTCTTTATAGTTAGTGGAGTCCATACGTCTGCTGTGGTGGGAATACCGTCTTTCACTTCTCTGATTTTTCGGAGAACTACTTTCACTTTCTCCTCTCACTGTTTCAACCAAATTTCGAGTTGTAAGTCTTTTGCTTCTAGTACCGTAGACCAGGGTAGTGAAGTACTCTTTATCTACCCCTTTGTCACCTTTGTCACAGTCTGAAATAAAAACCCCCGAGGTTTTAGGGACGTCTACCACTAACTTCGGTACTTTAATTTTCTGCGAATGGGGAACCTTCTTTTCAATACTGGTTGGATCTATCATATAAGTTTTCGGCTCTGTAATGAAACGGTTGATTCCAGGTACATCAGTTCCGATACCAAAAAGGTCACCAGTACATACCTATACTCTCAACCTGACACTTCTTCCGACTCACGGCTTCTTAACTACGAAAACTTGACACCACAACCGCTTCTGAGAACTCTCAGGGAACATGACGTTCCTCTAGGTTGATTAGGTAAGACTTCCTCTAGTCGGGACCCTAAAGAAACCTTCCTTACTACGATTTCGACTTTGAGGTCATGAAACCGGTGGAACACGCTTCTCAACTGAGTAACCTTTTCTGAGACTACGACCCTCCCTAACCCCCGTACTCCTCTTCCCCTGCTGTCCTACTCTACCGACCTACCGTAGTGCCTAAGCTACCTGCACTCAGACTCACTTGAGGTCCTCTACCACTACCTGTCCCTCCGGACCGCACCACGCTAAGTACCCCAGCGTTTCTCAACCTGTGCTGACTCGATGACTTGACTTGACTTGACTTTCATCAGGACATCATAGTATCCCCGAAGGGACCACCGAGTCAACCATTTCGCAGGAAGACGTTACATCCTCTGGGACCAAGCTAGAGACTCTACCATTCTAGGGGACCTCTTCCTTTACCGTTGGGTAAGGTCATAAGAACGGACCTCTTAAGGTACCTGTCTCCTCGGACCACTCGATGTCAGGTACCCCAACGTTTACAGCCTGTACTGGTGATTAGAGTGTCCCGATAAATGAAAGTTAATTTTAATTAATTTTAAATTTTTAGTCAAGAAGTCAGTGTGATTGGTTTAAGGTTCATGGTTATCGGTGGATTCTCACCACCGGTGATATAACCTGTCATATATATATATCTATACATAAACAGTGACTATCTCTATTAAAACCACAGACTATACACACACATATTAAAGTGTGACCTTTACTTTAACAAGACCACATGTAAAGATGGACTCTGTATTATTATCGATGGTACATGACTTGTGGAAGAGTTATTCGTCATCCGTGTATTAGACACAATGAAATAAAATAGGGGTGTGGTACAAAATATGACCTTCAGCTTCCAAGTTCTCCAATACATTAACGGATTCTACACTATCCCGATACCTAACTGTGGTCAAAAGAAACTAAAGTTTCTCTTGTGAGAAAACGAGATCATACGATAGAAAGATGCATCGGATCAACCTAATGTAGTCCTCAATTGTAAGAGTTACGTGACAGAATAGTAAGTCAGGTAAAGTCAAGTCGTTCGCACGGTCCGTCAGTGAGACAACCCTCGTCCTCCATGTCGTTAATCACGTCGGGACAGAGACTAGCATCCCTCAAGTTCAGTTTGTCTCTCAAGTCCAGTATTTCTTATTAATACTGTCACTTCCTACTACACACCGGGTTCTGGTGCACTACGTGGGCCTTCGGTAACTTCCCAAGATAGGTTACTCACGGCACTTTCACTTTCACTTCAGCGAGTTAACACAGGCTGAGGATGGCCGAGGAGGTAGGTACCCTAAAAGGTCCGTTTCCATGACCTCACCCAACGGTAAAGGAAGAGGTCTCCTACGGTAACAGTCTAAATATAAAACATTTGAGGTGACATTAGTACATCTCGGAACAAAACTCTCCTTTCCCTCTTGGATACTATCAAGAACATAATAAATAAACATTAGAACATTCTAAACGGATTCACTTCCTTACAACTACCGATCTTGATTCTAGTATCACCACCGCAATCTTCTAACTACTCTCTCTTCGTTGAACCATTTTAACAGTCCAAAGTCACTAATTTCGACTCCCATTCCTCGTTAATTTCTACTAAGAGCATAAACCCACGAACCACTTACCGGAGAAATTTCATTTCCTCTAAACGATACACCTTTTTCAACACGTACTCACACACAACACAAAACACAAATAACACATACACCACACACAAAACACACAAACACACACACTCGTAAGTAGGAATTCATCTACTTGACGTCCTACCCTTCCCCACTTCTATTACTGAATTATCTGGTGTTCGGGTATTTTATAGGTCTTTCGGCAAATAAACCGTTCACCTTTTCACAATCAGTGAGTCAACACAGGATGAGAAACACTGGGGTACCTGATATCGAGTGGTCCGAGGAGACACGTACCTTAAGAGATCTGTTCTTATGACCTTACCTTATGACCTTACCCAACGGTAAGGGAAGAGGTCCGACGACATTTTGTTATTGTAGAAAATCCTTACATTAAATTTTTTACTTTTTAGTTTGTCTTAGGACGGTATTATGATTCTGATTCTGGGACTACGACCCTCCATGACCCCCGTCCTCCTCTTCCCCTGATGTCTCCTACTCTACCGACCTACCGTAGTGGCTGAGCTACCTGTACTCAAACCCATTTGAGGTCCTCAACCACTACCTGTACCTCCGGACCGTACGACGCTAAGTACCCCAGTGTTTCTCAGTCTGTGCTGACTCACTGACTTGACTTGACTTGACTTGACTTGACTTGACTTTTCCCTTTTGAATTGGAATACCAGATTTATACTATGTAAACAGGATCCGACCCGTGTCTTATCACTTGATCCCTACATAAAAGGGTAAAAAGACTTATCAGTGTTGTACATTTTCATGAATAGTACTCTAAGGTTATCATTGTATCTGTCACCTAAATTCATACCGAAGATCCCTCGGAGGACAACTTTTCCGTCCAAAAACGGTGTAAAAGAAACCACATACGGGGGGAAGAAAATATATTAATTTATTAGACAAAAATTAAATCACTGGTCCATTAATACAATAAACTGTAAAGATTTTCTATTTCTAATCGTTCATAAGAGATTGTACCAAAAATCGTCAGGAATTAAAACTCGTCATCACACAAATTAACACAACATCGTCTTTTATTGGAGTATCCAAATTTATTAATATTACTATCGTATCCAAGGTTAGATCTCATTCGTATTAGATCTCATTCCTTCAAGGTAAAAGAATTTTTTTTTTTTTTTAGTCAACAAAACGACTATCATGTAAATTGTCCACACCTTAATGGTTTTGGTCCTCACGACTACCTTTATTAAAGAAGACTTTGAGTTGGACATCAGAGACCTAACTATCGGTACAGACACGTTAAACTTTGTCACAGACGAAACCTCTAATCGCAACAAAATATTAATAGACTCCTAGGAGCTAAGTATGGACTGATCGTATCTGGTGGTACTGTCTTCCGACAGTTTACATGCTACGACCGACTTTGGACTACTGAAGACCCACGGACCAAAACAAAACTCGATGAATTTTCGTCCTCGAAGACATTTTAAGCACTTTGTAGAAACCAAAAGTCAGTCAATTGAAATTCATAAAGAAAAAAGAACCTGTTTACGTCTGCATAGAGTAATAGAACACAAAATCTGAAAAGGGGGGTAAAAGAATTACAAAAAAAGGAGATAAGTAAAAGTTTTACTTATTATTTTGGAACACTTTATTTTGTCTGAGATCTAAATTACAAAGTAATAGGGTGTAGAATACAATCCTCAATTGACGAGTTGACAACACTTAATCCTTCAAACGGTAGCAAGATACTTCTCTCACTACACACGCAAAGAAGTATCGACGAATCGTCACTAGTTGATCTCCCGTGGTCGCTTGTAAAGGTAGACTCAAGACATTTGATCCGGTGTATGACAACTGTGTATACGTGTCCTCTCTTTGCACTTGCGAAACGCTTTAGAGTCATGATTTTTATTAAAGGTGGACATAAATATCGTCATAATAGTATGAACTGCTTTCACTACACCTTGGATGGTCATATCCTTCTTTTTACAGTAGAACAATGGTAAGGACCTCTCGACGGGAGATCTTAATTCGTGAATTCAAACAGGTCTCAATGTCGTTACGACGAGTGTCCAGAAACGGTTAACGTACCCGACGTATCAATTACGGTCATTCATAACTCTATGGCAGATAGTGTCTCTTCACAAGACACCGATTATTAGCTGACCCATTGTTATTTTTGGACAGGTGATAATCCTTTCTGACCATTAATTCTGAAGGTTTATCCCGAACGTCCATCCTTCGCAAGGCCAAGACTCCGTCTTAAACCCAAGACAATATAGGTCAACGGTAATACCAAGGAACACAGTCGTGTAAACGAATTTACTTTGACCTCTCCCTTGTAAAAATCTATAGGTCTATAATTTTACACGTTTTTAAGTCGTAAAAGACTATCCTTTCGATACACTTTTCTGGAAGGAAACGTCCCATTGACACGTATACAAACTCACCCTCCTTTTTCTTGTCTACTAAACTTTTGATAATTTTAACAATGTGTACATCTTTCAATAAAAGGAGGAGTATTTTTTTGGTCCTAAAGTCAGACGTAATTGTAGAATGAACAGTGAATTATTTTCATAAACGTATAACGCAAAGTAGCTAGCTAGTTAACTAAGTAAGTGAAAAAACCGTTTGTCATTATACGGATGATACACATTCTATGACGTCATCCGCATAGAGTATGTACCCTCTAAATGAAGACATTTACTAGTTTGTTAAGTCCTCTCTATATTAACGTTCATACCATACGTCTTACAGGTAAAGAACCCACTTTGACTATCAATTCGAATTAAGATGAATTTTCGTGCAAAATTTTCTTCTATTGAAGTCTTCACGTCAGACACAGTAAAAGGATTGTAAATAAACCTTTCGTCGATTACAAGAAAAAGAGACCTAGCTAATTCACAATTACAAACCCCTCGTGCGAAACTTTTTTCTTCTTACCAATATCCTTCCTCTTGTACTGATTCTCCTCTCCAATACACCGTAAAATATTCTATCAACCACCACGACAAATTACGAATATTTCAACACAATTTTACCTGATTTGTCGGACAATAACATCCTCGAATAAATTTGGTCGAGAAACACCAATACAGACCACTCCTTCGAATTTGAATTTGAGAAAGGTCGGTAAATTGACGTCGTGTCACTGAAGTCCAGAGAACATTCTTTCAGATTTACATCCGACAACTTATTAGGGAAACTCCCGGGACATTGATAAAAATACGGACCTATACGCAGTAGTCACCCATAAAAGAGACCACTGAACGAATGTAGTCCAGAGGATGGTATGTAAGATAGTCACTCACCGAATACTAACTACCCTTGGTGCGACAACAAGTCGAATAGACACTGGAGTCGCTTGCCTGTTGTCCTTAAAGGTCCGACAATGTAAGAGACTTACGAACTTCTGTCCCCGAGTGCCACAACTAGGTCCGTCCATCGACACTATAATAAGTGGTCGCCTCCTACCCTCCTCCCTGTCCTCTTTGTTCCCCTCCCTCTTCCTCCCCTTCCCTCCCCCTTAAGGAAAACACTTGCCTCCGTTAAGACCGAGTCGGCCGACGAAGTAGGAGCGGAAGTCTCCGACACGGGACACCCCTTTCCACGTAAAGGACTTGACCTCCTTCGCCTGTCAGTCTGGGAACTACCTCCGTGGGCCACTGAGGAACCCCAACCGACCCCTTCCGTAACTCAGGAGAAAGTACTCAATTCTAAAACAAAAAGGTTAACCAACCTAACTAACTAGGTACTCAGTGACCTGACGAGACCAGGACCTATCTTCATCCCCGAAACTTAGTTTCCACACGGTCACAAACACCACTACGTCTCCTTAGGTCACGACAGAAAGTAGATCATTACAAACCTCCATTAAACCTTTTCAATTGGACATGGAGCGTAGCTGTTCAAAACCCCCTTATCTCGGCACGTAACCACATACACACACCTTTACTTAATGTTGACTTAAGTGTTTTTACAAAAGAGTAAAGCAAGGAAAAGGGGTGGAGAAAATGTGTACCATTTATTCCAAAGACTTGGATCTTACTCTCAATGGTCTTAAAAACGTCGAGGTAGACGAAGGTCTATTGGCACAGGTAGAGGATTTGAAAAAAGGAGGAGAGACGGAAGGGTAGAGGAGGAGAAGGAGTAGGACAAAAAAAGAGAGGGAGAGAAAGAGAGGTACTACAATAAAACAAACATTTTCGTCAAGGCCTGAAAAACGACTCAATTTCTTTTGGTCCAAGACGCGTCTACTCACTCCACGTGTACACCTAAGTTCGGGTACGACCAGACGGACACAAACGTCCGACAGGAAAGTCACGAAAAAAAAAAAATTCACTGTGAATTTGTTTTAATGTGAAAAAATCACATTACGTTAATGTAGTAAATTCGTAAATACGTTTTAACCAGAAGATTAGAAAATTCTGATATAAGTAACACCTTTATATTGTAAATAACTAAACTGCCAGGCTCAAAATAAGGGGGAAAGAAGGGGTTTTGACTTCGGTGTAGAAGAATTACATTGTCTAATGGTTCCACTGGTAAGTACAGTGATTAAAGAACTGTCGA
This sequence comes from Capra ibex, assembly GCA_006410555.1. NCBI lineage: Eukaryota > Metazoa > Chordata > Mammalia > Artiodactyla > Bovidae > Capra > Capra ibex. The sequence continues at coordinate 62,672,681 of SJYO01026388.1, read as the reverse complement.
CCGGAGGATCCTTAGTGTAAGACTCGATCTAGGATCTGTGATCATCGGACTTTGTCCACGACACACCCCATTTTTTTTTTAGGATTACCTTTTTTCTCTACAAATAAGGACAGAAAGTATAGAATAGGTTACGATGACTCACTCATACCTGTACGTATTAACGAAACTATCAAAGTAAAGGTTTATCGACAGGATGACCATTTTTTAATAAGTTGACAGTCCAATATAACAAAGTCAAAATTTGTGACTTTTAAGTCTACTGACTTCCTCTTTCTGTTTTCTTTTGGTGACATTTGGAGTAATGTTTTTTTGTGTTGTTGAGTGAAAAGAAAGTTTTTTGACGAAGAACCTATTCGTCACACTGAGTACTGTTCGTTAAATATTAAACTTTAAACACTTTCTAATTTTAAGTCTTGAGATCCTTAAAACTCAGTAATCATCAACTTACTCAATTCCGAAGTATTACATCGAGTAATCTTTCTTTCGTAATTTTATAATTGCTCTAAGTAACAAATATAGTAACATGACAGGGGTCCTCGACAACCACTGATCGAAATGAAAATATTTTCATCGTAATATACTTTTTCTATCAACAAACAAGTCTACGACTCTAATAAGGGGGGGGGGGATGTCACGTCCCCTACAATAATCTTCGACATTTTAAGAAGAGACAGAGAAATTTTACGTACATACGAAAATACACCTCCTCACATTCTCTTCTTGGTTGTACATCCTCCCAATACGTAAGAAGTAATTTTTATATAAAGTGTTTTCTAATATCAAACACACCCTCCCTTTATCGCCGAACAGACAACTAACGTAACACGAATAAGGCACACTCTTGACAAACTCAAATCTTTCCTATTGAAGTAAAACTATTAGACTACTACCGAAGACGAACTTCTGCTCTTATATTAAGGTTCCGACGTACGATTACCAGGTGTCATTAATAAGAGAAAAACCGTCTCGAATCGTACCTTAGATGAAACCATAAAAATATTGATACATACATGTAGAAAAGAAGTCTAAAAAAGGAGAGGAGAGGTACACATCTCGAAAAACATGTTCTGACACTTTAAGGTTTCCCCATGACAGATTAATACGGTCACATCCTACCACACATTTGGATTCAATCTCGTTATAGAACGGAACTTCAGAAAAACTATTCGTCTAGGAAGTGACGCTCGTCTAAGACGACATATGAACCAAAGATACCTTTGTGAAAATACTGAATACCTACTAGTCTTGTTGAACTTATGTCATCCTCACTAACCACACAACCGAACCCAGGTACGCCAACTACCCCAAAAGACCAATTATACACTAGGAAAGTGATTCAAAGGACAATACAACGTTCCCCTACTACGTTTATTGCTTTTGGGGTGGATTTTGTGACTCCACTATACTATGAATTAAAATGGAAGAATATCCACACAATGAGGTCATAATGTGTTCCTTCTCTGCAATACTTTGAGAGTTTTCACACATTTTAATCCTATTATGGATTTACCTTCACACTCTTGTTAGCTTACTGGATGTATGTATCGAGTAAGACCCTCCTACATCTTTCTAAAGTAAGCCATTTACTAAGAAGCTGAAGAATGGATACATTAAATCATACAATTAGTGTAACTTCCTTGAGGAATCAAAATAATCAAGAAGAATTACTAAATGGCTCAAAATTTCCGAAACATAAAATGACAGTAGTAAAAATGTCTACTCCTGCGACTCCAGATCATTTGATTACTCGAAGTATGGGGTTCAATATGTAACATAACTGTCGTCGATTCGCTGTCCGAGAGGAGTAACCTTCGAAAGGAAGACCCCGAATCCTTGACCTTCCGAGTCTAGAGGATCCACACCACAGTCCTCTCTCCATTGGTCAGGACGTCGGGACTGTTCCCATTGTCTTGACACAATTAATCCATCCCGTTATAAACGTCGAAACTTACAGAACAGAACTAAAGGGACCTTGTCTTCAACGGTCACATGCAGTCACTGCCGACTCACCTAGGACAGACTCCAGGAGTCCACGGATGTCGTTCCGTGGTAGTCGGTTCCGTCGTCCCACCTCCAAGGACAACTTACCGTCGAGCATCTCGTCCTTGTTCCTCGAGTCACCATCTACGTCTAGTGACACCTGTTACCACCTACCTTTATTTACATAGAAGAACACCTTTATAAAATAAGATGAGAAAAGTTAACCACACCTTCTTCTAGACAAACGATATTTTCCTTCTTGGGTCTACGATATAAAAATCTATGTTTACTACCTTGAGTCCAGATTCCTAAAAGTAGTTTCCGTAAGAAGATTGAGTGATTTCAATCCATTGTGACAGACTAACGGAGGTTTGATTCCCTACCGATCCTTACAGAAGATTCTCGGGTACATCCCCTTAAGAATGACGGATAATTTGTCCAACGATAGTAATAGATGTAAGTGGAAGAGTCGTAAGTGAACGACGTCTTAAAACAGATTTTTATAGAGGGAAAGGTCTATAAATCTGAAAAATAACCTCCAAATTTTTAAGAAGTGTACCTCTGAATGTCCATAAATTTATTGAGCAACGGGTGTTCACGGAGTAAAAGATATTTTAACGTCGGATTGAGGACACACTTGATCCGTTCCAGTATAACTTTTATCAAGGAAAAACAATAAATTCAATCAAAATACACTCATCTCTCCATAAGCATTCCAGTGTATCGTATTAGGTTATTTATTGAATAAAAGGAGGACTCCCTTATTCAAATTCTTTCTGGTCCTCATATACCATGCTTGGTACTCTTTCCGAAAAATTGGCATTGAATATTCTATTTTTGGAGACAGAAGTCCTTGAACTCAGATTATACCCTTCTTTCACCCTATACAGGGTACGAACTAGGTTTCACACGACCTGAGTAGTTTCCACTGACTCCAAACTCAACCCACCTCCTTCTCCTCCCCAGAAGTGTTGTCTTCCGTCTGTGTAACCCCACTTCTGTATAAACTGAAAAATCTTGACGAGACAGGTTATTTACCCACTCCTTGGACGGTAAAACGGACACTGAAACTCAACACGGGACCGTGACTACCCGTTCTCTATAGTTCTACCTTGGGTCAACGTCCGACTTGAAACGGACCTCTATATCAGTTCTCAGTTTCGATACAACAGGAATATCCAAACCGGTTTACCCCTTCACCTCACCCAGGTACAAGGGGTAAACATTACTTCATGACTTCGTTTGGAAAGAGAAAATACACCTTCTGACAGAAGTTCCTTCCCGCCGTTCACGGAGACTTCCACATCTTAGGAGTCCGGAGTCTCTCGGACCTGAAACTTTCCGTTATTACTAGAGACTCTTCTCTCCGAAGAAACAGTAATTACATCCTGTGTAACCACTGACAGACCACCGTCTCCGAACGGACAGTCAGGGCGAACTCCGAGTCGACAGGGGTGACCCTCCCAAGCTAAGGAGAGACTGGAAACAAGGAAGAGTGACCAGAAAAAAAAAAAAAAAACATTCAGAAATGGAGGACCTCGTCACAACTTCAATACCCTTAGAACCGTTCTCACAACTTAAACCCAAGATTACTCCTATTAACAGACTTTATAGAACTACAAGAGGATACAACCACCTTTACCTAGAGACAACCTATCTCTTGTTTTGCCCTGATATTCTCTAGACTGAAATCAAGGGTCCCTTTATCGAAATTTACCTCCTGTCGTTCTTTTTGTCTGAGATCATTTCTCCTCGTCACTTCCCCCATCCCCTTCGGTTCTGTTTTTCACTATCCTCTCTACCTAATATCACAAAGATTTGCGATAGTTTTGAACAAGCGACATATAACACCGACTCGACACCCGATTCAACGATGTCAACACAAAATGAGAAACGTTGGGTACCTGAGGAGACAGGTACCCTAAGAAGTCCGTTCTTATGGCCTCCCACAAGATACACGGGCCGGGGCACCTATATCTTCACTTGTAGCAGGAACAGGAGTTTCTTCAGTAGTCTTCGGTCTCTGGAGATGGACTCACCGTGACAACTTACTAAAAACGACTACAAAGTCATATTGGGTCCCCCTCTGTCTCTTTCGTCGGAGACCCCACTCAGTCTAGCCCTCTCCCCATCCTTTTCGTCTCCCCTCTACCTCCCTACACTCCTCTTCTCTCACATTGACTTTACAGACTGAGACACCAGGTACTAACGGGTTTATCGACTTTAGGTTACCGGACCGTTGCCACTCTAATTCTCCGGTCTTCAGTTGTACTCCCGTTTCTCCGAGGAGTCGTAAACCTTCCTTCACTTTCTGTAAATCTCTTTGTTCAGACCGTACTCGTTCACGTACTCGTTCACCTCTAGACTCACACTCTATCTCCTCTTTCTTCTTCCAAACTTTCACAATTTAGACTCTACAATCACCTCCCGACTTTTCCAACTCACTGACTCAACTAAAATTACCATTGAGTGCCTGATGGGTAGATATAATAATAAGGACTAGGAGTTGGAAGTACAAGAAGGTTTTGTTTTTTTTTAGAGGATGACATATAAAGTCGATGGTGATGAGATTGTACCGAAACGGTGTGGTGTGGATCAGATGATACATCGGAAAATCTACCATGTACACACACACGAGTCAACACAGGTTGAGAAACACTGGGGTACCTCAGAAGGCCTGAGGAGACAGGTACCCTAAAAGGTCCGTTTTTATGACCCCACCCAACGGTAAAGGAAGAGGTCAAAATCCACCTTGAGGTTGAGTTTACTAAGATAGACACTAAGTAAGGTACCGGGTGACGTTCCGAGTAGAAGAATTTTATGGTAAAAATTATCCAATGACACTTCTAGATCTTGGAAGTGACCGATGGGTAACGAACGTCAAATTTCCTACGTGGGGAGGTATTTTACTCTTTACAGGTAAAAGTGTTCTGAAGTATTAACTGGTTCCCGAAGTATACGTATCGGAATGACTCAAAAATATTTTGGGTACACCACCTGTTCTGTCTATAACGAGAGAAAGATTTAAATATTTACTGTATTGCCTCCTAGTCTGTCCAATTTCCGTACCGGTCTCAGTGTGTCAAGCACTTACCGGCTCGGTCCTTCTCTTTGGTCCCCGAAGACTCAAGTTCACGTTCCACAAGACATCACATGGTACCGGAGTGGACCGGCACCTCGGGGTACGGGGAGACTTGGGGCACTAAAGACATGAATCCCACCACTACACCAACCACACGAAAATGGTTCCGGAGAGCCGGAGGAACGTCAGTGAGAAGACAGACGACTCTTGACGACTCTTCAACACTAGATCTCGACAGCTGCCTCTGTGTAAAGGACCGACTAAAAGGGGATCTAACCCTGTTCAGACAGAGGACGGTCCTGTAGACTCCTCCGTGTCTTTTGTGAGACATGAGGGGACTACAGTGGGAGTTACGGACGAGCAGAGAACCCTGAACCTCTTCGAACAAAACGTTATCAAAGACCTCCCGAAAACTGGTGACCGTCCTGGTTGTGAGAGAGGTTCTTCCACACCGACTTTGTGTGAAAGGGAAAAGTGGGTCTCCTTGATTACCAGATTTTTGAACAAATTTTTACAGAGGAATAAACAATATAATTACTTATACATATCTAAACAATGGTAAATCTGTATTTATCAAGGGCCCTTTACGACATATGTCTTCCTCTATTTCGACACGAAACTTGATAAACAATTTTAGTTCTGACAAACACTCGTTACGCTACTAATTACTCAGACAATGAGACTAAAATCTCATGTGAGACAAAGGTAGCAAAAGAGTAACATGACTTCGGTCACACTAAACCAAAAATTGTCAAACCCCTCCCTCAAATGACATCGTCTTCAAATTTACTGCATTTTTTATACGGACTGTTAACAGATCTTATAGTTCTTAACGGAGGTGAGGATATTTTTTACTACATCCTTTATGTACGTGTTCCTAATCAATTTATTACATAATGTTCTCACAACGTAACGGAACCCCGAAGTGAAATTCGGTGTGTGTGTGTGTGTGTGTGTGTGTGTGTGTGTGTGTGTGTGTGAGTAGACCGTAGACAAACTTTTAACACTGGGACTTAGGAAATTGAACCCAAAGGTACTACTTCCCACGTAGAAAGGTTACTGTTTTCGAAACCTTCTTATCAACGTTATGAGAAAACATTTTATTTCATAAAAATATTAGTAACAAAAACTGGGGGAATATTATCATGTACGGGGGACTCTACTGTCATATGAAGAGTCCTCCGTCTATACATAAATTGAAAAAGATCACGAAAGGTATACAACCACAATTCCCCGGTCATTTACATACCCCATCAAAGGGATCACTGAGTCTACCATTTCTTAGACGGACGGCACGTCCTCTGGGCCAAAGTTAGGAACCCAGTTCCTCTAGGGGGACCTCTTCTCTTACCGATGGGTGGGGTCATAAGAACGGACCTCTTAAGGTACCTGTCTCCTCGGACCACCCTATGTCAGGTACTCCAGCGATTCTCAGTCTGTGTTGACTCACTGATTGCGAAAAGTTTCCATGTCCCATCCTTATACTTCCTAAGTTGACGGTTTGAGATAAAAAAAGGAAATGAAAGAAATTAAAATGGTGTCCATAATACTATACGTTTATAACCTGACATCATGTTAAATCTGAACCCATCATTTTGCAAAATCCCTCTTCTTGTTCTATTCATTTAAGATTCACCACAACTTACCTTTATAAAGACTTTACCTTAAACTTAAGACTTGAGTTACAACACAATAATGGTAGACCCATTAAAAAATTTCAAAATAAATAATTCCATGAGTAACCTTTATAACTAAATGTAACACTGGAATATTAGAAGTAACCAAGAAATGATATCAATTGACCGGTCCATTATTTTTAACTTATTAATTTCTCCTGTAAGAACCAATTTTTATTAATCTGTACATACATGACAATCTCTAACAATCATACGGATAACCTTATATGTTATTCCATTTTCTACTAATCCTTCTGAAGATTCATAAGTGTTTTGACTTTCTTCCGACTACTATTATAAATTATTCTTCTTGTGTTATACCTTTTAACTATAAAACATCTATAGAAATGTCTCTTCCGTTACCGTTGGGGGAGGTCATGAGAACGGACCGTTTAGGGTACCTACCTCCTCGGACCATCCGACGGCAGTCACCCCAGCGATCCTATAGAAATACGGGCAGAAAAGTTCATCTCTACAGTACACTGTATAGGCTATCATCCTGAAAAGTTTTCACGGATGAATCGGAAAAACATAAAGTGTGTTATAAAAAGAGGAGGGATCAATTTACTGAAACTAATCACCATGAGTCAACTTTCAGTAAGAGTGAACGGGACCACGACAAGCAAGAACTCTCGACACCAGGTAAGTGGGGACAAGAACGGGGTGTCACGTCCGAAAGTAGTGTGTCGTCGACCTCTGGTCCCGTAGAAGACGGAGTGTGACTAGAACATGTACTAGACCAATTGAAACGATCGGGAGCGGATACACAACATCAAGGGACATCGAGATGGAATTTAGGTAAATAGAAGAAATAGGTTCCAGAGATCGTCTAAAGTTATCAACGTACCAAAGTCTATAGTAAACATACAACTATTAAAAGTTTCAAAATATAGACACTTACCCAGAAAAGGATTCAAGGGTTGAATTTATAAAGGAATCATACACGGGATCTGACAGACTACCTGTGTAGGTTCAATCCTTTCAGTTTTTCCTCAACAACTATAGGTGGACGTTTCGAGACGAGGGGGTGGCATGAGCCCGTTAAAGTAATTCATCTTGACGACACGGGTGGTAACGAATCCGGGTTTAAGGTCTTAAGTAGAGGAAGGAAGACCGGAGGGTAAGTCACGTCGTTCAGGGAACCAAGAGAGAGAGGTTTTATTTACGACTTCGTCTTCAGAAGAACGACAAAGGAGACGGTATCAGAGTCAAGTTCTGGGGTCGTAGACCGGATCAGATGACGTTTTCGAGAATCGAGTGAAGGGACTGGGGCGTGAGGGATCTCATCGGAGAATACATATTTAGTATATTGTGTAAGGGAACAGTGCCTAAGAGGTCATATAAAAGTAATGGGAATCTGATTTTACATTCGAAGAGTAACACAAGACGTTCTGACGACAGGACTGGTGTAGAGAGAGATGTGACGGGTAAGGGATAGTCCGAGTTGGAAAGTCGGAAGTAAGACAGGGAACTTGAACGATTCGACAAGAGGAGAACGTGAATCGACAAAAAAAAAGGACGAACCTTACGACAATTGGGTGTAGGAGACTTAATACCGAGGAAAAGAACAAGTTTAGAGTTAAGGTCGCAAGGAAGAAGTCTGTCCGGTAGACACTGGGTTCAAACTCGTCAAAAAAGAGAAGTAGGGATTACGTAGAATTTCGTGTGGTAACACTATTTTGAATAGTCTTAGACTTTACTAGTTAAATTAACAAAAACACAAACAAAAAAACAGATTGAGAGGGGTGAGACCTGAGGTACTCCAGTCCCTGTAAAGTGGTTTCGGGGAGACGTAGAGTCTCGGGTCAGTTATCGAGGATCACCGACGAAGTTTCAAAAACACCCGAGTAAGTGGTGGAATTCAGGCCAAAGAATAAATAATGTACTTCCACAGTCCTGTTCACTGGCGGTTTGGACAGGATGGTCTGTCAAAATTAAGAGTAGCACAGAGATCAAGAGACTACCTCAGGCGAATGGAGGAATTGTAAGACACTTGCCCGACACAAATAAGTCCAGAAGTCCGGTAACGAGGGAGAGAAGAGAGGAGTCACAGGAACGGGGAAGACACGGACGGTTTAAGGAATTCCTAAAGGGAAGATGAAACCAGACATGGGAAGTCTTTCCTTACATTAACAAAACACAGACGTATAGAACGGAAAACGATGATGCACCAATCGACAATTCGTACCCTAATATTGAAATTGAAAACCTAGGGTACCGTCAGTAATGTCACGATCGGATATGAGTCTATCGGAATATTGAGTCATTACTCCTGTACTACAGGGTTTTGTAACTAAAGTATTGTTATTCTTACAAACTTGAAAAAATGACTAAATGGACTTTGTTTTCTCTAAAATTTTTTCGTTGGTTTATCCACATAGAAAGAATTCAGACTTGACCTCTTTTTTTAGACTTTTACCTTTAAATCCGAATACTACTCCACCTTAAAACGTTTGTAAACATTCGTTAGAATGATTTTTTCAAAACTTTTTTACATATTAGTATATATAAACTTTTCTCTTTATTTGCCTATATATATATAAAATTAATAATTGACTCCAATTTCGAACTCGGCCCAAAAATTAAACCAAACCAAACAAGTCCATAATCCTTAAATCTCCTCGAGATACTTTTATAGGGCGGATGTGTAAAACTTATAGGTGAAGGACGAATAGAAGTCTTGTCGAACCAAGAAAATTATCGTTTACCGACTCACCTCCCCTTGGTAAACATCACTTATTTAAATTCATGTCACACAGGAGGGTAGGGTTCGTCTTCAGTACGATTGACGAGTCCCTAAACCACGTTTACACAAACGAAAAACGACAACAGGTCTAGGAACTTTTGCGTCATAAAATCTTCCTATAATAGGTAACAATACGTTCTTCTTCTTAATGACCAGTTTAAAAAAAAAAAAAATTAAGACTTCGATCCTTTGTGGAGTAGATATAAAATATTTGGACAACTAAATAATACAAAAAGAATCTCCGACAAGAAGTTTAAAGGTATCCGAACCTGTCCTTCTCGATCACGACCCCTCTTAGTGTCCGCACAAAGAAGTAAAGTGTACACTTGGATTACGATATGTAACCACACATATGTTTTTACCATTTAAGGAGAATTAGGTCTCACCGACCTTTTACACACGAGTTTAAATTCTCATTAGTAGATAAGGTAAGTCCCTAATTGACAAAAGTTTGTTAAGTGAGTTTTTGTGGCTGTCATAAAATTTAAATAAAAATTACTGTATTTATCGTGAATCATCGGACACCATTAGTCACACATGTAGTTGATAACCACTTCTCGTAATAAGATCTATTACGGACACTAACCTAATTAAGAGTCAGATAGAGTCTTAAATGACGAAACGTATTTGCCGAACAAAAGTTCCGTAGGTAAAGAAAACCTTTTCATCTCTACTCTTTTTTTCAGACGAAGATATTTATAGAACAAACCCCATTTATCGATCAAAAAAAAAAGGATCACTTATTACGTTTCCTAAAAGGTTTTCCAACGACATCGAAACGTACCCTCTTGACTCTCTTGTGAACAACCTACATGACGACTCACAACTTCCGTCCACTTAGAATAAGACAACAAGAATATGTCGTCGGAGTACGACCCAGGTTCGACACACTACAGACCTTTTTCCAAACGATACATTACGAAATCCTAACCGTAACGTTTAAGAAGGAAAATCCCCTCGTAACGACTACACTTACAACCGTTACAACACAGGACACCGACGACCACACTGGATCAATCTAGGGAGTCCTTAATTATGGATGTCTTCGACCCTGACCCCTCTGACTCTTATTTTTGTCATCTAAGTCCCATGGAGTTAGTTTGTCCCATCCTTGGTAGTCCCATTACTACCATGTGACTTTTACATCGTACCCTTTAAATACGTAGTCATACTTTTAGTGTACCTGTCTCCTCGGATTACCCGGTGTCAGGTACTCCAGTGTTTCTCAGTCTGTGCTGATTCACTGACTCGTACGTGTTTCTTTGTGTTATGACATACTTTATAATGACGTGGAGAAGTTTTGACTGGTATTTCCCCGACTGAAGTTAAAGTCCTTTTCTCCTTTATAAGTTAAGTCTGGACACACAAATCCATCCCAAAGGGACTATCGAGTCAACCATTTGTTAGACGAACGTTACGTCCACTGGAGCCAAGTCAAGGACCCAGTCCTTCTAGGCGACCTCCTACCTATCCGATGGGTGAGGTCATAAGAACCCGAAGGGACCACCGAGTCGACCATTTCTTAGGCGGGCGCTACGTCCTCAAACAAGGGACCCCAACAAGGGACTCAACCCTTCTAGGGGACCTCTTCCCTTTCCGATGGGTGAGGTCATAAGACCGGACCTCTTACAACAAGAGGTCCTCTTATGACCTCTTGTCATAAGACCCAGCGTTTTTCAACCTGTGTTGACTCGTTGAAAGTGAAATAAGCAATTGTAGAGAAATCAATACAAAACCATCCTACTGAACCTGAAAAGGGAACACAAAAGTCCATTTCTACATTTAAGAGAAATTAATTATAGGACACTACAAGAAACCACTTGGACCACTCCAGTGACCGAACAGTAGGACTAAGCAGTCGTCGACAATAAAGTGGTTCATCATCACACTAAAAAGTGATGGGCAAACGAACGTGTTTTATTCTTCCGTAGCAAAACAAAGCATTTTATGTCAAACTTTCTGAAATATTTTAGTATCAGGTAAAACTAATTAAAAATGGTCGTCGACGGACATTGACCCCGAAACAAGAACTAACCCAGTATTGACAACTCCCTTCAAACGACGAAAAACCTGTACTAAAGTCTCTGAGCACCAAGGTCTAGAGCCTGTAGAAATACTAAAAGTCCAAGGTGGTACGAACCAGATTTCGTCTAATTAATGATTTGAGAGTCACTTATTAATTGGTAGACTGAACAAGGGTCCAATATATGAGTGACCCAATCTTTAATAAAGAGTTTGATGATTTCTATTCTCTTCCGATAAGGACCAAAGTGTTACAGGGGTAACAATGACCGAACACACATACACACTCTGGGTAGTCGACTAGGGAGTGTGACCAGGTCGATGAGTTAGTTTGGTGAAGGACCCCAAAAGAGCCCACTACCGTCACTAAGTCTTCTATGGTGTCATCAAAATCTCCTGACGAGGGACACACATTGTGACCCGACTTACTGATCCTCGACAGTTTAGGTTTTTCTCGTAAAAACAACGCGGACGTAATTTAGACGGGAAACGGACCTCTCAAGATACCTGCTTCCTTGGACCTCGTCCCCCATGTCAGGTACCCTAACGTTTCTCAACCTGTACTGATTTACTGATCGTGAAAGAACGAAAACGAGTTTCAACGTAAAGTCGACTCAAATCCCAATGAAGAGACACACGAAAGTTGTTCTATAAAAAGAAAAATTTTTTAAATAAATAAAAAAAATTAACTTCCTAATAACGAAAAGTCTTAAAACAACCAAAGACGGTTTGTTGTTGTACTTAGTCGGTATCTATATGGCTACAGGAGAGGGAGTACTTGGAGGCAGGACAGAGGGAGGGGTAGGGTGGAGAGAACCAACAATATCTCGGAGACAAACTCAAGGGACTCAGTGTGTCGTTTAAGAGTAACCGACAGAAAAAATGTATACCGTTACATTCAAAGGTACAATGACAGAGGCATGTATATAAAAATTTCTGATAAATAAAATATCATCACTCAATTACGGATTAAAGATAGTCAATTGGTCAAACACGGAACCAACTCAAAGGTGATACATGGTTCAGGATAACCTCCGAACCCCCTCTGTCCGTTTACACAGTAAAGACCGTTCCATCAGTAAACATGCGTAAGTTCTCCTACACTATTAACCGTCACCCCTCCCCCGACACACATACTCGACTCAACACAGGTTGAGAAACGTTGGGGTACCTGATATCGGACGGTCCGAGGAGACAGGTACCCTAAAGAGTCCGTTCTTATACCCTCGCCCAACGGTAAAGGAAGAAGTCCCATAGAAGGAAACGACGACGACGACGACGATTCAACGAAGTCAGCACAGGCTGAGACACGCTGTGGTATCTGTCGTCGGGTGGTCCGAGGGGACAGGGACCCTAAGAGATCCGTTCTTATGACCTCACCCAACGGTAAAGAAAGAGGTAGGGTCCCTAGTTTGGGTGTGAAGAACGTAGAGGACGTAACCGTCCACCTAAACAATTGGTGACACGGTGGACCCTTCGGGAGTGTCATTAACCCCTCTATCTAGTTTTACCTCCCCGGTGTGGGAAACACACTTACATTCGTACAAGTCAAAATGAAAATATTTATCTACAAAGACACTAAAATCAAACACTTAGATAGTGTATAACACAAGGTATTCCATTTAAAACATAAAAATCTTAAATTAAAACGTTATATTTCAACGTATCTTTAATGAAAATATTTTGGGAACAAAACAGAAGGAATTTACTTTTTATTCTTAAAAGTTTTAATAGAAGTTTAGTTTTCTATACATAAGAAAAGGTCGGAAAGTCTTCGAGGTCTTAACGCGAAAACTGGAACCTTATTGGTCCCCGGGACCTTTTTATTCTATCATCAAGAGAGAACAATCAATACAACTGGAAACTTAACGGAAAAAGAAAGGATAAGAACGTTTAGAAGACGGGAGTACAGACCTACTCGATCTAGACAACTCTATTATATATACCTTCGTAAGACATTCGACCCTCCATAACACTTATTCGGACATAATAATAACAACAACAATAACAAAAGAACATAAGTGACGAAACGTAACAGGGGGTTTGTGTGGTCGTTAAATGAAGACGACACAGTCTCTACTAACACAGATAGAGTTACCTCTTCGATGAAAGACAAACTTCAATTCTTTTAAACCACACGACCCTGGAAACCAAGTGACCACCCTCGAAACAAGAGAACCACAGGACTGACTCACACTCTAACAGTCCCTTTCTCCACTACGCCTCCAACTACTTCTCTTTTCTAAGTCAGATAAATACAGCTAACACGTAATAAACCGATAGACGTGGGACACTCCAAATGAAATGTTTTTGAGAGGAACTAAAATATTTAGTGAAATAAGAATTTTACTCTCTGACAAGAGCCATCACCAGTTCTCACGCCTGAGACCTCAATTTAACAGTACGAAGAACAGGACCAAGGAAGTAAAGGTCGACCCATTTTTGACCCTTTCGAAAATTTAGAGACACGGACTCAAAAGATTTGACATTTTATCCCGATTAAAGTAATGCACCATCCCGACAACCCTTCGAATTGACCTTATTACGTTGACCCAATCTAATATATACAATCATTAAAATGAATGATTGACGATCAAATAGTTGTGTCACTGGGGTTTTTCTGGACCCAATTTCAAACGTGACTTAGTGTCTAATTTCTTTATTTGTAAGACACAACTTCACTACTGTACATGACAGAGAATATGAGAAAGTCCGAGATAAACTACCTTAAACCCCAACTCAGACTACGAGACAGAGAACTCTCCTTCTCTTTCCCGGTCCCTTCCCACCAATCTTGTCTCATACGTACACCTCCCTGTCCTTCCTTCCACACCCCGACTCCATCGAGAAGGACCTGTGTTCGGGTGCACGAAGGACCACGAACCGTGGAACGTCTCAAGAGAATATGTGGAAAGAAAGAAAGGTAGGAGTGCTGTTGGGAACAAAATGTCTTTGCCCTTGGCACGGAGCCTCTATGAGGAACTGACCGAGGGTCTGTTCTTCGGTCTGTCCCCGTGTCGTCTTGAGGACCTGAACCCACCACTGCAGGAAGGAAGGTCCTGTACCAGGAAGACACGACATATGTTCCCAAATACAAATACTATTGGAACCACGACTTAGGGTCTCCTCGACACCCAGTGTACGACTAACCTTCCCTTCCCACAACCACCTCTGGGTCACCCCAACGAGAAGGGCACTGAGAGTCTCGTGATTGGACGACGACAAGTCCTGACCGGACCGACGACGACGACGCCCACCATTCACTGGGGTCCGAGAAGGACCGGAACTCACTTCTGACACAGTAAAGAGACTTCCCGGTAAAACCTAGTCACAAGACACCCTCTTAAACAGTCAGACAGAAAAAACAACCTTTCCTTCATGTGGATGTCATGTGGACGAGTCACCAGTCTGTGTACGCTACGCTCTAATCGTCACACTTATGGCAAATTCGGTCCGGAAAAACCCTAGTGACGTAACTATTTGAACTTTAATCATTCATTTTACTGATTATATATATTAGATTTGGAATCGAACTAAATACATTCAGAAGGGTAACACTCAACTAAGTTGACATGTAAAATTTTACAACCAACAATGTATTATACATAAAATGAAACCCCCCAGCCTATAAGACTCTAATTTGTGTCGAAATTTTCAAACTAAAAGAGGAATAGGACCAACAGGATAAACAGTATAATTTTTAGTTCACTAGTCTCTTTTAAGTCATATCACGAAACTTTAAAATTTTTGTAACTCTTGTTTAATTTTAACCTTCTTAATAAAATACGTATCTTACCCATCTCTAACTTAACTAAAATCCTAATACAAACTTACGTAATAAAGATACTTAAGTAAAAGATGAGACTTATTCTTTAAAAGTATATCAATTATGCAAACAGTTTCTTTATTAAAAAATTACGTGATTTTAAAATTAATCGGTATTATGTTAAACAGATGTACGCGAAATGAAAAATCTCTTCAACCATTGTCACGTAAAAAAAAAAAAGGACTTGGTTGTTGATCTGGAACCGAAAAGTTTTGGTGATTTGAACCGAAAAGATTTGTTGATTTGATTCCAAAAGAGTTGGAACCACGACAACTGTGAACTCAGACCTGACACGAAAAAAAAAAAAAAAATCTTGTAGAATTTAAAAATTAGGATAGAAATGTTCAATGGATCTGGTGAAGACTAATTCTTTTGACATCTTTCAATCATTGACGGTGTTCGTCTGCGGTCCGCCACCGTGCACAGTTAAAAGATGTCTCAGCACGAAACGCCGCACAGAGTTACGATGACGAGCCCCGGAGACAAGTGTCAGCGACCTTAGGTAGCGCCGTCTAAAATCAGGTGTCCAGCGAAAAGGGGTATAAAGAAACATTTAAGAAGTCGTAAGAATGTCTTAAAAAAATGTCAGGAACCTCATAAGAAGCCGATCCAGTCGGGCCTCGCCCACGAGGCCGACCCCCAGCAAGTGGTCACGATACTCCCTGACCTACTGAACCAGCCAGAACCAACGACCGAAGGTCAAGAGTCGTGATTAATGGCCGTCTGTGTGGACGGGGAAGAGAAACTACAAGCCTACTATCTAGCAGAACTTGCACTAAAAGCCACCAAACTTCCCCATGAGACGACCTTTCAACTAAAGCTAGGACTTCCGGGGGAATAGTATCCCTCCCACGAGCCCTTGTTACTCGGGAACGGTTCAGTCGTTTAATCGAAGTAGCTGGACCTACAACGCCTTCAAAAAGTAGGGTGTGAACGCCTAAAGAAGTTCGAGGAAGTAGTCGGAGGACGACCGGCGGTAGAACCGAGACCACGACGACGACTGGGTCTTACGGACCTCACACGAAACAACACCCGTCCGACAAGACGCACAACGTCCTCCACGTTGTCGTCGGGGTCGCGAGTGACTAACATAGGACAGGGGACAAGGGTCAGAACTGGTAGTTTTTACAGAGGTCTGTAACGGTTTCCAAGGATTCTCTCGTCGGAATGGGGTCAACTCCTAGTAACTAGACCCCAAATGGAATAGATTTAGATGTAATAAGACAGTAAAACTCATCTACAAGTCTTAGTGTGGTTTTTTCCTCCTTTATTATATAAATATCTTCGTTGTCTGAAGATATTATTCTAAAAAGAAGTTATACGTAACTTTACAAAAAATAATTGAGAGTCAATACTACTGTGTAGGTCAAATGGTCTTAAAGTCTGCAAACCTAATTATACGAGAAACAAAAGAAAGTTTTATCTACATAGAGAAACTAAGACTTAATTAAATATAGTCACTGAACTACTAAATTGAAGTGTATTGACCTTTATTATGACATCAAACGATATATAATTTACGAAGGAGACTATTCTTGTAAGTCATACAAGGAGTACCTGTATGACTTTCCGAATTAACGGAAATCTCTACCCGTGCACAGAATCACTTCGTCAACACGATTACCACGACTTCAATTCAAAGTCCTTAGGGAAATACCTGAAAAATCATCGATAAAATCGTATTCCTCCGTCTATGTGGACATTGATGACATAATTGAGTCCCTATGTCTGTAAAACGAACCGGATACTTAATGTACTGACGAAAAATTTCACACAGAACAATTTCTATCTCGTATCAAAACAAGAACACTTGACACCTGACTTCGAAATCGGTCAGTCTCCTTCCTTACCTGATGTCCCATTTCCTTTATAAACAAGGCAATAACATGAGGTACCGAAGAGCGGTAGAAACTATTTCCTAACTTCACAACACGTGGGTTTCAGACGATGGGAGAACTGGGAAGTAGTCAGTAGTCGGCGTGACACTCCAATCACTTGACACCGAGTCCTTCTATTAATAACAAATTCGTAACACATTGAGAACTTTTACCTTTAATGACTGTGTCGTCAGAACGTTACTCTACAGAAAGATCAAAATTCTAATAGTTGTGTACAAAGGAAAGAGAACGATTAACACGGTCAATCTCCATATTCTACTATTGTATACTCTGAACTTCATCTCAATAAGTGTACCTACTGGGACTCTGATAACTCAAAGAAATTTTTTTTCTTTTTGGTTTTTTGATTTCGGTCTTTCCTGGATCGTGTTGTAAAATTCTGAAAGTGTACCCTAGGAATTTAGGGAATCCCACAGAACGTCGAGAACCTACGACGAAGAGGTGATAAATACACAATCAATGACTTTCGTATTTCATTGATTACCGTGTATGTTTAGGAAAGCAACGTATGGAAAAAAAAGAAGGATCGAGTCCTTTTGAAAATTTCTCGATATAGATCATAAGTGTCGAAATACAGTAGAGTAGAGATATAAATACGGTGTAAGAGTTTGTTCAGCTCATTATATAGTCGACGTCGACAACGACTGGTTTCGACAGTGTCTTCACCCACCTCCTTCTTAGTCTCTACGCCACAAGTCCAAGACACAGAGTTTTCGTATAGACAACGTCAGTTAGACACTACTATTGTCGACCGAACATCTTCCGTCTATTTCGGTCTATAAACAAAATAGAAACTGGTTTACATGTCATTAAACCTACGGCATCGCTATTTATAGTCACTATCGAATTCTTTTTTTTTTTCTCATATATGCTAAAAGAGTGAACATGTCATCCTTTATGAGTACTTACACTCCATAAATAATCAAAACCGATGTCGGAAAGACATTCCAATAATTGTATTTCGAACTATAAATTATCGTACGTTTTAAATTTTTCTCCTGTTTACTTTTAGATATTATCGTTTATTCATTTTACAAACAAAAAACGATATTCACCCGTCACACGAAAGATTAATTTACATAAAACTAAGTTCATTTATAAATGCGGTTAACGATGAATCTTCTTACAATTATGGTGTGAAATGATCTCGACCAATCCTATGACCTGAAGCATATCGGGACAGGTTCTAAAGAGAATTGGGTGACCTAGAGTAAACAGGGGTAGAAGGTAGTAAGGGTAAAAGATCAAATCGTACTCAAGTCTCTTCTTTTGACTTTTAGGAGTAGTTTTGTGACATCAGTCTAAAAATAGAAAAAAAGATGAAAAAATATTTCTGTCAAGTTCCCTTTCTCTTTGTTACAAAATCGGTAATCCTTCCCTGTCAATCGGTATACTCCGACAGAGAGGAACAAGAAATTGGGACAACCCGATTTTATTTTAGGAATATACCAGTTTAATCAATTCCCTGTCTGAATGGAATTTCTACGTTTCTTTCGGAAAACATGTCGAATCGTACACTCTGGAGGGTTATCAAGAGGAGGAAGAGTAATTGTAGTCTTGTGTGTAACGAAAACTCTAACAGGATTACACAAGATTCATGAACTATCGTATCTGTCTAAGGATTCCGATGCCCACGGAATACTTCTGTCGGAGGATCTATAATATATTATGGATTATATAAATTATACATTAATATATTATGAAATAATCATTACGAATTTAATATATTATAATTATGAAGTATAGTTTCTAAACTTATGTGTACAAATATATTAAGTATAAGTTCTATACCTATGAACATGCAACCTGTTTCTATTATTTCCTGAATCGACAATGGATTAAGACTTTCTTTCGAAGTGTCACCTCTACCTTAAAATCCTTGAGAAATAACGACCTTTAGAGACACATCGACCCCTAACCCCTTTTCCTTCACACACGACTACCAATACGAACCATTAATAATTATCGATTGTCAATGACTCATGAATGAGACACGGTCCTCCCACAGGAATACGCAAGTGAGTGGGAAACCCATAGGGATCCCTAAACCAAGGTCCTGGGGACGTCTATGGTTGTAAACACCTACGAGTGTAGTGAATATATTTTACTACATCTTAAACGTACATTGGATGTGTCTCAGAAGATCAAAGTCAGTCGAGATCTAATGCATATTATGGACGACGACGACGACGATTCAGTGAAGTCAACACAGGCTGAGACACGCTGGGACATCTGTCGTCGGGTGGTCCGAGGGGCAGGGACCCTAAGACGTCCGTTCTTGTGACCTCACCCAACGGTAAAGGAAGAGGTTACGTACTTTCACTTTTCACTTTCACTTCAGCGAGTCAGCACAGGCTGAGAAATCGTTGGGGTACCTGACGTCGGAGGAGGCAAGCACCCTAAAAGGTCCGTTCTCATGACCTCACCCCACGGTAAAGGAAGAGGAGGATATTATGGATCATGTAACATTTACGATCCATTTAGCATTTATGTTACATTTACGGTACATGTAACAACGGTAACGTGTAGTTTAAATACAAAATGAAAACCTTTGAAAGACCTCCAAAAAAAAAAAAAAAAAGACTAATAATTAGGATGTAACCAACTGACGGACCCACATCTTGGATGTCTATACCTACCGATTGACTTGATTGAATAAATCAAGAGGTTGTTCTAAAACTTTCAATTAGAATAGAGGTGAAAGATCTACTCCTTTGACTCCATGTTCCTTTGATCTATTACACGAATTCCAAGATCGTCATTATTCTCCGTCTTGTACGGAGAATTGGTTACGTGGGTTGACAGATACATTAAATTAAACGTGGTATCGGGACGTTTGTTCTCTAAAAAGGAATGAAAGATGTAACTTCTTTAACTTCGGGTCTCTCCAATGGAAACAGTTTCAGTGACCACCGATTACTGTTTTCTTCCTAACGACCCTTTGAAACTCCCGTCCTCCTCTTCTCCCGCTGTCTCCTACTCTACCAACCTACCGTAGTGGCTGAGTCACCCGTACTAAAACCCGTTTGAGGTCGTCCGTCACTTCCACACGACGTCACGTACCCCAGCGTCTCTCAGCCTGTGCTGAATCGCCGACTTGTTCTTGTTCTTGACTGCGAGAGTTTCCAGACACGGAGAAGTGACGTTCTGCTCCGGAAGAGCCCTTCCGAGTCACGGGATCGACTGTGTGTGTGTGTGTGTGTGTGTGTGTTTATACCCTCCGGATGAGGAAGGGACGTTTCTGTCAACTCCAATATCTCTTCGGACACATCCAACAAGTATCGAGCAGCATACCGACACCTCATCTACACGTGACTTCGTTCTCTGCGGGGAGCCCGAGTGGAGAAGGTCTTACGTGACGGAGACAGTAGACGGACCCAACACGAAGCAAAAGAAACCACACGGAGAAAAGTCACACGACCCGACAAGATAAGGACAAATATTTAGAAAATTCACACGTGTAATGTCTTCATTAATTTAACAGTAATATTAAATATCATACGGACTTCAGTTAGTAGATTAATTTGACGTTCTCTTCTCTCCACCATCGGAGTATACGTAAATAATTCATAACGACATAATTAATAAATTCCTAAATCTTGGTTCACTTTCTCTTTTACTTGTTATTATGGTCAGAAATTTTCAAAAGGATAAAGACGAGAAGAGTCAAGTTATTAAACTTTAAGAGTGATCAATCATCGTATTGGGATTACGGAAACCCCTCTATTAATAATTACTTAATCCTAAAAATACAGAAAGGGAGTCGGAAGGGAATATTAAGAGGCCCGTCGTAAGTATGTACGGTGGGGTGTAGGATTGACTTCTTCGTTAATCTTTATATTATCTTTTGTTTTTCCAGGTTCAAGACAAAACTTAATATTTTTTACCATCGTAAAATCTATGGACCCTAGTAAATCTCCTCTAAACCAAAATGGTCTCGTTATCACTGATAATTTTACGAATAAAAGAATAATTCCTTAATTTTTTTTTTTTTTTTTTGGTGTCGTTGTTTCTGGTTTTGGTTTATCCCATATTAATTTGAGAACGATCTCCTTTGATAAAAACTTCTCAGATAAAAAGTTGAGATTCGAGATCGAAAATGTGTATATATATATATAAATATATATAAATAAGACACTCCACTCTTAACTATTGAGTCTATCCATAGAATCGGGGAACCCTTCAATTAACGTCACACATTACCTTAACCGACTTAGACAAGAAAACCCTAAACCCACAAGTCCTTTTCCTCTTATGACTTTTTGTACTAGTCCACAGTAAGTACACTCACTGTCTAACATTTACACCACTTAAAACGGGAAGAGTAAAATTTAAACCCCCCCGACTCTGACTTAACTTCCGATTTTAAGGTTTTCTCCGTTAGGAATCTTTTCCGTTAGTTCTCGTGTTATTCCCGTAAATTAACTCGATACACAATCGTTTACATAGACAGATCTTCAATGATCCAAAAGGTTGTCGAGAACCGATTTGTCTTTAATCAATGAACATTTCTAAGGTTAAAGAAACGGGGAGATACACGTATATTCTCTAGGAGTTGAAGATTTGTCAAAAGAACCTATTGTAAATATAAGGAAACGACTCAGTGTTTTCGACCCAACTGGACATTATATGAACCGTCATTGTTCTTCAATGTTTGACCCATAGTCAAAGAGACGTTTTTACTTAAGACTCACTATAACCCCTAACGTATAACCCCTAGATGAGAACACCCTTGTCACAGAGAGGATCTCAAGAACTAACTTCTCTAACTCCTCCGAGGAAACGACTGTGAGAGCATCCGACCTTTTACTCCCTCTCTTGGTCATTTCAAGTCAAAACCAAAGTCCGACGTCCATTGATCCCCCTTTCCTTCCGTTCTCACTATAGGGGTCACATATACCGCCTCCCCTTTCCTTGGGGGGACGTCAGGAAAACGACCAAACCGACGAATGACCCACCAGAAAGGTCCTGTTCTCGGTTTCCACTTAGTACATGAAATTTAAACTTTTAACGATTGTGTATGTATAGGAAAATTTTGTCAGAAACAAATATCGTTATATTTGTAGAGAGGTATGACCTTGTTTTTGACGTATTTTATTATTCTTACTCTAAATTTATTTCTAAAACACATTTGTACACAAAATCCCTGAACACCTGATATTTATAAGGAACTTGGTTACGAGTCACCTTACACTCGAAAAGGTATCTTTCTATCCGTAGACTATTCTAGGATCGAGAACAGGGTCTCAAACTATTTAACATCCGGGAGTTTTAAACACTGTACATTTTCGTACCAATCTACTTCCATTTACACTCAATAACACTTTTGAAACTACACTATAAAAAGTAAACGCAATTTAGATTGTACTGTAAATGACAACTTGAACTGGAGAAACCCCTTTCTGAAAGATTTGAATAAAGGAGAAAGATTCTTGAGTTAATTTAGAAGTCTTCCTAAGTATTGAACTATAAACGGTACATGATAGAAATCTTCATAAAATATTATATAGAATATACGAAAATTAATTAAATAAATAAAACCGACACGACCCGAAAGCAACGGCGCACCCGAAAAGAGTTCAACACAATGTGCCCGAAGAGCAACATTACCGAAGAGAAGAACACTTCGTGCCCGAAATCCCACGTACCCGAGTCAACGACACCAAAGGTCCGAGGTCTCGTGTCTGACCTCTTCCGTTACCTCCTCGGACCACCCGACGTCAGGTACCCCAGCGTTTCTCAGTCTGTGTTGACTCTCTGAAGTGAAAGTGAAAAGTGAAAGTACGTAACCTCTTCCTTTACCGTTGGGTGAGGTCACAAGAACGGACCTCTTAGGGTCCCTACCCCCTCGGACCACCCGACGGCAGATACCCCAGCGTGTCTCAGCCTGTGTTGACTTCACTGAATCGTCGTCGTCGTCGTCTCGTGTCTGAGTATCAACACTGAAGGTCCGGGTCAACGAGACGTCGTACACCTTAGAAGGACCTGGTCCCTAGTTTGGACATAGAGGACGTGACCGTTTGTTCAACAAATGGTGACTCGGTGGGCCCCTTCGGGGAATATACGAAAAACTAAGAAGTCTTTCGACATAAAATCTTTCTTAAAATATGTACTATTGGTAATTATCTGTAATTATCAGATTTCTTAAATTAAGTATTAAAGGTTTTTCTGGAATCCAAAATTTTATTTTTATTACAGACACAATTATAGTCCTTGTCACTGTTCCGACTCCTTTTGTTTTTAAACGGACATTTGTTAAATATAATTTCTTTTTGATCATCTTAAGTCTCAAATAAATAGGAAAATATTAAGACGAGAGACTTCAAAGTACAATTTAAAACACCTTGATAAAATATATACCTCGACACCTGTCTCGTAAATATTCTTTTTATATTGGTTTAGACAAAAACAGTACAAAGACATAAAGTAAATGATGTCATCGTTTAGGAAACAAGTTATATCAATTGACAACTTTCCTAATCTTTAACAAACTCCTTCTTTACTGTAAACAGGAAGTGTACACTTTAGATCATGGTATTTAAACAAAGTACGAAAAGAACATTAATACAATCTGTCTGTGTAAAGTTAATAATCACAAAGTAACAATACTTCTAAATATATCATCCTTTTTTCTTGGATCCCGATCTTTTTCCAGGTCTATATTTGAAAACTATTGTCTTAGAACCTCACTAACGACCTGACTACACGAAGGAATTGAAATATTAGGATTTTAAAAGACTTTTTTAAAAATTCATTGTGATATTTTTAGATTTACGACAAAGTAACAGCCACCACCACCAAAATTAGTAATGTCTTTAGTTATCGAGAGTTTGATAAGAGGGGCAGAAGGACGTCGACAGGCATTATTGGCAGACGAAAACGTCCACCTGATTTAAGATCAGAAGTCATTCCGACCAGTGTGACAGACAGGACGAATGAATGGTAAAGAAAGAATCCTCAGGTGAAACGTTACCTTAGGAAAAGATTTATCTTCGAGGTATGTGACTTAAAATGGATAAATATGAAACTTTCCCACCCGGACTGTTGAATCTTGGATTCTTCTGTACTTTAACAAGTCTTCTTTTCCTGATTAAAACTCCCATAAATACCTGTTGAACCTTTCTTTCGGTTTTGTCTAGAATACAAAAAACATTATAATTTTAAAACTGTAGTCGGACTGACGTTTTACACATACAAAACACACAGTAACATAGAAAAAATATTTAAGGACAATAAACACACCACGATAAGATGAAAAAGGTTCTTTGTCAGTAAAACAACCCGACTGACACAACGAGTGTTAAGTAGTCACAATGACGTAATCTATAAACCAAATGTACCCTGTACCGGAAGGAAAAAAAAAAAAAAAAGGATACATCTTTGATGTCAAATGAGTAGAGTTCGGATTTCATGTAAACAATCTCGAGTGTCAATAATCGCTTATCGAAGAATATCTGGTTAGTACACTCACAATGGTGACCCCTTCCGGTAATATGTACTAGACAGTCACTCGTCCCTTCCTCAAACGACGAAGTATTACATTATGTTGTCACTACCATAAATAGAGGTTTGTATGTCTTCGTCTCTCCGAAACAATAAGATCGGTTGTAAACGGAATTACTTACGTGAAACCGCAAACGTGTACGACGCATACTACGGAAGTAAACAGAGAACGACAATGACTGAGAAAACGCCACAAAAGGTCAATAGACTACGCCATGGGAGATTCATCTAAAAATTGAAGAAACTTTTAGTTAGGTCAAAAGATACTTTACAATCAACTGAAGATAAAGAGAAAATAAAAAAGGTGTCAAATTGTTTCGAAGATCCTTACTTTCTCCTAAATGAAGTAAAATTTTTCAGACAAATAATGAATCTGTTCAACGTCTTAAACAATCCTTATTCCGGAAGATGGTCCCGGTCATCACTGTGATTGCCTATCGGACGCCTTGTAACATATTATCCTCACTTGTATATGCACTGAAAATTTTTAGAACTTTGCTTTCTATTCACTACATACAAACAAAGGGAGTATAGTCCTTGAGTAAATTTAAAAATAGGAGAAGCAAGAAGAATCACCCTAAGTACACTTACTTAGGGTTTACATTTTATCCATGTAAATTCGTATTAACACCGAGTCTTAAACACAATAGGGAAAATGTCAAGTCTTGTTAATCTTCCAGACTCTCCTAGAAATAAGAGAAACAACTTATTTTCCTCTCAAAATTTTCCTCTCAAACCTCCTCGTCCCACCCACCCCCATCCCCAGACAAATGTGAAAGGGATAACACTTCAAATTGGGTTTACTTCTAAAATTAAAACCAATCCTAGGAAGGGAAAGTCACTGAAAGTTTCCTATAATGGAGTTGGAGAACGGATCGTCCTATCGTTATTTGTAAAATAAAAGTTGAAGGAATTTTTTTTTTAAGAAAGAGACGAGAAACAAAACTGTTTAAACACACCTAATTCAGAATGACGGAACGGAAACTCTCCTACGACAACCGACACTTCTACTACGTCTGAAAAGACCAGTACTGAGTCTTAATGTCTTAGTCATTTTCTTTTTTAATATCTGTCTTTAGAAAATGAGGAAAATTATAAAGAGATCACAGATGCACCAGCGACGAGGGTTTCATCCGTTAGTGTTCACTAAGTAAATTGTTGGGAGTCGGCTACAAAAAGACTCGTGGACGATGCACGAATCACAAGTCGTCTCAACGGTGGAGGTCTTCGAGACGCAAATCTTCTTTCCGTCTACCTTTCCTTGACGTCACATTATTCACTCCTAAAGGTGTCTCCGGTCGTGTCTTCCCCCTCCAGTACTTATCCCTTTCCCCGTAAGTAAGACTCGGTTAGCATTAGTCAGCGAACGACAAAAGATTCGTGATAAGTCCCACAGGCCCGATGTCCCTCTGTTTTGTTATATTGGACAGAACTCTTCGAAGACAGGATCACACCCCTGGCTATCTCATTATATGGTTGGAAGGATCGTATATACCACACACACACACACACACTCTCTCTCACTAACTGAGTCCATCCCTCTACTCTTCCATGCCCTCCTCCACTGCGACTCGTCCTGGGGCTGTGTGGTCCGTCTTCCTTGTCGACGAGAACATTATCTCACCCGACGTCGGTCTGTGAATCTGGAGAGGAACTTTCTCTCGTCATTTGTAAAGTTTCACTCCTTCTTCCCGTCGAATTATATTTACTCTATTACATCGTCCGTCCTGTGACCTACGAAATACGGTACACGTTCGGTGGTCCAAGGTAGACATCAGAAGTCGGCTGGACCTTCACGGTCCACGACACGTTCCGACATTTGAACTCTACAACGGGTTCGGATCCGACACTAGGGGAAAGGTCTCCCCACGGAGGGAAGGAGGGACCCAGGATTGGGAAACAGAGTCGAGGAGGAGGGTGGGCACCCGGAATCATGTCCCCTCCGGGACCGAACCTTTGGTACTTACACTGGATTTTAATTTGGACCTTGATATTATATATAAATATACATATATATTACGGTACTAATCCACAAATGTCGTGCCTTAGAAGTTGTTAATTTCTCTTTTCCACACCCACCCCAATTTTTTATCGTCATGGGTGTGAGACTTCAAAAACTCTTTTTGTCCTTTGATCAGAAAAAATTGGTCACTACGGGTCTTGACCAATAACGTCTCTCCCAACAAAAAGATTACGTAACACCAGTCGCGTCGACACGGTCTTCAACTAAAGACGAGTAATACTGTCGGCAGACACCTAAAGAAATTGACTGTTTGGATATCTGTCCGTTCGTATTAATAGTCTCCATTGGACCAGTAATACCGGCCTACCACGAACCTTTTGTTAAACGTGTCCAGGACTTTCGGACACTCTTGTATCTTTTATTCTCGTAAACCGGTGGCACGTCAATAAAGGCCCTCGACACTTACTGGGTCTGGACACTTGGTATGTTATCGAATAACATCTTCCTGACAAACTTAAGAGAGATATGAACCTAAAAAAATTTTTGAACTGTCTACTGTAACCTACCGTTCACTGTATAAAAAAGGATTAAACGAGCAATTGAGTTCGAGGGTAAAAGATTGTCACAAAATCTGGAGAAATAAAAAACGAACATAAACGACCAACCACCGTCAATCTATATTAAATTTTTCATTTTAGTAACTCCAGTATCTCTATAGAGCAAGAGTCTTACAGTGTTTACATACGAATGACGACGTAAACATTTTGTCCTTTTTACCAATGTCTTCCCTAACAAACTCGTGAATAACTAATCTAAACACAAGAAACCTTATTCGACTTTATGAATAATAAAATCTTCGTCTAACTTTCTCTCGTTAAGGGAAATAGACGTGACATGTGCCTTCTGATCCAATCATGTCTGATCAGTGACTCCAAAGGGAAGTGAAGGACACACCCAAGTCACATTAGCCCCTCGGGGAGATTTGATCTCGTGAGGGAACGTCCGGTAAAGAAACACGTGCACCTCTACAGTAGAAAAATTCCTCTTTCCCTCCCGCAATTTGAAGACCTTCACCTCATTACCTTGGATCTAAGCTAACGAGCAACGTAAAATACCAGCGGTTCAGTTCGTAAACCAGACACACAACTTCCTAAATGCGAACAGACAAACATAGTCTGAAATGTCAATAGAGAAATTATTCATTTAATGAGTGCGAAGAGAGGTCACTTCGAACAAACGTCACGAACTAGGTCCGCCACACGGACCCGAATCGTTACGGGGGACAGGTCGACTGACGGGTCCGACGAGGCCTTTTCCGTTAGCAATGACGATAACTAAAAACATCGTACGACCAGGATAGTCTCAATAAACGTCGTTTTCCCTTCAGTCGAGGAAAGTAGACGGAAAAACAAAGTGGTGTTTTCATGACAGATGGCTCCGAAGTCAGAACCACCGTCACCGTCACCGTCATTGTCCTGAGGTCCCCCTAAGAACAGTGAGGAAAGAGACCCACCCCCACACCCACCCACACACACGGACCCTCGTCATCCATCTTATGCCTCCTCACACTTTCAGTGGGATAAAAATTGGGGAACGATCGACAAAGGATCACATTACCCCGCCCTCATCGACGGTAGAGGGGGAAGCGGTCGTACACCGGTTTTCATTACTCTGTTGGTAACAGTTCGCGAGAGTTTACGTGTGCTGTCTACAAAGACATTTCATGGTCGAGAATGACTCTTTTTGTTCTACTGTTTGCTCGGGTCGTTTGTTTGTACGAAATAGTCTTTTCGGAGGATAAAGTTTGTATATAATTTTATGAGTAAAATTCAACCCTTCTGTATCGGGACCCTTCAACACTAGTACAACTTTACCCTCTTTTTACCGAAAAATAAAGAAAGAAGAGTAGATAGAGAGGTCGTACCACGTGAAAAGTAATACATAAGTATAAGTCTAAAAAATTTTTTTAAAACTCTTGATCTTTATATTAGAAAACGAAAAGTATGAACCACCTCGGAGTTAGAGAGGAACTACAATAATGAAATTTATCGGAGTGATTCGTATACTCGTCTTTTTTTGTGTCTGATCTTTAGAGTCCCCTCTCTGATCCCCTTTGGTATAAGTAAGAACGTCATCTCGTCACTTACTTTTGTTCGAGTCCTCTAGTTCGTCGTTACGACTCGCCAAGGGACCTTGATTGAACCCGCGGATGGTTTTCCAATAATTCTTCATTTCATACACAAACGATTGATGATTTCCCGGGAGTTTAAGGATAACGACACAGGGAGGTCAAAACAAAAGTAACCGCTACCACGACTGTTTCTGTACCAATTTTTACGTGACACGAGAAGAAGGATTACTCTTTCACCACGAGCCTCCACTGTGAATAGACACGTCCTCCGTCTCCGACTACTCCAGTCACACATTATTAATCAAGAAAAAGTGGCACATGTGTACCTCCAACAGGGAACTACAGAATGGTGGTAGTAGGGATTGTACCGCACGTGTGCTTCAGTGAAGTCAGCCCAGGTTGAGAAATGGTGGGACACCTAACATCGGACGGTCCGAAGGGACGGGTATCCTAAGAAGTCCGTTCTCATGACCTCACACAACGGTACGGGTGGAGGTCCTCTAGAAGGGCTGGGTCCCTAACTGGACGTAGAGAATCCAGAGGACGTAACCCTCCACCCAAGAAATGGTGGTCGTGATCGACCCTTCCGGATAAGGATTATATCGAGACTTTATTTGTCTCTGAGATAGACGGTTCGAACCCCGGTTTTCTGAAGAGAACACCCCTGACGACTGACAAACCCATCAAGCACATGAAGAACAAGTGTCCGTGGGGCGGAAACCTCGGAAGTGTCACCTCCCAAAGTGTTTCACCGAAATGGATGAAAGAAACCTCGTCGGAGGAGAGGAGTAATGGTAGACCTCTCTTTTGTTAGTACCACCACTCTTACTTTTCCCTCCAACCTCTACTGATTCAGTTTGAGTGAATCAACTTCTCTCTCGGTCTTTCTCCAATACAACGAACGGACCCAGTACCTTGAGAAACACGGGACTAATAACCGAGACGGAAGTAATACAAAGTGTATCTGTCGGGTCACTCCGAAAAGGACCCCCTCTACTAATGACATTATGACTCCTCGACACTCGCAAAGTCCTTCATCGACTACGAAGACCCAACAGTAGCCGACTACCCCTCTTTATGCCGACACCAAGGACCTTTACGGATTCTTCGGTCTACACCGTAACCACAGTCCCAAATGCGACTGTATCCTCGAGCATGGTATGTGACGGGATCTTTTAACGTCCCACTAGGTCCACTATAGACAGGGTTCAAACACGATCTGAGAAAGACGGTAGGAGAGATTCAAACCGAGAGAATGAGAAAAGAGAGATTAACGAAGTCACTTTTTTGTTTACAGTACGAAGTATTACGACTTATCGCGACAACTCACAAACGTCTTAAAGAGAATCACCTTTGAATCAGAAGTGTGACGTCAGACTCACTATCGGATCAGCCGTCCTAAACGCAATAGTAGTGAACGAATTTGTGTAGTCCCTACGCCAAGTGTCCATTGTCTTCAATGACGTCGTGTTTCAAATCTCCCAAAAAGTTGAAACCGCGACAACTGTAGTCTCACACCTATTATGAACGACACTCGCCTGAGAGGACACGTAACATCCGATAAAGGTCGCAGGACCGAAGATGGCCGATCTACTGTTATCGTTGAGGAGGGACCAGTGCTATTGGTCTTTCTTGGGTTCTGTATTGGGGAGACACAAGTTCCCAACTCTTGGAGACATCCGATTGTCAGTTAGATGGTCTGACTTCGTGAAACAGTACTTATTGTATGTCGAACAGAGATTCTTCTGTCACATTCTTTCATTCCCGACCCTCCCAATTTAACGATTTATTACTTGTAAGGAACAGTTACTGTGTCACTGATCGTTGGATTTGACCCCTAAAGGGGACGACCGACACCGTCCTTAAGGGAAAGAGAAGGAGAGTGGGAGTTAACATCCCTCCTCGAGGGAAACGTCCTTACGGGAACGAAGGCTAAGTGAATAAAAGACACAGGAGGAAAGAGAAGGTGAAAAGACGGTGCAGACGACGGTAGTCGTTGACCAGACGGGGACCTCGGAGACATTTTCGAAACTCGGTGACTCTAGAAGGCTACTGGGACTCGGTAGGGAGACTAGGACCCCTTGTGCAGACCGACAAGACAGAAGTAATAAATGGAGAAACGTAAGATGAATCTAAAAGTGTCGGACACATCCCTTGTCACTCCTCGTCAAAACATAGGTTCCTGCGGTCAGGGGTGAACTGATAAAAAAAGACTATCTTCGATACGGTATATACCACTCGTCCGGGATCTCAGGTGAATAATGTAACGGAATCCGATGAAGAGTTAGTCCAATATATTTGAAAACTTCCGATCGGACCTTACGGTTGGTGACAAACACTGTGACCAATATTTCCCTGTGCAAGGTTTAAAGTTTATCATCCAAAGTTTCGTTTACAAGTTTTGTGTCAAATGGAATTCACCTTGACGAAACTGTCCGGCCTTCTACTCTACGTCAGTAGGTTGAACGTGGACAAAACTTATACAAGAAGGGGGATTTGGTGTTTCTCTGGGAACCCCTCCACCGAGTCTGAGAGGGAAGGTCGCCCTGCCTTGGAAGGGTGGGATTCAGGGTCTGAACCGCCCGTCTGTTTGACGTGGTCAATCCCAAACGAAGAGACTACACCTTTTTTATCCGTAGACCGTTAGAGGAACCTAAGGTAAACCTGCACGAGAACGCAGATTGAAGACGGTTCACATGAATCCGACGGTTTCAAACGGTTTTCTCCTTTTCTTCTCGTGGAAGTAGATACCCAACTCTACGATTGACTTCCTTTAGTTATTCTTTCGTCGATCTTAGAATCGTTCGGATCTTTACCTTTTCTTTCTATATACAACATGGTTCACTACATTCAGTTTGTCTCTTCCTCTTTATAGCCTATTGTAGGGAATACTCACCGTAGATTTCTTTTTACCATGTTTACTTGAATGAATGTTTTGTCTTTCTTTGAGTCTCTTACTTGAATACGAAGGACCGCTCCTCCTACCCTGTTTTCCTGTCAATCCCTCAAACCCTACCTGCACATGTGTCACGACACAAACTTTACGCATTGGTTGTTCCTGGATGACATATCGTGTACCTTAAAACAAGTCACGATACACCGGCGGACCTACCCTCCCGTCAAACTCCCTCTTACCTATGTACATATACACGCCGACTCAGGGAAATGACAAGTGGACTTTGATAGTGCTATAACAATTAGGTAACAGTCAAGTCAAGTCAGTGAGTCAGCACAGGCTGAGAAACACTGGGGTACTTAACGTCACACGGTCCGGAGGGACAGGTAGTGGTTGAGGGCCTCAGATGGGTTTGGGTACAGGTAGCTCAGTCACTATGGTAGGTCAGTAGAGTAGGAGACAGCAGGGAAAGAGGAGGACGGTGGTTAGGAAGGTTCGTAATCCCAGAAAAGTTTACTCAGTGGAG
This sequence comes from Capra ibex, assembly GCA_006410555.1. NCBI lineage: Eukaryota > Metazoa > Chordata > Mammalia > Artiodactyla > Bovidae > Capra > Capra ibex. The sequence continues at coordinate 62,640,432 of SJYO01026388.1, read as the reverse complement.
AAGCGTACTGTACCGGTTTCATGACCTCAAAGTCGAAGTTGTAGTCAGGAAGGTTGCTTGTGGGTCCTGACTAGAGGAAATCCTACCTAACCAACCTAGAAGAACTTCAGGTTCCCTGAGAGCTCTCAGAAGAGGTTATCGTGTCAAGTTTTCGTAGTTAAGAAGGCACGAATCGAAAGAAGTGGCAGGTTGAGAGTGTAGGTATATACTGGGGACCTTTTTGGTATCGGAACTGATCTGTCTGGAAACAACCGTTTCTTTACAGAGACGAAAACTTATACGATAGATCCAACCAGTATTGAAAGGAAGGTTCCTCATTCGTAGAAAATTAAAGTACCGACGTTAGTGGTAGATGTCACTAAAACCTCGGGGGGTTTTATTTCAGACGGTGACAAAGGTGACAAAGGGGTAGATGAACGGTACTTCACTACCCTGGTCTACGGTACTAGAAGCAAAAGACTTACAACTCGAAATTCGGTTGAAACAGTGAGAGGAGAAACTGAAAGTAGTTCTCCGAAAAATCAAGGAGAAACGAAAGACGGTATTCCCACCACATCATTAGATGACATGGAGTTATGTTTTATTTGTCAAATTAAATTTTTTCTATATACAACATGTCCTTACGTTAATGTGATTCTTCTTAAACCTATTAATTTTATATTCATGTCATCACTGGAATAGAAACATAGATATAGTTTAGTATTTACAAATGTGATTTAAACAATTTCTATCCTTACGAAAAGGAAAACCTGTTCTTTGTAGGTCACCTTTTCTACCACTGAGGTTCTGAACTTTCCCAGAAGGTTAAGACTATTAGTATATCCGAAAAAAGTGAAAGGGAGATTTAAACAGTATGTATAATTATACAATATGACACCATTTAGATACGTTGATCTCATATTCTTACCACCGGTTACTGTAGAGACCCTTTCAAAGATTTGTAGATATGACCACGAAAAGTTTAACCTAAGTCCCAATGACCCTTGTATACCTTCAAATTATATATATATATCAACACCACCTAAACTGCACAGTCAAAATTAGTGGGGATTTAAACTCCGAAGTCTAGTACTGTCCTCCCCACGAATCTAAGGTTTAAAATTTATGACACGTAAATCCTTTCTCAACGGAATGAGGACCTCTTCCTTTACCGTTGGATGAGGTCATAAGAACAGACATCTTAAGGTACCTGTCTCCTCGGACCGCCCCATATCAGGTACCCCAACGTTTCTCAACCTGTACTGACTCGTTGAGAGTGAGTGAGTGACGGAATAAGGTTATGATAATGTATCACAGAACTAACGTACCGTACGGAAAACAATCCCTAAATGGCCGTCGTTAGACAAAAGTCACAGAAAGGTAGTGATCGGTGACTCAAGGAACTCCTGTTCTTAGTACCGAAACCCTCCTGTCAAAAAACAACTTACTTTTTAACTTATTTACTCCCCCTTTTTAAGTAATACTTGTAAAATATTCTTTTCGTATCACGAAAAGGATTATCTTTTTATTTTATATCTGTAAAAGGTTATTACTTCAATGTTGTTTTAACTTTTCTTACAGTACGACACTGTAAAACAAAGGAAAAATCTCTAAAACCGAAAAGAAATTCTTGTTTCTTTATGACATAAAAGATCTTTTCCTCTCGTACCGTCCGGGAGGTTTTAATTAGATCACCTTGTACCCGTATTTTTCAGGAAATATGGGTAGTTAAAATCGGTATGAAATATCATTATTTGTGAAAAATCACGGTTTCATTTAATCCTGTTACTAGACCCATTTTCTTATGAGAATTCGACATATTCTTTCTAAACCTAAAACAACGGTTTAAATCTCATTACTGGAAGTAAGACATGGACTTTCGTAAAGGTAGTAACAGTATACATCTGGACCAACTGGGTGGACTTTGAGACCACTAGTACACTAAGGCATCAGGGTTGTATCTATCACTTATTAATCCTTACCAAGTTATATAATTTGAAAAAAACCAAACCGTGAATACTAGGTAAACGGTCTAGTTTTAGTATTCACCTTGACTTTTAACTCACGTTCATTGATGTGCCACCCGAAGGGACCGTCGAGTCTGCCAATCCTTAGGTGGACGTTACATCCTCTGGACCCAAACTAGGGACCTATCCCTTCTAGGGGACCTCTTCCCTTACCGTTGGGTGAGGTCATAAAAAGGGATCTCTTAGAGGTACCTGTCTCCTCGGAATATCCTATATTAGGTACCCTAACGTTTCTCAGTCTACGTTGACTCGTTGACTCACGTGTGTGTGTGTGTGTGTGTGTGTGTGTGTGTTAATGTTCCATGAACCTAAAGAAGTTGACCTCTTTGAAAAATATAACGGTGATATATATAGAAAAGTTCTCGCATGCAAATCTCAGTCTGAGGGATCTAATTTTTCCGTAAAAGTAATAAATGATACTCCGGTGCCTGTTTAAAGAATTTGAAAACCTAGGAATTCGGCAGAAACTCCCTCCGTTATTACCATGGACGGAGTACTTTTTAAATTACTCTTTTATGTGTACTTAGTGAATCATGTGGCTACCCTACGTTCCTGAGTCATTTACAACTGTACTTTACAAATATAGTAAGATACACTACTAACAAAGTTTGAGGTAATGAGAAAGATCTAGGGTTAGATCTAGATCTCGGGTTTGAAAATTCAAAGAAACAATACTTTCAGACTGAGATTTGTCTCAGATTCGACGGTTTTGACAGACGATGAAGAACATTTCTTTATTTCATTACGAGTCACATACACACACGAAGGTACACTTTCTTGGTGTCAGGATTTAGAACGGTCTGACTCCCGTCCACCTAGGGTCAGAAACGACCCTCCGATTTAGGATAATAGTCCGGAATAAATAAAGTCCGGACTATTTCTACGAAGGAGACCCACTAAAAAAAAAAGAGTAGAGAATAAATTTTGTATTTCTGACTCCCTCAACCTTTCGATATTTAATTTGAATATTTTCTTCATGTTTTCGTGAAGATAATAAAAATACAAAGGGTCTTTGACTGAATATTCAGTAAAGGTTTCAAGATTTCTTTGAAAAAAGGGACTGAAAAAATAGTGTACTTATTTTGACCCACAAGTTAATGTCAGTACGGTGTTGTGTTCAGTAGTGTACCTGTGATGACAAAAAATGGAACCATATTTAAGAGTAAATGAGAAAAGTCCTAAAGAACCAGTACATCATTGAAAATCTCACTCCTGACTGGGGACTCCCTGTATTGTAGTCGGATTCGTCCTACTCAATCAGTACTCTACGATCCTCATACCCTACAGTCACCTGGGAACTCCCCTGGGAAAGGACCCTTAAAACTTAGGATTTTGACGGTCCAAATCCTTAATCGAGGAAAAACAGTACTGGTTAAAGAAAGTAGAACGCAAGAAATTTATACCAAAACTATAAAGGGTCACCTTCGACCTTAATAACGTACCTCAATTTTAGACAAAATTTTATTCCCTAAATTCACCTATAGGTTAGACATTTCAAAACAAGTCGAACTTTTTAGGATACTGGTTTCAAATGGGAACGGAAAATCACCAAAATGAAAAATTTGTAGAGGTCAAGTCAAGTCGAGTCAACGAGTCACCACAGGCAGAGAAACGTCGGGGTACTTAGCGTCACGTGGTCCGGAGGGACAGGTAGTGGTTGAGGGTCTCAAGTGACTTTGAGTACAGGTAGCTCAGCCACTACGGTAGGTCGACAGAGTAGGAGACAGTAGGGGAAGAGGAGGACGGGGGTTAGGGAGGGTTGTAGTCTCAGAAAAGGTTACCCAGTTGAGAAGCGTACTCTACCAGTTTCATAACCTCAAAGTCGAAATCGTAGTAAGGAAGGTTACTTGTGGGTCCTGACTAGAGGAAATCTTACCTGACCAATGTAGAGGAACGCCAGGTTCCCTGAGAGTTCTCAGAAGAGGTTGTGGTGTCAAGTTTGTGTAGTTAAGAAGTCACGAGTCGAAAGAAGTGTCAGGTTGAGAGTGTAGGTATGTACTGGCGACCTTTTTGGTATCGGAACTGATCTACCTGGAAACAACCGTTTCATTACAGAGACAGAAACTTATACGATAGATCCAACCAGTATTGAAAGGAAGGTTCCTCATTCACAGAAAATTAAAATACGACGTCAGTGGTAGACGTCACCAGAACCTCGGGGGGTTTTATTTCAGACTGTGACAAAGGTGACAAAGGGGTTGATACACGGTACTTCACTACCCTGGTCTACGGTACTAGAAACAAAAGACTTACAACTCAAAATTCGGTTAAAAAAGTGAGAGGAGAAAGTGAAAGTAGTTCTCCGAAAAATCAAGGAGAAGTGAAAGACGGCATTCCCACCACAGTAGACGTATAGACTCCATAACTATAAAGAGGGCCGTTAGAACTAAGGTCGAACAGGAAGAAGGTCGGGTCGCAAAGAGTATTACATGGGACGTATATTCAATTTATTCGTCCCACTGTTATATGTCGGAACTACATGAGGAAAAGGATAAACCTTGGGTAGACAACAAGGTACAGGTCAAGATTGACAACGAAGGACTGGACGTTTGTCCAAAGAGTTCTCCGTCCAGTCCACCAGACCCTAAGGGTCAAAACACATTAAAGAATGACTAAAGAAAACCAAGGGGTTTTATAACATTCAGTAATTAATTAACAACTTTTAAACTTTAAAATGAAAGGGTGTCAGCTCAAAATTGACAGTGAGGTGATACCGATTTCACATTAAGTCATTTTAGAACAATCTTGTGAAAAAAGAAAAGTCCCGATACCGAAAATTTATCTAGGGGGTTGAACTCTCTAATTCGTACAAGTTTATAAAATGTAAACCCTGCACTTGTTTGTTCGTTTGACTTTAGCTATTAGGATTACCTAAAGGATGGAGGGTTCAATGGATAGAGAGTTGACGTAGTGTCAAAACTGATGGATGAAATCTTTCCTTAGAGTCATTGGAGAATTAAAACTTTAAGTCACTTTAGAAACTGAATAAACAAGATAATAAAATAAACATAAACCGTGACAAACAGTAAATTAACAAAGAGGTGAACCGAGACACTACGACCACTGGACCACGGGTAGAGACAGGAGTCGGGGAAGGGATGAGGGGTCAGAGACACCGAGAGGGGTCTCATGTCGGGGATCCGGAGGACACAGATATCGAAGGGTTTAGTAACTGTTCCGGGTAACGAAGTATAATGGGATCTATGGCTACTACGATCACCAGAAGGTTTGACTCAAAGTCGAGGGTATAAGAACACCCAAAATATAGATATACAGGACGACAGACGAACCTGTACAAACAGACTTTTAAAAAAAGAAGAGAGACCGGTGAGGCACACCGTACACCCTAGAATCAAGGGACTGGTCTCTAGTGTGGACGCGGGGAACGTAACCTTCGCACCCTAGAATTGGTGACCCGATGGTTCTTTCAGGGATAGACTTATAAGGATTCCGTGGAGTTTTGGAGTTTGGATCAAACAAGATTTTGGTTTATATGACAAAAGAGGGTTTGGACCAAAAGACAAACAGACGGACTGTTCGAAGACGATAATGCGGTCCGGTAAAGTTCACAGAAGTGAGAGTCGGGAAGAAACTGACGACACGGAGTGAGAGGACACCCACGACAACATTGGACCTGATACCGTGAAAGGGAGGATGGACGTGTGGTCCATAAACAACTCCAGTCTTTTGTGTACAAACCTGGAAACCTACATCGTGTCACGGACCATACACTGTCGATGACTCTTTTACCAACGACTCATACAATGGTCCACTGTCTTTGACGTTTAATATTTATGACTTTATCCTTTGTCAAAATTAAAGTGGTCCGTCTTATCAAACGTTCACCGACCTATAATTTTTCTGTAAACGAATATCAAAATATCTTTTACTTCGGAACAACTAATCGACACCAAGGATCTTGATTTTCTTCTCTTCTCTTCGGAAATAAAGAAAGGATCTGAGTACCAGTTGGTCCATAAACCTGAACCGAACTTACCTCTGAGTAAGTATCTCAGGACCATCGTCCATATCAAAAAACTCACCCAAAAGGTCGATAAAGTTTTCCGAAGACTTACTTGTCACGTCTTGAGTTGACAGACGGACCTCTTGTAAATCCACATTAACAAAGGATCTACGTGAAGGAGAGGTGAGTGAGAAGTGAGGATTCACCTCGATACACCCAGTCCGATACCCCTACTATACATCCGAAGACAAATGAATCCGTCTTCATCACTTTTTAGTACTAAATTAAATGTCTCACTACTGGGGACGACCAAAGGGACCACCGAGTTGCCACTTCTTAGACGGACGTTACGTCCTTTGAGCCAAGGTAGGGACCCAGCCCTTCTAGGGAACCTCCTCATTTACCGTTGGGGGAGGTCATAAGAACGGACCCCTTAGGGTACCTGTCTCCTCGGACCGCCAATATAGGTACACCAACGTTTTCTCAAACTGTGCTGAATCGTTGACTTGTTGTTGTTGTCGCTGGGACGACACAGGAGGAAGAAAGGGGAGTATGTGTGTCTATTCTAACACATAGACCCACACGATCAGTATGGGTAAATTTTAGTAGAGATTTATGTGATTATAATAGGAAACCATGGTCATCGAAATAGTGTAACGGAACTTCCTCATAAAATTTTTTTTTTCAACGATAACCTTAGAAATATAATAACCCTAGTCGAAGAGAGATTTACCCTGTCCATAAGTACCCAATTAGGTACAATTAAAATTTTGATTCTCCAGGATCGTAACTTCTGAGTAGAGACTGACAGGACATAAATTCTAATTCAAGAGACGTGAGACTATAACCTGGTGACGTCTTAATACAATACATTGATAAAGGGAAAACCGTAAGTATTTTTGTTCTTTATACAGAGGTCCCCAGTAGGGTGTAAGTCGTTTTTTAAATTTATGTACTTATTTTTAAGGTAGTCTGAAGTATTTATGAAGTGTATCTAAACAGAAAAACAACAGAAAACATCGAAATATTGACCAAACCATCAGAAAATACTCCTTGTTGTTTGTTTTGTAGGACAAAAATATTATAGGTCGTGTTTAGGGTCACCTTAATAATGTCTTTATCGATTCCAAGAAGGATATAGTCAATCGTCAAAAATTTTTTAGAGGTAATAAATTACAAAGAGAAGCTTCAGAATCTTCACATTGATTTTGTTTTAACGAAACACAGGAGTCCGTGGGTTCAGAACGATTCACAATTAACAGGTCCCAAACATATAACTCAAGGTTCTATTATCTTCCCTTGGTGACGTAGGGTTACCACTGGTAAAATTTAACGTTTATAAACATTTTGAGAGAACTAACAAAAAAAAAAGGGGGAAGGTAAAGTGTCAAAGTAGAAAAAAACTTTACGGAGTCCTAATTCAACTTCCCAAACGAAGACAAGTTTATTCAATTTTAACTTACCCCAACATGATACCGAAATCCTGACCATTTTCTCGGTCTCGCTACTAAGTCTTCGACTTTTATCGAGATGTAAAATACGTTAGTTCATTTTGAGACATGGAACCGGAAGGGGTGTGGCCTACTCGTTCCTCAACCTTCAATAAGGTGGGGGTCGTACGGTGATCCCCACTGAGCGACCCGGGACTGCTTGATGGCGGAATCACCTCGTACACACCGACCTTCCTAGTGGGACTACATGTCCCACCTAATCCCAACTCACTGGAGTTGAGTATAAGTAAAGGAGACCTCCTTGCGAGTGTTCCGGGAGAGACAAGATTCCTCTTAAATAAGTCACGTCCAAGAGTGCCTCTGTGGGTCAGTGACCAACCGGGTATCCACGGTACAAGGGAACACTACGAACGAAGGAACTTTTCCGAAACCAAGCAAGTGTCGTAGATAGGACCAGGACTCCTTAGTGTAAAATTCTAATGTCTTCCCTCTCATTACCTAACTAAAAAGAAATGAGGGAAGATCTCAAAAGAAAGAAAGAAATAAAAGACATACAAAAATACGTCTTTAGATACGTCATTTCACTCCTCCTCTCTTCTATTAAGGACTTACTTGAGGGTAAAAACAACTCACACACACGTACGTACGATTCAGTGAAGTCAGTACAGACTGAGAAACACTGGGGTGCCTGACATCGGGTGGTCCGAGGAGACAGGTACCCTAAGAGGTCCGTTATTAAGACCTCACCCAACGGTCCGGGAGGTGGTCCCCTTAGAAGGACTGGGTCCCTAACTTGGGTTCAGAGACTACAGAGGACGTAATCGTCCGTCTAAGAAATGGTGACTCGGTGGTCCCTCGTTCAACCCAGTTGAAAAGACCCATCTTGTAAGATCCTGGCTCTCGACTCAGTAGAAACACTGTCTCAAGTTTCGGAGTTGCATTCAAGAGGAAGAACAATGAATTTTACTCTGAGATACGACACAGGACAGTTTATTTATTTTGACAGTCCAATATTAATTGTACGCCACGAGGAGATTAATTTGCCTTAACTACCCTTTATAGACCCTCCTATAATCGTTACCTTGTCACTACAAACGTAAAGTTACTAGAATTAATGGGGAATCTGAATTACGGGACAATGCTGCCTACCCTACCCTCTTGCAGTGTAGAGTGAATCGGGATAACAAAATCTGTCACCGACGTTCGACTTTTCCTGGTCTCACGGAATTGAACGTAACACCACAGACGAAAACGTCTGACTTCCAAACCCTTACATATCAGAAAAGAAAAAGAGGGAAAGAAAAAAAAACAAAAAAAGAAGTTTCCTTTAATTTAGTGTAGTGACTGTCCTCTCCCATTTTAGAGACTCGTCTGGAGGGGCCACGAATCTTAAGTGTCTGAGATAGGACAGGGTCAAACGATAATAGGATTCCGTTGTGTGAGGGGACGACGAGAAACGCAGAAACCGACGAGCGGTCGGAGGGTCCCGGAGGTCGAAACTACATTCCTCGTCCGACAGGAGTCCGGTCCGACAACAACGACGGGGCCGGACCCGAAGTACGTGGGTGTCACGGTCCTCCCTGCTGGACAGAGTGTCATGTGTAAAGCTGTCGGGTTCAGTAGTAGTCCCGAGAGATTCAGAGAGCTCCGTCTCCCTTGACGGAAACACAACGGGGTTCACCGACGGGGGTCGGCGAGTCGACCCGAGACGGAGACGGCCAAGAACCATGGGCAGGAACCCCCTCCCGGAGAGACGGGCGGGTCCCCTTCTGTGGTCGAGACGGTCCAGCCGACAGTCAGACGTCCCGGAGGAACCGTCCCGAGTCCCCTTGGCTGGGCTGCTCAACTTGTCGGAGGAGACCCCTGACACGTAGCTGGAAGTAAACTAGATCCGGACCGTCGGACCAATCACTCCTGTAGTCAAGACCGAACCCTTTAGAAAGTGGTTTGGAAAAAGGTGTCACCAACGTCCGAACATCAATTTTCAGACACGACGACATTTCAATTGAGAATTTTGACGACTATTTATACCCACCCACAAAGATTTTCATCCACCTACGTATTTGTGTCTCGTAACATCTCTCTCTATACTCTCTTCTTTTGCACCCCGATACAGAATACTGATTCGTTTTCTGGTCTAGGTTTGGTCTCCCGCCCCCCATCCCTTCTCTCTCTTCCTCTCCCTCTCCTATACAGAGTGACTCCTTGACAGAAGTCTTCCCGGTCAAGCTAAGTTTCTCTTTACCAGAGTGTTTTGACTTTCGTCTGGTACAGAACACCAAATCTCCTGTGCCACGGAACGTGTCCCAGAAGTACCATAATTATTGGCGTAGAGGGTTTCACACACACCCCCCTAAAGAAAATAAGATCAGTTTACGTAAGGGGTTTATTTGGAGTAGCGGTCGGTAATAAATAACCAAACATTATTCAAAACAGGACAGGGTTCATGAAAACAAACAAAAGTATTTAAGAAGAAGATTACTCTTACATAATGTAAAAGTCGTCGGTTCATACTTTTTCTAACAATCGGGAAAAAAAAAAAAAAAAAAAAACGTTATCTACCCCTCACGACGAAAGTGCTAGGGACTGGATCAATCCCCTCCTGTGGACTTTCCCAAGTCTTATCTTTCTCCTTCTCTAAACATCTCCTATTTGGAGCACTAGAATAATCCCGTACAGGCAAACGGAAGATGAATGACAAAACGTCGGTAAGTGCCACTTGTCAGAGTATCATTAGAGATGAAAAACAGTAATACTAACATACGGATACACCCAATCCAACCCCCTCATCCATTGGTGACCACGTAGGACTTACACACACACACACACGCACACACACACGCGCGCGCGTACGAGTCAACAAGTCATGACAGACTGAGAAACGCTGGGACACCTGACATCGGGTGGTCCAGGAACCCTAAGAGGTCGTTCTTATGACCTAACTCAACGGTACGGGAGGAGGTCCCGTAGAAGGACTAGGTCCTTCGTTTAGGTCATCACTACTTACATAGAATAGTACAAGCTCAAATGTCTGAAACTTGAACCTCTCAAAACGGTATTAGGTAATGGATTTAAAGTAGAAGCTCGTTCGTGTCCCTTCAAAATGTCCTGTCTTTGTCTTCCGTGTCAGTCAGTCAAGTCAAGTCAACGAGTCAGTACAGGCTGAGAAACGCTGGGGTACTTGGCGTCGTTCGGTCTGGAGGGACAGGTAGTGGTTGAGGACCTCAGGTAGGTTTGGGTACAGGTAACTCAGTCACTACGTTAGGTTGGTAGAGTAAGAGACAGTAGGGGAAGAGGAGGACGGAAGTTAGAAAGGGTCGTAGTCCCAGAAAAGTTTACTCAGTCGAGAAGTGCAGTTCACGGGTTTCATGACCCCAAAGTCGAAGTTGTAGTCAGGAAGATTACTTGTGGGTCCTGACTAGAGGAAATCCTACCTGATCAACCTAGAGGAACATCAGGTTCCCTGACAGTTCTCAGAAGAGGTTGTGGTGTCGAGTTTTCGTAGTTAAGAAGCCGCGAGTCGGAAGAAGTGTCAGGTTGAGAGCGTAGGTATGTAGTGGTGACCTTTTTGGTAGCGGAACTGATCTGCCTAGAAACAACCGTTTCATTACAGAGACAAAAAATTATACGATAGATCCAACCAGTATTGAAAGAAAGTTCTACATTGGTAGAAAATTAAAGTACCGATGTTAGTGGTAGATGTCACTAAAACCTCGGGGGGTTTTATTTCAGACTGTAACAAAGGTGACAAAGGGGTAGATAAACTGTACTTCACTACCCTGGTGGAGTACGCTTCTCAACTGAGTAACCTTTTCTGAGACTACGACCCTCCCTAACCCCCGTCCTCCTCTTCCCCTGCTGTCTCCTACTCTACCGACCTACCGTAGTGGATGAGCTACCTACGCTCAGACTCACTTGAGACCCTCAACCACTACCTGTCCCTCCGGACCACACGAGGCTAAGTACCCCAGTGTTTCTCAACCTGTGTTGACTCACTGACTTGACTTGACATGACTACCCTGGTCTACGGTACTAGAATCAAAAGACTTACAACTCGAAATTCGGTTGAAAACGTGAGAGGAGAAAGTCATCAACATTAATTTGGTGTCAGTACCGAAAATTACAAGTGTACTTCACATCATAAACGTTCATCGGGTGTATAGAAAAGAATGAGAAATACTATTCCACTATTCCGACTTCCCGAAGGGTAGGGCGATCACCATTTCTTGGACGAACGGTTACGTCCTTTGCATTCTCTACGTCCAAGCTAGGGATCCAACCCTTATAGGGGACCTCCTCCCGAACCGTTGAGTACGGTCATAAGAACGGATCTCTTAGGGTACCTGTCTTCTCGGACCGTCCAACGTCAGGTATCGTAACGTCTCTCAGCCTGAGTTGACTTCACTGAATCGCACGTGTGTGCTATTCCAACTATCACGGCTTCTGTCTCGACCTTGAACTACTCTCACAACCGGACGGAACTCTGATTTTGTGTGACAAATAGAAAGTTTACGAAAGAAGGGAGGACGTCGAATCTCCATGGGAGCAGAGGGACATTAAAAGAAGTCATTTTTTTCAAATTTCAAGCTTAAAGGTACAAATATAACTGGAAACATTAGGAGACAAGGAAAGGACAACCTAGTTACATAGACTGGATGACCCCCCTAACCACTCTTTTAGAGAAATTCCTCTAAAAAAACTTTTTTGGGCTTCGGGAGTCTATATTAATTAATTATTAAAGTAAGACAAAGACCTATACAAAAGAAGGGTAACAGTCGGTCACACCCTCTTTTTCCTTCTTATAACGACCTTCACCCCCACAACACACCCATACACGGTAGGTTTTCATAGAAGATCCTCTTTTTTCACAAATAAAAATATTATTTTCATCTGAGACTTATTGTCCTTTGTGAGACTTATTGTTTTAATAATTAAGATAATGTCACTTTTCAAGATAGGATTACGACAATTTTAGTAAGTAATAATTTCTGTATCTAATTAGTCTCCGTATGTAATGTATTTATACACAAATCGGTGAGTCAGCACAGGCTGAGAAACACTGGGGTACCTGCTATCGGGTGGTCCGCGGAGACAGGTACCTGAAGAGGTCCCCTAGGAAGGTTGGGTCACTAGTTTGGGCCCAGAGGACGGAAAGTCAGTCTAAGAAATGGTACACTCGATGGTTCCTTCGGGTTTATATATATGTCTTTACCCTGGAAACACGATGGTCCGAATGTGGATAGTTTACAGTAATTACTGTGTACCATAACAGTTACTTCTTTTAAATTCTAATTTTGTTCTAAAGGACAACGAAATGACAGGGTTTTGTCGTAACATTCAGGGTTCACAAGTGTAAAATTTGTTTTCAGTCTTCAAGGGATTTGAACCAACTTTTACTTAAGACCAATTTTAAAGATTACTACTATAAATGTTGACCTTTCGTTCCCTACATCAAAAGAGAATAACATGGAGGTCCGTGCATCGAGGGAAGATCTTGTAGGAAAAGACTAGGGGCCGAGAAAGAGATAGGTTTAGGAGGGTTGACGTCCGAGCTGGTTCAGATGGACCGAGAAACTTTGGGGAACGGTAATAAGGTCGGGACAGACTAGCGAAGGACAAAAGTCAAGGATAATAAGATCTTAGTAATGGTGTGAGAAATCGTAAATAGTGAATTAAAAATTTTTTTAACAAAGAATACCAAAGAATATCTTGAGGGGACCACCAAGTCTGCCATCTCGCAGACGGATGTCACACCCTCTGGACCCAAGTTAGGGGGGACCTCTTCCTTTACCGTTGGGTGAGGTCATGAGAACGGACCTTTTAGGGTACCTGTCTCCTCAGGTACCCCACCGTTTCTCAGTCTATGCTGACTCGTTGAAGTGAAAGAAAGAATACCCAATCGAATCCCGATTAGTATATGTGAACCAATAGTGGAGATTGTGCATTGGGTAACAATCCACGGAACGTTTGTAAACATCAACAACTAATAATAAAGACAACAGACCGTCAGTCATTCGGTAACACTAACTGATCTTGGAACGAAGAATTTCATATCTGGAGTCCGTTCATATAGTCATAGAGGACCCTTGAAATTCTTTCAACCTGGGGTGTGTCTTGACATCTTAGTCCCAGACGTAAAATTGTTTGAGGGGACCACCGAGTATACGTGGTATTTCAAAAGTATCGGGACAACTTCTTCCAGGGAGAAGGACCCACACCGTCGCTGGGGGTACCAGGAAGTCGATTGAAAGGGAAAGACAGTGACAACATAAATCCATAGACCAACATTGACTTATCTTTGACGTGTGAGAACGACATTGTTACTCCAACATTTATACCAGAAACGTACCTGTGACATGGTAAATTTTCACCGACTGCCCGAGGCAAATGCACAAGTCCTGACACAAACACAAGACTAAGGTCCGTCTACGATCTAGGTTTAGAAATTTTAAGGAAATTTCCTGGAGAAAATTTTAGGAGTTTGACTCCTCGTTCTTCATACTGAAGGAAAAGGAATCAATGGAAAAAAAAAAAAAGGGGATGAAACGTGAACTTCACGAATGTGGGTGAGTCGAACGATAAAACTTGAGACCCTTTCTTTTAAACACCCGTAGAACGTCAGAAAGTCCTTTGTTCCGAGTCTAATTTATAAACGGTGTAAAAGATGCACAAAAAAGAAGTCCTTTCACCTCTTCGTGTAGTAAGTACGAAAGTGAGTTAAACTGTGTTTCACACTGAAAGATTCACACCTACCTTTTATCGAAGACAGGAATAAACGGATGGAAGTGTTCTACTTACAAAGACGGAAGAGGGGAGGGTAAGGAAGACATACAGGAAGAGGAAAAAGTGGTATCATGGATGTCAAGACCTAAAGTATTTTATGTTCTGAAAATTTCTTCTAAATCCAAGCAATTTAGTTCCTTCTATTACACGCCTAAATTAATACTACATAATTATATTGTTGCACACCTAATAAGAGTCAGTTCAAATGTAAATTTTATAAAATAAATTAAATTCAGTAAATGTAAAGGGACCAAAAAAAGAGAGAGAGAAAATTAGGTTTGGATAAAGTGTCTCTTGTCTTTAGTCTCTATAACCAGTTCTATCTCCCTCTTCTCCTCCCATAAACCATTGGAGTCAGTAAGTCGAAGTAAAATTTACTTGAGTCCCGAAACAGGACATTTATATGATTCTTTCATTTCACCAACGACCTCGATAATAAAACACCACGAACAGAGTAAATGTCTGTCCAATAAAAGTAAAAACAACTCTGTTAATTCTACAAAATTCTATCCTGAATTTTATGAACAGAACATAAAGTAGTCATAAGTGGATGTACATGTCCCATAATAAGTCCCGTGAAACACTCCTTAATTACGTCGAATCATCGACCTGAACTCTTACTTTATAAAGGTTCGTTTACTTCACCTTTACTCCTTTCTGTGTCGTCCTTTTCTGTACATTTACGATTGAGTTATATTTCCAACTTTCCATCATCTCTCCACGTATAGTATATGATACAAAAAAAGGTGCACTCTTTTGTTTTATAACTTGTCTACAAATATAAACACTAAGTTGTGTTAAGAAAAGTCTGACAATTACTCTTAACAAACCCATACCGACTTATATCTCCCACCTTTTACGTGAATTAGTTTCTTATATTAGACCCTTTTATCCACTCCTAAAGAGTTCATATGCACAAGTGTGTTCCTTTATAGTTCATTATAAACTTTTTTTCTCTGATACCTTATCTTAGATCCGGATGACATATAAGTTTGTATGATACTTTGTCATTGTTATTAATTTTAATGGATTACGTGTGTGTGTGTTCAAGTACATTATTACTTGTACTGTTGATATAATGAGTCATGGTTAGTGTATTGTGAACGATCCAGACTTGTTTGTAAGGGAAAATTTATACATCCAGTTCCATTGTCTAACTCCTTCGGTCTTTGCTTGGGTATTATTATGTTAGATATGTATTTTATATTGTGTGGTTCGAATCATTCGTCCTAATACCCTCGGACTCTAAACAGTTTTTAGAAACTTATATATGGAGTGTGACTCTTAGGTTTATGTGTGGTCTGTATAATTGACCACTTATAGGTTGTTATTTTAATATCCTGTTAAACATCTGTTAATTACATAAATAATATAACTTCTGGTAAATTTAAGTATTTTTTGTATATTGAATTTTTATCATTTTAATATACTTATCTTAATATAATTTAAAATTTAATTTCAACTTTATTTAATAGAATTTTATACTCTAATACTAAAGGTAATTTTATCTTTTCATTGAGACTTTACGGTAAAATATAATTTATTCAGTTTTTTTAATTAGTGTACGGTACCACTCCTTCAAACCACTTTCATCTTACGAGTATACAACGACCACTGAAATATCCAGTAAAGTTAGAGAAGTGTAGGTATTCCGAAAAAATACTTCCGGTATTTTATAAGTATGGGAAACTAAATTGTTAGCATAAAAACAATTACAAAATTCCTTTTGTAACACAAAGATCACAATTTTCATTTACTCTATATACATACCGACACAGGGAAGTGACAGTGGACTTTGATAGTGTCGTAGTAATTACCTGATATTGGGTTATTTTTTACAAAAACCACAATTTTTAATTTATTTTAAAATTTTTTCGTTTACTCTTATAAACTTTATGAGGGTGTATATCCTTGCTAATTCCTTTACCGATTTATTCATACATTTGGGATACCTGATACTACAGTACAGGTTGAGTTATCTGTACTCAAACTCGTTCTAGGTCACTACCTGTCCCTTCGGAGTACACGACGTCAGGCACCCCAGTGTTTCTCACTCAGTGTTGACTCGCTGACTTGTAATATACCGACTACTTTTACACTTGAAACACTGAATACACCTTTATATATTACACAAATACTTTACAATTTACTTTTCTATCTTACGCATTAATACGTACCCTACGTACTCTACAATACTCTCGTAGAAACACTTTTATACGAAACAACAATACAAATCAACGATTCAGGACAAGTCAAGAAAACCCTGGGCTACCTGCGGACGGTCCGAGGAGACAGGTACCCTAAAGGGTCCGTTCTTATGACTTCACCCAACGTACCCCCGTTTATTTATGACCTATTTTAAAAAAATTTACTTATACTAACACAAACGCACCATCCTAATTCCCACGAAGAGACCAATTTTTACAGAAGTTACAACAATACAATAAATATTCCTTTTTATTATAAATACTGAGTCATTCCGTCGACACGATTATTGACCGACAATCCTGTGACGAAAGATTTACAATAAAACCTCGAGATGGTTTTATACGGGTTTATAGAACCCATACATTCTCAGAGTTCCATAAGAGTCAGAGAAATAAGAAGAACCGGACAAAAAATAATTCAAAAGTTTCTTCATCAAACTGCTATTGATACGAGTTCTCCCATCACACTGTGGACACCATAAACACCCGGATAAGAGTGAGTGAAACGTGGGTAATAGAAGAGAAGAATTTAACTCTTCACAGAAATTACAGCAACCAGGAGTCATTCGAGGACCAGTTCTAATAACTTGAAAACGAATGCCTTTCGTTTCTTCGAGACACTACATTTCCCCTTTTACCACCTTCTCATCAGTCCTCTGGAGGGATGGCCGACACCGGGTCCTGTTCACAGACGTTGGAAGACCCGGAGTCGGAGTAGGAGTCACGTTCCTCCTTAGAGGTACTGGTGATTAGGTATCATGTCCCGATACTTCTGTAATGTCAAGTGTTTGAATGAGGTTCCATGGGAAGTAAGAGAAGTTCCCATCAAAGGTACGAGGGCTCTCTCATTAAATGACACAAGTGACACCGTTGTCGAACCTGTCGACTTCACAAGAATCTCATCGGAACAGTTAAGTCCCTCGTACCAAAGACACATAATGTACCCCCTGGTAAGTCGGTCTCTTTCAGTGAGATTAGGTCGTAACATCTATATACCTAAATAATACAATTTTACTGATTTGATCCGGTTAACCACTGTTCATGTTAGTTTATAATCGATTACTATTTAATGAGATAACAAATCTGGTGTATGAACTGTCTTTATGTTTCAAGTTTACATAAATCTAAAAGACTACCTCGGGTTTATGGTGACTGACTCCACCCCACCAAAAAATAAAAACCAGAACAAAAGGAAAAAAGGATCACACCATTCCGTCCGTTATTTTTGTTTTACTTACATTCCTCCACCCCTAAGTTGACGAAAGTAGTCCAATGTTTTAATAACATCTGTCCATGATGACGTACCACATTCTTAATATCCCTTAGTTGGTAGTAGAGAGTCAACAATCAGTAAAGATTCCTTTACTTGTAAAGATCCCTTACAACATAGCACCAAACGTTTGTACCCCGAGTGAACAATGTGTCCGTTGTATAGATATGGAAGACACATTTAATGCCGTTAGTAAATTGATTTAGTAGGTATGTATTTTAATTATATAAAACACGAATGACGAAAACTTCGAACCATCCCTTGTGAAGCATCCCTAAGGGACCACCGAGTCTACCATTTTCGTAGACGGACGTTACGCCCTCTGGGCCCAAGCTAGGGGCCCAGCCCTTCCAGGGGACCTCTTCCTTTACCGTTGGGTGAGGTCATGAGAACGGATCTTTTAAGGTACCTACCTCCTCGGACCACCCGATGTCAAGTACCCCAGCGTTTCTCAACCTGTGCTGACTCGCTGAAGTGAAAGTGAAATCCCTCGTGAGTACGACTTTTTAAGGATTTATTAAGCTTTAGTGACTGGTGAGTCTATCAGGATCAATAAAACTTTGATCTCGTATGAACGATATAACATTTGCTTTTTGGATTTATTCTAAGACCGAACCACCGGTTGGTACTTTACTACGGTCTTCACTTCGTTCTTTACACTTATGTATTAAATTCTTTTGTTATAAAGTAGATTTATTACTTGTCTCGCTACCATCTAGATCTGTGAACATGTCCAGTCAAAGTGTAATATGTAACTTCGTAGCTACTCCTTTCCTAAGAATCCTAGAAGTTCAGCAAGACATAGTACTACCCGTCATGGGACCTAAAAAGGATCTTTCACCGATTGGGTTTGTCATACTATCGTGTTTTGGTAGCACATTCGTGGGTCTCCACTATCCTTCGATCACTGACTTGTAACAAACTTTCGTGGAAACATATTGATTGAGAAAGTATTTCCCGGACCTTTTCACGGTTTTTTTATACAGTGTCGAGAATCTATGAGTTACACTTTCAATACACGTAACATGGTAAAACGCAAAGTAACAAATCCATGAGATTTGGATTTTAACATTAATTTTATTGGTTTGATAAACTGTAAACAGAACAGCATCAATACCGTTCTTGAAATCTTATTATTAATTCTGATAAATAGTGATAATTACTCCTGGTATAGGTTTACTCAAAGGATCTATTGATAAACAACTTATCATCGTTCTGATCGTAGATCTGTAACCAACAGAACCTTCACTTTTGTATAAAGGGTACCGATGACCCCTAAAGATGAATCATAATAATAATGATAAACAGAAGAGGTAATCATCCTTGTTAAAACAAAACAAAACAACCTCGTAGATGGAAGTTTATCACCCATTGTTTAGATAAATTTGGAAAAAAAAATTTTATATATTGACTCCATCGAGTTAAAAAGACAATTGTTATACACATCACCCTGAGCACCTCACTGTCATACACCAATTAAGGTTTAACGTAATATTTTTAATATATAAATACTGGAACGTTATCCAAAAATTGAAAGTGACCTTATATCCACACAGAATACAGGATCTTGAAATTTCAAAGAATTAGATGGGACCCTTCTGGACTAAGTCTTCATCGATCTTCGACAGGTTAAAAGAGTGAGAAGACGAGTCGGAGGGTCTAAGGGTAAATAGAATCCAAGAGCAGTCAACTCTATATCGAAACGGAAGACAGTTTGAAAGAGAACTTCGATTCTATCGTTCAATTATAAACTCGAAGTCTTTTATGTGTAGATACCCATTCTACTTATCTTAATCGACTATAATGAATACTTGGTATTAATTCGACAAATACCCAGAAATCATTTGTGAAAGACACCCTCTGTCCCACATTGTCAGATTCTTACTAAACCTTTAAATACGATCACTTAAGAGGGTTTACTAGATAGACCCATAAGTAAATATAAGGAGTTCTGTCTAACGGATATTGATCCTGAATGGACGATATTTTTGACGTTAGAGGTGTAAAAGTAACGTAGTCATTTAATTATTCTTAGTTACTTATCTTAAGGTCTCATCAGTCAATGTAGAAAATGAGTAGAGATTAATATGTATGTATAGGATTGACTGTAATATATCAGTAGTGAAGGCACACGGTTAGTCATGACTTTTATTTGCGAAGACGAGAGTGTGTAACAATAAAATAACGAAAAAGACACGGACTTGTAAGAAAAATAAAAGTTTGACCTTTAAAATTAGATCAACGGTCTACGAAAACAACAAAATGTCAAAATTCATCGTGTCATTGAATCTATATATTATTATTATTAGAACGAAACTAAAGGTACAATGATTATATATCTAGTATATTACGAGGAGACCAAATTTACGATAGGAAACAACACAAAAAAAGAGAAAGGAGTTATCCACCTCAGAAACTTAAAAAATTTTCTGTTGTCATTAGCCTAGATGAACTTTTTAATTCACTTAACTAAACAAACCTTGTGAGAAACTGGTTAAGAAATTGTAAATCGGTGACCCATTCAACTCAGTTCATGAAAGATACACCAAACTAAAGTTTTAATAACCTTACTAGAGAGTTGGGTCTATAATTCGAAATACACTTTAAAACTGTGAGTATTAAACTCCGGGAGTTTTGGACACTTTCTACAGATCCTACGATAGATTTACTTGAAGTGGTGCAGTCGTCTTGGTTGGACTACTCTTTCTACCCTTCTAATCTTGTACAACAGTAAATATCAAACTTTGATCTAGGAAAATAAAAGACAAGATTACTAATAAACGAACAACATTAGATTCCATTACACGCTTATAGTCTAAAATGAAAATCACTCTATAATACATGATATATCATAGTCTAAGTTTAGATTCCACAGTCCGTCGTCAGGGGTTGGGCAAACCGTGGTCCCTGACTAAACCACCTTCTGTCACAAAGGTGTCTGACTCCCGTCCCCTACCACCAAAGTCCTACGAAGTTCTCGTCCTCCCAAACTCGAGGACACTCTTAAGTCATGACGACGACTAGACTGTCCCACGTCCCGAGTCCGTCACTACGCTCACTACCCCTCGTCGACATTTATGTCTACTTCGAAGCGAGCGGACGGACGGGAGGTGTGAGGAGGACGACACACCGGGGCCCCCACTCCCCTCCCATCAACCCCAGGGGACGATTTTCCTTGTAAAAGGGCTGGGTCCCTAACTTGGACACAGAAGACGTGACCATCCGTCTAAGAAATGATGACGTGGTGGACCCTTCTGGGACTCATTTAGTCATTGAGAGGAATAAGAGTAAAACGTCTTCCGAACCAAAGACACTATTCTTATCGTTAGACTTCCTGAACGAATTAGGTCGAAGGAACAACGTGACACAATGAAGTCTTACGAGAATTCCATGTCTTAAGAATTGGTCCTTCTTAAATCCGAAAATCGTTTAAACCCCCGACGGTTCGGTTTTAAATCAACCCTTGTCCTGAAACTAATGACAATTCTACAGTCATATCATTTCGGACGAGACAGTTTGTCTAAAAATTTCAGTCTTTAGATTTGTTATGACTAAAATCCCAAACGATTAAAAACAAAATTGGTCCGTTTACGAATGAGAAATATGTCATTGTCTTTTCCACCTTTTTTAAAACATAAGGATCAGGTCCAGTGTTCTAAACTCAAAGACTTTGAGATACAAAATAAGTACTAAGATTTAACACGTCGAACAATGAATTAAAAGGAGACCTATTTGACTTCCATAAATTTTTAGACTACTTACTACCATTTACTCTTCTTGCACAGATTGGTAAGTCCCTTGTCTGAAGTTTTGGTTTGATTGTCACAGACGAAATGGACACCCGTAGAAGTCTGCACTACCCAGTCCACCAAAAAGTCCCTATGACAACTTATACCAAATACGTAACGATTGTCAACGAAATCGAAACAGATCTTATTAGAAGGAAACCGTTGAAGGGACCTTGAACTAAACAAACATATCGAAAACTCGTAGGTCACTCACGTCTCTATAATTCAAGTACCTGGGTTCTAAGTAGACACTGGTTTAAAAATGACAATACCCGTGTACCATGAAAACCCTTTAAAAAATCACATTGAGTCACCTGTACTTAAACTCGTTTGAGACCCTCTAACACCTCCTGTCCCATCGGATCACATGACGGTAAGTACCCCAGTGTTTCTCAGCCTGTGTTAAATCAGTGACTTGTTGTTGCCTCGTCTACTTTTTGGGTAGTCTTTCTCTTTACCATTTCTGCAAAGTTTTCGTTTTGGAATTAAAGAAGTCATCGGTATTACCTTCTACTTTTAACTATGAGACTTGATGAGTGAATTTACAGAAACAGACGGTGTAAAGTAAAAGGTAGACGAGTGTTCCTAACTGAATATGTCAATAAGGGTTTCATGGGGTCTCATATTGCCAATTTAAACCAACCACCCTGGATTAAATTTAATACAAATCCTTTGACAAGACATTCACGGAGCACTCTTACCTACAACCGGAAGGACGAATAGAGTGACACTTAAGACTCGTGGAAACCAATACAGTCTAGAAACCAATTCAGTCAGTGACGCAAAATTTTATTAAAAAGAAAACTCAATGTGTTTCCGTGTTGAATTAAGCATTCCAATGTACTCCTAATTTGAGAACCGTCCACCATCTCTGAGTCATTGATCATCATTATTATTGTTACCACTAAGTGCCAATTCAGTGTTAGTACCAAATTTGCATTGTCATTAACATGAAATAATTAGTGTACTGACTAAGAAATCGTACAGTAACACCTGTATCGAGTATCTCTACTCATGAAGAAGAGGCAATTTGGTTTATGAACAACTTTATGAGGTATTTTTGTTTATGAACAAAACTATTCTTTGTGTAGTATACTTTGGTCAGTCGAAAAAAGTACGACATATACTGTAATAGTCGTTCGACAGTTAGTGAAATAGACACTCGGACCAGAAGAGGTAACTGAGTTCGTTCCTAAAAAAAAAAAGGTTTATTTTTTAAAAAATTTACACAGGTAAAAGGGGGGTGAGTTTTGACGATCACTATCTTTTGTCCTATTTATTTTTCCCTCTCAAACATACTATTTTAAAATGTACTATTTTTTTCTTTTGACAGTAGTAATCCTACCAGAAGGAAAATACCATAAAAAACATTTTTCTATTATTTATGTTTAATGAAATATTATTACATTGAAAAATACAGGACGGTAACAGGAAGTCCATCGGTCACGAAAACTGGCTAGAACTGGAATAAGTAAAAGTCCATGATCATCGACCTGATATATCTGGAAATTTAGTCCACGCGTCTCAATATACGAGAGTAACGTAACTTACGTTAATAAAGTCTTAATACATTCATCATACAGAAGAAATTCGACTCCTTTCTATTCTGCCTCCCACTTTTAATAATCGTAAGTGACTTATACAAGACGTCTCAGTCCAAAAAACGATATCGACGAAGTAGGACTTTTCATTCTTATTTCCTAAGATATAAGTAAACTCCTTTAGCCTAAAGTCTCTTCATTAATTAAACTACTCTTAAGATGTCAATATTATCATTAAAATTCTCAGTTTTCAATAGTTTTAGAATGAAACTTAATCTTTTAGGTTTGATACATTAAGATAAAGGACATCTTTAACGACATAAAAGACTAAAGGGGTCTAAGTCAAAAGTAGGTAGGTAGACGAGGCAATATACAAAAATTCAATAAAAACAGTAATGAATATGGTTATACCTTTTATTTTACCTTCTACAAAATTAGGTAAAATAAATCTGTGTAAAAAGGACCACCGAGTCTACCATTTCTTAGACGGACGTTACGTCCTCTGTACCCAAGCTAGGGACGTAACCTTACTAGGAAACCTCATCCTTTACCGTTGGGTACGGTCATAAGAACGGACCTTTTAAGGTGACCTGTCTCCTCGGTCCAACCGATGTCAGCTACCCCAGCGTCTCTCAGCAGGTACTGACTCGTACGTACGTATACGTATTTCTAAACTACTCCAAAGTTCATTCCAAACACGAGACAAGAGATACCAAACTATGTCGAAAAGGACGACAATGTATATTAAGCCTCGTTTGGAATACTTGAAGTTACACAACACCGGAAGTTTTATAAATGAAATTTACCTCGGTAAAAATATCTAAAAAGTCTACGGATGTCAAGAAGACAACCCAGGAAATACAAAATTCAATCGACTTCTCTCAAAATGATTTGGCTATACTTTGGATACCTGGATATTTGAGAAGGTGTCTGACACCAAACAAACCAGTAATGTCAGACACACTCACCTCGAGTAATGACAATCGAAGAGCCCGATGTCTTAAAGTGAAAAAGTTTTAATAAAAAATTGGAGAACATATTTTAAAGTTAGAAGGACGAAACAAAAAGTTCGTGTAGTAACCTGATACGGATCTAAGTAAGTATGTAAGTCAGGGAATGGGATGTAAATAAGTAGTAGTCGTTCTAATTAATTTGGTCATCAGACTCGTCTCGTGTAAAACAAGGATCTTGTAAGACATCGGTAAACTTTTTGACTGCCTCCCAACTAAAAGATAGGAAAGTGCCATGAGGGAGGACGGAGAGGAAAGACGGGGAAGGAAATCGAACGTTACATCCTACCGACACACACCGTCCTGGGGAAGAGAACATAACCGGTGCCTCTTGGACGTGTTACCTTGAGTCATCAGTATACGGAACAAAGATCCTATTGGACTTATTAATGAACACATTACGAAATGTCAAAAGGTCACCGAAGGTGCAACCTACTAGAGTGAATTTAGTTCTTGATAATACACCGATGATGAATGTAAATTAAAACACACACTCCTTTGCCTCCGAGACCCCCAATGTCACCTTACTAAACGAGGTTCAGTGTCGTAATCACTCAGTATTTTCGTCCTAAGTTGGGACCAAGAGGGTTGAAGTCTGTCGTACAGTAAGCTACGGTCCAGTGGTCAGACCAACTGACACGACACGACACACGACTCTCACAAGTTTATGATCTCTAAACAACTATAGTAGACATATAAGACAAATCGTACTTTGTACACTCATCTACGGTATAACCTCCAACTCCCTTCTTGTTCTAGAGTGTTAAAATTCCTTAGAACTTCCGTTACGTGGAAATGAAGGAACTACTATGACACTTTAAGTGGTTAGTGAGGGAACGAGACTCTGAGAGTATCTGAGGTCCGTTGTAGGAATATCTAGTTCTTACCGAAAACCTTAAAATCAAGAGAACCGTCAACATCAAAAGTGACACTTAATGATCTAACCTATAAAACTCTCGTAGTGGGTGATCCCTCCAGAAGTACGAAATAGAGAAGAGAGACTTTGGGGAACAACTAATCAGTAAGTCACCACAGGATGAGAAAACGATGGGGTCCCTGACATCGGTCAGTCCGAGGAGACAAGTACCCCAAAGGGTCCGTTCTTATAACCTCACCCAACGGTAAAGGAAGAGATTCCCTAGAAGGGTTGGGTCCCTGACTCCCTGACTTTGACGTAGAGGATTAAGAGGACGTAAAGTCCGTCTAAGAAACGGCGGCTCGGTCGACTCTTTGGGACCTCAGGGTAATTATGAACCATAAAAAGAGGACAGTACAAAAATACGTATAAAAACACAAACACGAAAAACCATTTCACTATGGACATCCTGAAAATAGTGTGGACGGTGAGACATTCGACGAACTTCCGTTTCTGACGTAGAAATAAAGTAACCAGAGGAGAAGTCGGAACTTTTATCTCCAACTTTTTTTCATCATCCATAAGGTATTTATTCACAACTCAAATAACTTTTGTAAACTAATACTCGAAAGTAGATTCTAAGTAAAGCCCTCGAAGTTTAACCATGGACCCGTGTCTAAATTAAAATTAGTATCATCCCTCTACTTAATCGTTCAGAAACACACACAACTCAACGAGTCAGTACAGACTGAGAAACGTTGTGGTACCTGACATCGAACGGCCTGAGGAGACAGTATCTTAATAGGTCCGTTCTTATGACCTCACTCAACGGTACGGGAAGAGGTCCCCTAGAAGGGGTCGGTCCCTAGCTTGGACCCAGAGGGAGTAAAGTTCGTCTAAGAAATGGTATACTCGGTGGTCCTTTCGGGGACTCGTCTCTCAGTATTTGTCTAAATATACGAAACATCCACTAGAAAAGTTTACGTTTTTTTAACAGAACCTCATTTTATCGTTGGGGGGAGTCGGTGTTTGTTTTGTTTTGAGGTATGTAAGAGGATGTTTCCACAAAATAACAGGGACAGAACTGGTACTCTTGTTTTTATTAACTAGAGACGTTTCTGAATTACTCCATCTTATTGTCACCCGACAAACCTCCGAAGGATCTTCCATGTCCACGTCGACACGACACTTACACCTCGTATCGGCAGTGTCCGAATCGTGACTCCTACATGTAAATTGAACCAGACACAACGACCCTTCGGGGACTTTTAAAAACTCGGTTTTTCACTACAGTAGTCTCGACGTGAAATCCTTTGAGTTAGTCCGACCCAACACAACCTACCGCACCCCCATCTCCACTCCCACCCCACTCACCCACGTTCTCAGGGACTTTCGGAGAATCCTCCGTGAATTGTAATTAAGTGTGTTCTTCGACAGTGGAGGACAATACGGGAAAGGGAGCGGAGGGTGTGCATGTAGTGTCTACTTTCGTGACAATTCTTTTGGAATCACTTGTGAATTTAGGGTTCAAGTTCCTTAAGAAAGAAAAAATAACATAGTTTCATATCAACTAAATGTTACGACGGAAGTAAAACCCACATGTCGTATCACTAAGTCACAAAAATAAAAATATCTAATGTGAGGTAGATAGTACCGATATGATGGGACACGACCTTAAGACTGAATTGAAGGAGGTCAGAGAAGGAATCGAAGAGTGAAGAACCAAGACGTAGGAGTACGGAAACACCGATGAAAGTCGAGTTTCATAAAGGGAATTCTGAGACGACTACGGAGGTGTTCACTGATGAAGACTCTTGACAGGGACCTAAGGTATGTGGGTTACAGGTTCCCGTGTCTCGGATCTGGACAGGATACTTTTAAACTGTCAACATGAGTTTCGTGGAAGATAGACTGAAACACGTCACCTCCCAGTCTATCCACAACTCCCGGACTTAACGTCACTGTCGTTATGCCCACCGGTCCTGTGTCTGTTCTACTCTCTCTTACACGTCCTCCGGGTATATCCCGACGGACTAACCTACATCCTCCACACACACACACACACACACACACACACACACACACACACGTGTACACGAAGGCCCCCGCCCCTCGTCCTTCTTCGACAGTCACTACTGTGGTCCGAAACTCTCAAACTTATCCTAAAAATTATCTTTTTCCCTTCACTTAGGTCTTCGACCGAACCCGACATCCTACTACTTAAACACATGGTCAACTCAAACTCTATTTTCATCTATTTTTCGTACATGAAAAGATGATAAGCTGAAAAAAAAAAAGGGGTGCTCCTAAATATCGACCTTTGTCCTTTAGTAACCTTCTGAACTCAAAAGAAGGAGAAAAACGAGAAGAAGGTCGAGGAATGTATAAAGGGATCTCGACTCCTACCAAAATCCAAAAGAGTTTGAATGGGGACGGTTTTAGGGGGTGTTTAAATGGAGAGGTCCTTGGACACATGAACAGGCTCATGAGTGTCGTCGGTCTTCACATGGAAAGTCGGAGGATTTTATTTTTGTAAACCCTTTTTATATCGACAGGAGAGGAAAACTGTTCGTACTTGTAACAGTGGAATGCTGAACGACTTTATCGTGTCGTTTCCTTGTGGAAGTACGTCCGACCTTTTAGTTCCCTTACGCTTTTGTGTCCGTGAAGGAGAAAGGAAACGAACTCCGTAAGCTGACTCTGTCAGATCAAGTCCCTTCGTCCCCGTAAAAATGAACTCGTGATTTGAGCTTCTTCACATAATTGGTAAGTTTAGTCACACATAATCGGTAAGTTTAGTTTTCAACAAGAGAGTTAACCACCATAAAGATTGTTATTGTAGGATTCCGAGAATTTAAACCGCCATCATCTCTCGGTCGACCAGGGTCACATTAGGTGAGGGTAGGGGTAGGTGACTCCTCAAAGACTTAAAGTCGTCTCTATAAGAACTAAGTTAGTCAAATTTTCGTATATTACTAGGACATTAATATTAAACGGTAATGGAACACATGATTACTAATTTCGTTTGTAAATTATTGGTTTCCCGTCATTTATATAAAATCTAGAACTCGGTATTTTTCTAAAGGTAATTGTCTTACAAAAAACGTGTTTATTTAATAAGTAACTGACATCGTCTCGAACTCGGACAGTAGTCGGAATTCACCTTTAAAACTCTTGTGGTTAGTAGTGTCTACGGTTGTGATTCAACCGAACTCGGAGGTAGGAAGAATGTACCTTGGATTTGAAAAAACCGATAAATATTCTCGAAATTAAGCCTATTTAAGTTATTTATAAATACCATAAAGACGGTATGTGTTAAATCACAAGACCACCAACCTCCTGATGTTACTACTCATTCAGACGTAAAATCAGAAATTCAACGAATATGTGGATCTTCTCCCCGTTCTAATCATGTATGTACTGAACGTATATTCTTCCGAATTCATCGTTGGAGTCTTCACATATTTATTTTAAACAACGTTTAAGTCCCCTCTTTCTTTAGTGTACGTAAAAGAGTTCCCTTACCCCTCCCTTCTCAAACCTCTAGTCCTTCACAAGGGACTCCTTCCGAAAATTCTACCCGTTCCAAAACTGTCTACCTCTCTTAATATTGGTGTATCCGGTTCTCAACCCCACATATTACACCTACAGTAACCTTGCTTTTCATTGAACCACACAAACCTTACGTTGTAACCATTCACTTCCCCTCTGTACTTTCTTCTCCTTTCTCTCTATGGATCTCTAAATCTCTCATATCTTCCGAAAGTTACTCATTAATCGTGTAGTCAAACCATCTGTAATTCCTTGGTGAAAACTCGATTCCTTACTACACTAACCTAATATAAAAACTTTATATGGAGTAGAGCATCCATTCTCCATCTTTTGAACCTCCAGTTGTTCAATTTCTCGGTAACCTTAACAGAGGTACTCTCCATTATTTAAAGACTTGATTCAACCACCATTATTCTTATGTTTCCTCCCGGGTCTACCCTCTCTACCATGTTAATAAACAGATATCCAAACCGCGTACTAACGGATGTACTGCCCATCTCTTCTCCTTCCTCAAATTTTAACGTAAGTTGTAGAAATCCGTCAAAAACTTAGGTCAGTTGTAAACACCTTTTGGTTTCAGTATACGTTCTGCAACATGAGACGATCTCAACACATGATTCCTTTTACTCTTTCGACGGCAGAGACTTACCGACTTTTAAACCAACCCCTATATTTACATATATGAGTTGATTTTAGGTTTCGTCTAGTACTAATCACACTAGTGTCCTCTATACTCTGTCACCACGAACACACTTAAAACTACGACCTTTTCACCTCTTTGTAGATCCCCTCTTCTGTGGACCCGGACCTTCTAGTCCATCTCCTTAGGTTTTATCAAATCCAGAGTCTTTGTATCACCCTCTTTGATTCACTTTGTTCATAGTTTCTTCGACTCCCCCTTCTTAGAATGTCTATCTCCTCGAGAATGAATAACGGGGACCATACGGTCTAAGACTCGACCCTCGAGACACAAATTCCTTCCTCACAGGGTGTCACGAGTCACGACGTCTCGCCATTGTTACAATAGATTCCTTCCCGGGGACGTAAGTCGTTAAATTCCTAATCCTCACCAAAAAACTTCTCCAAAGTCAACCTATCTCTAATCGGATCACCGAGTCTACCATGTCTTAGGCGAACGTTACGTCCTCTGGACCCAAGTCAGACACCCAACCCTTCTAGGGGACCTCTTCCTTTACCGATGGGTGAGGTCATAAGAACGGACCTCTTAAGGTACCTGTCTCCTCAGACTACACGATGTATGTCAGATACCAGACAGTTTCTCAGCCTGCACTGACTCGTTGTTTGAGTCAACTCACCCCTTCCTTTATAAGATTTGCAATAAGGATCAGAACTTCGGGGTCATGAAACAGGTGGACTACCCTGCTCGACTGAGACCTTTTCTGGGACTTCGATCCTTTCTAACTCGCGTTCTCCTCTTCCCTTGTCGTCTCCTTCTCTACCAATCTATCATAGTGACTGAGTTACCTGTACTCAAACTCGTTTAAGGTCCTCTTTCGTTTCCTGTCTCTTCGGACCGCACGACGACAGGTATCCCAGAGTTTCTCAACCCGTACTGACTCGTTGACTTGTAGTTGTCGTTAGAACTTCTATCTTCACTTGAGATCTGACTCGAGAGGAGTCACTAAATAGGAACTACCCAGTTCAAATGTCTTTGTCATCTAGACTAACACGGTCCACCAGAAGCTCCATGGGGGAACTCTTACACAATCAGGACTCGCCAAATCAACGAGTCAGCAAAGCTGGGAAACGCTGGGGTGCCTGATGTCGGCCGGTCCGAGGAGACAGGTACCCTAAGAGGTCCGTTCTTATGACCTCACCCAACGGTAGAGGAAGAGGTCCCCTAGAAGGGCTGGGTCCCTACCTTGGGCCCAGAGGGTGTGACGTCCGTCTAAGAAATGGTAGACTCGGTGAATGAGGACTCTTTAGAAACGATTAACATGTAACGTTCGCAGAACCTAAGGATCCACTAAAAGAGTGTCCAGTCTCTAAAGTTGTGACTGAAGGTCGGAGGGAGAAAGAGTGAAGGAAGAAGGGTGGGGAAGGGAAATTCGTGGGTCGACCAATCCCACGCGTGTAAACGGTGTGGGAACCGAGTTCCAGTCCCTTCAGGAGCCCGAGAGGAACCGCGAAAAGGGTTCACCTTCCTCTAAAGCTGTCTCTTGTTAGGTCCCTTCACGTGCGTGTGTCTCTGTGTATGCGTGTGTGTGGTCAAGAAAAGGACAGGAAGTTCTATAAGTACACGGTTATTTGTCTGTTTTGTATGGCAGTGAATGTCCGTACAACACATTGTAAGTGGGACTCTTTTGTCCCGTCCCTGCATCAGTAGATCATCCTCCATTACCCCTGTCGTAAATCCTTGTCACTACCTTGAATCTCTTTTTTTAATTTCCTCGTTGTGTAATGATATCTTACACTTCCCTACTGTAGCACACTTCCAATACAAATCACCTCAAAATTTTTTAGCTAATCATGTCATTTAACTTGTGTTATTTTCTTAAAAACGTCTCCGTGAGTAATGATGTCTCCCCTTAAAATTTAACATAGTCCGGTAGGACATTAAACTTTCCTTCCTTTCTCTTAAATTTTCCTCATCATCTCACCTCGTTCTCCGTTAACGAAGAAATGGGGAGTTTACCATACACAATTAATAGTAAGTAAGTAAGTAAATAGGTAAGTGGGTGAACTAGTGAGTTAGTTATTTACAAATGGTTGAAGGAGAGTACAGAACTCGACTCACGACCGTTTATATTGACTCATCTCCCCTCTTTTTTACATAGTAAAATTTATGTCATGTAGGAAGAATACCCTTTGATCGGTTATCTTCATCCAAAGGGACAAAATAATTATAAACACACACAATCAGTGAGTCACCACAGGCTGAGAAACACTGGTTGGGGCACCTGACATCGGGCGGTCCGTGGAGACAGATACCGTAAGAGGTCCGTTCTTATGACCTCGTCCAACGGTAAAGGAAGAAGTCCCCTAGAAGAATTGGGTCCCTAGTTTGGACCCAGAGGACGTAACGTCCGCCTACGAAATGGTAGACTCGATGATCCCTTAGGGTGTCGAACTATCTTCATGTAAATACTCCACTCATAATATATGAGGACTAAAATGGTGACTTTCGACTGAAAGACGGTAACATTTAGGATTTTACCCAAGTTGAACGATGTTATGTCATTAGGTCGAAATAATTTAATTACTAATACCCTGAACAGTCTTGAAGATCTTTTTGACAGTACACAAGAGTAGTAACCTTTAAAGAAAAGGAATTCTTAAGTTAGTCGTCCTACTAATTAGTCCGACGTAAAGGAGACAGAATAGTTTTCGGAACCCGATCTATCCCAGTTATTCGAAAAAACACAGCGGTATCTTTACAGGAGTCCCTTAAGGAGGTTTGCATCCCATTGATAGATGAAAGGTTTTATCCTGTTCTAGAAATGTCGTCAGTAACTCAGACTGAATCAGACCAGAGGATCCCGTGTCATTTGGACTCTTACGATCACTATACAAGGAACGGTCGATTAAGAAAGAGAAAAATGCAAACAAAATAATGGGGAGGAACGGAGTAAAATTATTAAAAGACGAGAAAAAGGTTGACCGTTGACATCACTCATCCAAACACAGACCGTCCTGAACAAAATAATAGTCGAACCACTACGTGTTCTTTTGTTTTGGAAGTAAAAGTCGTATATAAGTACAAAACTCCAGTCTATATCGTACCACGGTACAAAATTGAGATAAAATTTACCAGTTTTTAAATTTCACTTGATTCTTTGGATACCGTGAAAACAGGGTCTTGAGAATTAGAACTCAAGAAAACAAAAGTTCATTTTATTTTTTATATACACACAGTATAAAGGTATTTACCTTTATTAAAAGTAATATTCGCCGTCGTTAAAAAATAATACAGTTTTGTTTTAAAACTCAAAACTACTTGTATAATTGTATCTAAAAACGGCTCTACGATTTTATAAAATTAATTTGATACAATTGAACTTTCAAAATAATATATATTTCTTGCGTGATTGGGTTTAAACCTTCATAAATAACTGTTTTTCTTTTACAAATACACCTAAAAAATTTAAGATCTGTCTCTCTTTCGTTAAAGTGAAACTATAAAAAGTGAAACTATAATAAAAGATTTATCACATGTAAATACGGACGGACATGACAAAAGATTTAGACACCGGTACCTCTCCTGTCCTTGACCAGACTACACATATGGACATAGTAAGTAAGTAAGTGAGTAAATAAGTAAGTAGGTCCTATCCCTACCTTCCTACAACTAGTTACTGATTATAAAAGGTAAAGTTATTTACGTTCATTTCATTTACAAAAATTGACCTTTTATATCATAATTACCTCTCACCCCTTAGTGTACAGTGTGAGATCCAACAACATCACTTCACTTCAGCGAGTCAGCACAGGCTGAGAAACGCTGGGGTACCTGACGTCGGATGGTCCGAGGAGACAGGTACCCTAAAAGGTCCGTTATCATGACCTCACCTAACGGTAAAGGAAGAGGTTCCAACAACATTCACCTACCTTGTGACGGTAGACCAGTCCTTTATGTATTATGGTAGTAAAATTATTCAATAACTAATTAATATTTTAAGAGAGACTAGTAGATGTCCATTTTCCCTACATAAGAAAAGTTTTATAGATCTTGACATACGCACGAAAATTTAAACACACGACACTTGAAAACGGTCACCGTCCTTGTTCTGAACTTTATGAATCAATAGTTCTTTACAAGACGATACAATTTTTTTTTTCTTGTAATTTTCTTAATCTTTCTATTTATACATGGACCACGTCTCAACTATGATTATTTATAGACAACATACCTTTTTTTTCTTTAAAATACGATCGATGTTACCTTCTCAAGAAGTCTCGGGAACAGTTTCGAAAATAAGAATTCGACAAATTTGTATATGGATTACCTTTAAATAGGAATTCGTAAAATACTATTCTGTAAAATAAAATGTCAATCGATATCTATAATTTTAAAAAGATATAGTCTATAAAATATAAACATAAAAAACTATGTTTATTCTAACAGAATATGTCATACACTCTTTATTATAAACAAGTGAACACTAAAATGAATCTTAAATCGCCACTCGGTCATCTGTTTCTTTTGAATTAGAAATTAACTTCTATATGTATAATAAAATAAAATTTGTAACGATCCTAATATTAGTATAAAAATTACACGGGGTAAAATGTATGTATACAAACCACGTCAAACCTTTAGACTATTTTTAAATTTAACTTTATTTAATTAAGGTAAAATTCTAACCGTGACACTTAATAAGAAGTCTTGTCTACATTAATCAATTGTAAAAAGACTTCGTGTGTAAAATTTTAGAAAAATGAGTATTATAGTAATAGTGAATTTGGGAGTAAATCTTTAGAATCTCTTAATACAAACCTTTACAAGACACATTCAAGACATTACAGATAATATTTATCTATAGAAACTCAAACATGGAAATCATTATTATATGTATTGAATACTCTTCCTACTGAGAACCATTGAGACACTATCGATTCAGAATAAAACATTGTAACAGTTTTGGAATTACTCACTAAAGACTTAAATTATTATGATTGCATTGTACCGTTGTGTATTTGTTATACACCTATCAATTGACATCATCCCCGAAGGGTCCACCGTGCTCACCATTTCTCAGGTGGACGGTCACGTTCTCTGGGATCTCTACGTCCAAGTCAGGGACCCAACCATTCTAGGGAACCTCCTCGTGTACCGTTAGGTAAGGTCATGAGAACGGTCCTTTCAGGGCGCCTGTCTCCTTGAACCGTTCGATACCAGGTACCCCAGCGTAGATCAGTCTGTACGGACTCACGGACTCGTGTGTGTACGTGTCTTGACACCATCCATCCCTTGTCACTAACCAACCTTTTAAGTAACCAACTTTACAGTCCTTCGACAGCTCCAAGAACGGGACCCAGAGTATCTGACACCTAGAACACGTTCATTAAGTTGGAAGGGAATAAGGTGATGGGTGGGAGAATTAAATATATATATATTATATTAACGTATAAGTATATGTAGACGTTTTGGAGATTTTCAGAAGGAGACAAATTTTATTATTAGACACTCTAAGATTTCTTCTCAACCTTCCGCTTTTGGACCACCGAACGAAAGTACTGTTAGAACTCCCTCTCAACTAATCTTCGGTTCGAACTAAACCTGTATTCATGTGTGTCGGACCCTAAGCCGAGAACGGTGGTTATGAACACTCCGGAGGTCCCGTCCTCAAGTTTACCTCCGGGCGTGTGAAAGAAGAATTGACTCAGTCACTAAGAAATAAACATTTCTTACACTTAAACGTCCCTAAAACAGACTGGTCAAATTCAACACCTAAACCACTCTTATTAAAAGACCGAGGAAGAACGATAAAACTTATCATTAATTTAGGAGTAGTTTCTTACTTAAACATTACAGGACAATCACTTAAAGTATACCCAGTACGAATTATTTTCCAATGAATGAAAGTAACAAAGTCCGAAATATTTCAATTCGTCTAACTGAAACAGATTGGGGTGTGAAACGTCACAGGGTCGGGTGTTTGGAAGTCCCGTAAACTTGAGGAAACTCACATCTAACCTCGTGTCTAACCCGTGCTCTATTCCTTTTTCGTAAAGGACCCGGAGTTTGTCGACATCAGTCCTCGACCCTGCAAATTCCGATATTCTGTTGACCTACGGGCACTGTCTCCGCGGGTATGTCAACAACCGTGTAAAGAAAACACTTAAACACCATACCCCCGAAAGACTCCGCACCCTGGGTTCCGTCCTTGCGGAGGACGGAATTCCACACCTGAGACGATAACATAGACCCATAATCGTAGGAGAACTCCCCGGTAGACGTCTCTGTCGTCTCGCGGAGGAAGGACTCCTGTGATCCCCCTCGACCGCGTCCTTCCACATCGTCTACCACAACGCTAAACGACAGTCCGAGGGGCACCCAAAAACATTCAGGAGGAACGACCGTAGGATCTTTATGAACCAACCCTGAAAAGCTCCCCTGACCTCCAGGAGATACTCGTCCACCCCGACCCTTTCCTCGACACCAATTAACCACAACTACGGTGAAGTAGAAATATACGGACATCCGACGCTCCCAGACCTTCGCAAACCCGTCGAGTAAAGGTTCAGTCATTCACGAGGGAAGTGAAGGTATCCCTACCCCTCTCTGTGAAGGTAGGGTATTTAGGCAAAAGAGGTGTGTAAACCTATCCTATCAAGGTAAAAGTAAAACACTTATACGTGACACCTCCCTCGATCGAGAATAACACGGACGAGTCAACACAGCCTGAAAAACACTGGGAGTTCGACGGCTTCCCTCGATCCCTTTGTTAATTTAGTGACTAGGATCCATGAACCTTACTACTTCTCTAAATAATAAATGGATCTAACCCTTGGAATTGGTGTTTACCTATCTTAAGTCTCCTAGACTCTTTAAACCAACTCTTTTCTTAATTTTGAAATAAAAGTGTTTGTAGACTATCTTACAACCGTGAGGGAAGTAATAATTATATCCGTTGTCTGTCATTAAAATCGTCAAAGACACTGAAACAGTGGTCATCTTCAGTGTCTATAAAAGTACAGTGGAATGAAAGATCTATCATAGAGTGTCATAGAAATATTAACACTGATGAGTTTTACTACCACTTATAATAGGACGTGACATAGGACAAAGACTTAAAATTATCAGTGTATATAATGACAGTTGTCTACACAAGGTTTAAAAAACTCCATCAACTTAAAGTAAAGTCAACCAAAGGAAATATCGAGATACATAAAATAAACTACATCAACCTTTGTGGTACAATTCCTCCCTAGGGGTCCGAAGTAGTCCAACAGGTTCCCCAAGTACCACTCCTCTTCCAACTCTTCAAGACTAGATCTATTTTAGAGGACAAAATAACGGAACCTCTCCCATCACTCAATGAATTCCAATGGGCCTTGTCCTTAATTTTCATTACAGGAAGGACAACACGCACCCGGGGACCGTCGAGGTAGGGGTAGAACCACGGTCCCCTTACTTACGGAATCAGAATAAGTCGTTCGGGAAAATTATACTACCTCCGGTTCAGCCGAAGGAAGAAAGAGACGTGAAGGGACAAGACACCACCGGAAGGGGAGTGGAGACTGAAGGTCCGGCCGTCCACCACTACCCAAACCAGTAGAGGTCGACTCGAACCGGGACGAACCGGGACGCCGGGTGTAGTAGTGTTTCGTACAACAGGACTCTGTGGACTCGTTCAGTTGTCTTTCTCATCTTTTAAATTAGGACTAATGAACTGGGGTAAAATCACCACCATAAAGTCCGTTACAACTATAGACGTGGGGGAGTCGTTCCCTTTAGAAAGTAGGTTGGGTCACTCGAAACAATTTAATTAATTCCTTGAGAACAGTGTATCAAGGAAGGAGAAAATCTGATCGTATTCCGACTTCATAGTTGTCTCTTTATCTCTAAATTGATGATTATAAATGCAAAGTGAAGGATCACGGTAAAGAATCGTGACATAATAAGAGAATGGATAATATTACAATAATAGTAATAGGGACAAACTGTTTACCCTTTTGCTTCCGTACCCTTCCAATCCACTGAACGGACTTCAATAAATAGACAGATGATTCACAAACTCTACCTTAAGCCATCTCCGAAAGACCCAGGTCTCGGGGACTAGACCCGGCGACACGGTGCACAGGCCAACGACATGGTCACGGAGTGTGGTGGTAACAGGTTAGACACAAAGGAAACCAAACCCCAATAAAACTACGTCAAGATCCTCCCTGAAAAAGGTCTAAGAGCCTCGACAGAGACTTTCCATGACACAGTAAACCAAGGTTCAGGTAAGCCGAAATTAGGGAACGAACATACATAAGGCCGTTATACTTCTTCCTTTTTGTGTAAGCATGAGTGTTCCAAATCCTCACGATGTTTTGCGAATTAAACCTAACTGAAGTAGAGGAAAAGTTCCTACAACAGTCCCGAAACTAGAAACGTAAACATCGCGAAAGCAGTCGTTGTAACCGTTTATGTGGAAACTTTTAAACATAGACTTAAGAACATAAAACTTTTTTTTTTTTACAAACAATCACAAAGAGAAGAACTTCTGATCAACTACAAAACGGTCGATCAATTTGCAGACGTTTAGACTCACGACCGGCTCTTTGACTCGAACGACATTGGTCAATAGGGGTCTACCGGTCTAAGGCGACACATGGTGAAAATATCTACGAGTGACCAAGTACGAACTCCAATACTCCACATGACAAGGTGAACAAAAACGGTCGGTACGTGTCGTGTAATAAACCATCCAACTCTGTCTACCATATCGAATTCGATTTTACTACTCCCTCCCCTCTTTTACTTTTTTTTTTTTTTTTTGTCTTTTTCCCGTGAACTAAAAGATTGAGTGTAAGCCTTCACTTAAAATCAAAGACACTAACTGATTATTTACGTCACAACGAGATTCTAAGCTTAAGTAATTGAAGACAAATTTGTCTATATTGACTCATTAGCCGTCCTTCGTTACAAAAGGAAGAACCTACGACAGTCTAAAATACCCCAGAGGAGGTCTAAACTTTTACAACCCGGTAACCTTCGTAGTTCTTATCTAGACCCAAGAAGTCTGATTCTATATGGTGGTAGTCATGGTTAGGTTTGTCTTTTTAGGGTTTAGAATAAAAATTTGACCTTTTTTTTTTTCCATATATATCGGACCACTTTATCGCCACTATTCCTGTTAATTAGTCAAAAGTACGTCGACGAAGGACTGTAAAGACGTTTAACAACACCTTTTTAATTACTTCCAATCTAGTCATTACCAAAGTTCGAACCGGTCACCTTTCATACTGTCACAAAGGTAGTCGTTAATTCGACCCGACGAAAGAAAAAAGATATCCCCTTCACCATACTACACACAAGAGGTGTCCTTTACCTTTTGCCGTCGACTTGAGACACTCGTGTCCATACCTCCTCGAGAGGTGCCGAGGAGGTGGTCCGTGAGGAACCACCCGTACTGGCTGGGTAAACGTAAAATCAAGACGGTAAGGACTTTTGTCTCTCAGCCCTAATCTCCTAAAAGAACTCGACGGTAAAGTTTTTGGGTCTTTCCGAGACGCAGATTTGAAACCCTTGGTCTTTCACCTTGACTACTGTTTGTCTTTCACTTTGAGTGGATAGATTAAAATAAAAAGTTCGGTTTCCATGAAGTCATGTTCGGGTCAAGTGTAGGACACATTGGGATACCCTAAAAGGGGTCATAATCAATTTTTAAAAGGGTATCCCAGTGTGTCCTACACTTAATCTCATTTGTGAATTGTTTGTACTACTTTTCCTTTAATCGAAAGATTTACTAGGAAAGTGACAATTGTAGGACTCATCGATAATCTTTGTACCCGTTCCCACCGAAGTACAGAGTAATAGTTCAACAATGTAATAATTATTTGATATAATTATAAGATGATGTGCACTTTACATAAAGAATTATATACTTTGATCTAAAATTGGATATATAAAAGGAGAAACCTTTTGTAATTTTTCGGAACGTTTTACGAGATACTTAGACTCCAAGAATTGGAAAACGCCCCTCTCCAAGTGTCTAGAGAAATCCTGAGACTTTTTTGGAAGACTGTGAAAGAGGGTCTTTTTACGTATATAAGTGTTGTAAAATTTATGTTAAAAATTTCAAAGTGTCGATAGAATTCACTCGAACCTACGGTCCCAAACAAAAAAAAAAAAAAAATCAAGATCAAAATATTTCGAAAAATACCCGTCTATCTTTTTATATCACTTTTACAAATAAGTAAAGTTCATTTCTAAAATATTCTCCGTGAAAAATTCTTTAAAATTGACATCGTCATTATTAAGAAAAGACAAAGGTGGACCTTTCACAAAGGAACAGAAACCTTTCCTCGTGCATGTAACCTGTCTTGTATGTTTCGACCGAAACTTCGGACTCCCCACTGTATAAGGGTCCACCGCGATCATCATTTCTCGGACGGACGGTTACGCCCTCTGTCTACGGCCAAGTTAGGGACCCAACCCTTCTACGGGACCTCCTCCCGTCCCGTTGGGTGAGGTGATAAGAACGGACTTCTTAGGGTACCTGTCTCCTCGGACCACCGGGTATCCCAACGTTTCTCAGTCTGCACTGACTTCACTGAATCGTATGTACCCACTGGATAATCGTTGACTGGACTCCATAGGACGGAGTCAAAGCAGTAGTA
The DNA here is from genome assembly GCA_006410555.1 of Capra ibex. Classification (NCBI taxonomy): domain Eukaryota; kingdom Metazoa; phylum Chordata; class Mammalia; order Artiodactyla; family Bovidae; genus Capra; species Capra ibex. Next base: position 62,600,709 of record SJYO01026388.1, on the reverse strand, counting down.
GATTTTACTACCGTTGTCCCTACTGTTATCAGGCAAAAGTTATACATAGGGAGGGGACGAGAAGAAAGGAAGCAGGAAACTCTCCATCGAATTTACGGTGAAACAATGCGTAGAGAAACGTTAAAGACTTCCGTCTAAAAAAAAGGGGAAATGGGGAGACATAAAGAGATCCCGAAACATTTAGAGTAATGAGAATTTTAACACAGTAGTAAGTGACCAATGTCGATTTCTACACACAAAACTCTGAGAAGACAGAATAATCGCAATAAAATACAGACACGTACGACACAGGTCGTATCACGAATTCTGCATTTTCGTAAGGGACAAATAATGCAATCATCATTATCATATTACGAATAATCTTTATTTTATTGAACCTGAACCCGAATATTAATATAGTACGAATACACTGACGATCAGTAGTGTCTTCTCTCCAATTCACTAGGTACATGTCGACTTCACTTTAAATCACTCTCTTGTCTTGGAACTCACCTTTCATACAGAAAAGGTCAAAACCGATGGAGGTCTCACATAAGATTTGGTCTCGGTCTCACAAGTTAGTTCAGTTAGTGGTCCACTAACCCTTTTTTCTCTACAATACTGTAATGAGTTTACATAAAGAATGTGTAATAGACTGAGAGTCTCCTTTCACACCCGAGGGTTTCGGAATCAAAATCTTAAAATAAACAAATAAGTTTGAAATAATAAATCCTAAACCCCAACTTGTTATCGAACTTCTTGTAGGGCTAGACTGAAAGAAACCTAATTCAGGAGTGTACAGGAACCATTACGAAAAGTTAAGTTTAACTTGTTTTTACAGGACGAGAAACTCCTCGACTAGTAAACCGTTGAGGGCAGCCAGGGTAAAGAGAGAGAGACATATGTGTGTGTGTGTGTGTGTGTGTGTGTGTGTGTGTGTGTATAGGACGTTGACAATGTTTATATAATTTATTTCTGTTGAAATTTTTTAAATATAGTTTGGTGTAACAGAATTATGAACTTATTGAGTCATCATCAGTCGAAGCATGAAAGATATACACTACTTACCAAAGGTTCGTCATTTGATACTAAATCTCGGAATCCGTATTTCTTACTGAAGTACTCGGGACCCTCCGAACCTTCTCTCGTTACGGATCAACCGACGACCTTCAGAACCTCGTTTGGTCACACCTTTCTGTCGTTACTGAATCCTACCTCTTCCTCTTCTCTCATCTCTCCCCTCTTCCTTTCTACGATCTTCATCCCCCACTACAGAACACCGGACCCCTTCCCAAAACTACGTTTCTTTTTGGGGAATCAGGATTGGAAATCTCATGATCTTTTGACCCATCTTGTGACCGACCCCATTATCTACTTAGTCCGGGTTACCTTCCTTGAAGTCTTTACCTAGACTCCTAGGTATCTCCACGGACGATCACCACCGCTCAACTCCTTACTTCTCCAACAACATCAACTGTGTCTTATACTCGTCTCCGAACACGGACACTCTATATCTATACGATACGATTAAACGAGTCAGTACAGGCTGAGAAACGTTGGACACCTGACATCGGGTGGTCCGAGGAGACAAGTACCCCTAAGAGGTCCGTTCTTATGACCTCACCCAACGAGATGGGAGGAGGTCCCCTAGAAGGGTTAGGTCCCTAGTTTGGGTCCAGGGGGTGTAACGTCCGTCTAAGAATTGGTAGACTCGGTGGTCCCTTCGGGTACTCTATGACATCTATTTCTCAACTGAAATCTGATATTCCTTCCTGTTTTACAAACAACCTGTACCTGACTTAATCCTCGTTTATGTCAACTTCTAAAACGATTATTTAGTAACCGGTACTTAAGAACCGTGAACACTCTACGTGTGGTAAGGAAATGACTTCGTAAAAGTGGAGGACCTTTCGGAACAGAGACGGACAGTCTTAAAAGTTCGGGAATGAATTGAAGATGGTCGACGTATTTATAAAGAAAGTATCGTGATCGAGTATCGTCAGCGAGAAGACGATTCGAACATATCTTGATAATATTTAGGGTACCCGACATCGGACGGTCCGAGGAGACAGGTACCTTAAAAAGTCCGTTCTTATGACCTCATCCAACGGTAAAAGAGGAGGTCCCCTAGAAGGGTTGGGTCCCTAACTTGGGTGTAGAGGACCAAAGGACGTAACCGTCAGCCTAAGAAATGGTGACCTCGGTGGACCCTTCGGGTAACATTTACGTCACCGTCAATTAACTGTAAATTTCGAACTTCAATCGAAAAGTGGACATACAGAACAGAGAACTCACTCGAAGATTTGAACATATTTTAAACTGTCACATTTTTTTTTTTAGAGAAGACACCAGACTATACTTCAGTACGGATATCGTTCTTAAGTTATATGAAAATTCTTAAAATTTTCTACGACTCGAAAACATGTGTATTGGTTACGTGTTTAAGACGACTAAGAAGAAGGATTTATAGAGAAACTAATTACGGAGGATGGAGACGGGGGTAAGTTAAGGTGTACCATACAGGAACTCGAGAATGTCCTCGGAGGACTGATCCCAGGACCGGAATTCGGGGTGGGTGGAGGGAATGTGGGAGATGCGACGAAGGTTACGATACGAACATTTTCTCTTTAGAAGGAAGACGAAATTCTATTTCAAGTTTTAGAATTGTATAGTATTTCCACGAACTAATAGAGCTGGTTGAGACATTAAGGATATAGTAAAGAGAGTAGAGTGATATTTTGGAGTACTTTAACTATTATAAAGTCATTATGGGTTTAAATAAGTAAGGGTCTTATATGGAACAAAGAAGAACGAAGATTACGTAAATGTTAACGATAAAAGAGAGGTCCGGGTATCTATGAAGTTCTATATTTCCAACGGACCCAAGGGGGAAAGGGAAAGGGAGAAAACAGTGGGGGTCGTGTCAATCAGTGGAAGAGTGAAGACGAGGGTAACACGAGAGAGGTAGGAACTGTGTATACGATATTCTAATAAAAAGCGGACAGACTGGGATCTGGTATTTGAGAGGTTTCCAACGTAGAATAAATAGTAACATAAAGATCATTGGTGGCACCGGACGATCCGTCAGACATTTCATTATTTCCTTTCCAACACGTCTCTTCGACTTTTTTTATAGACTTGACTACTACTCCGTAGGTCTAAATTTACAGAACATCAAATATTTAAAATAACGTAAATTTACCAAATTGTTATATTATAAATAATAATGTGATCTCCCTGTTTAAATTCTTTTTAATTAATTTATACATATAATGGGTACACATCTCGTATTACTTTGGTACTTACACTCATAAAAGTCTTAGGTCTTCTAAGTTGTTGTTTTTGATCCTCACCATCCACTTGGTTTTCTACCAGTCAATCTTTGATCTGGTCTTTTTGTTGTACTTAGAAAGTTCACTTTATTTGAGAGGGTTGTTAAAACTAACCTAATTATATTAACAGATGTTAATACTTTTTTATCACCGGACGGGTACTCAAAAATAATAGTGGTGTATACGATTATATATACATCGACCATTTCAGTTTGATCAATAAATTTTGACATTTCAATAAATATTCAAAACTATCAGGAGTAAATTCCAAACCATTGTCACCGTCCAGAATAATTTTCACCTATATTGGTAGTTGTCTTTCCAATATTTCACTGTTCAGTATTACAGTTTATCAAAATAGTTATCCGTTTTATGGAAAGAAAAGTGTCACAATTTATCTAGAAGTCGATATATCACTTAAAACAGAGTCGGAGTTCTGTTGACAGGAGTAAATTGAAAGTCTGTGTGAAAACGTTAACACCTGAAACTCATCCCGACTCATAAAACAGAGAGACAAAGTAAAACCTATCAAAGAGAATGGTACAGAAGTCCAAGTGATAGGGAAAGAAGACCTTACAGATTAGACGGTGGGTCACATAAAAGGGAGAGTCCAAAACTCTACCAGGAGAGATCTCCAAGTGTAACCCGGAAAATATTATATAGAAGGTATAACGAAGGCGAAGTGCATAAGTAAGAAATGAGGTCAAAGAACTTGTATCCCTTATATCAATTTTATTGAAGATTACCGGAAAGATGATTAAGACGGTAGACACAGTAAAGACCCAGTCAAAACTAAGTAATTAAAAAACCGAAAAATACCCAGTCTAAAAAGACAAAGAAACGTCTGAACCATTAAAAACTAACCCACGATTTTAAAATGGAACACCCATGGTTTCTGAAAACATAAGGATTTTTATAGGAACTCCAAAAATAATAATAATAATCTACATCAATTCTATGAACTGTTTTCAAAATAAAAAAGTCTAGAACGAAAATTCGAAACAATCCATTGGTCCCGTCACACATCGAATCCAAATTAAAAAAAGGAGGATGATTTCGTTCTGTGAAGAATTATGAGATTGACTACAGAACATTTAATACTCCGACGGGTGAGACCGACAACCTTTGCTCGTGAGAAGAACCGGGACACACTCATGACCCGTGACGACAGAGATCGTCAAAGTCACCAACAAGAGGACCGACACCACCAAAGGAGTGTACGGATACGATCAGTCATAAGTGGACTCGTGAAATAGATGTCTGGAAGGTTCAAGACAGACAGGTCACGACAGGAATAGTACGGGACACTAGGGACTTGTGAATCCAAGAAACGTGAAGTCCCTCTGGTGACCAGAGACTCAAAGGGAAGGACTGTACCACTTTTACAAGAGGTTCCACAGTAGACCCCGCTAAAATCCCGAGTAGAGTGAACAGGTGAAAGAGAGTTCCTAGTGACAGGAAACATCGGTCAACAAGTCACAGAATCTTCGATAGAAGTATACAAGCTCGTACCATTCAACGAGTCAGCACAGACTGAGAAAAGTCGGAATACCTGACATCGGGTGGTCCGCGGAGAGAGGTACCCTAAGAGGTCCGTTCTTGTGACCTCACCCAACAGTACGGGAGGAGATCCCCAAGAAGGGTTGGGTCCCCAGTTTGGGTCCAGAGAATGTAAATGGACGTAACCGTCTGCCCAAGAAATGGCATGGTGGTGGACCTTTTGGGATAGTAGTATATAAATAAATAGAAATATCACGAAGTGTTCGTCCTCTCATTTGGGTCAAGGATGATGTGGTACAACTAAACTGCAATCCAGTTCCGGATAAAATCAATAACAAATGAGTAAATATATGATAAGTAATCAGACTTCTTAAGTCCCACGATAATCTATTAACGACTTATTTTCATAAATTGGGTTACATGTGTGGCTTGTATCCCTCAATTCTGACACTTTAGACACGACCTCTTACACAATCCTCCACAAAAGTATCGTACTACGTTCTCAGGACAACCGATAAGGAAAACTTTGGAAACTAGGTAAAATTTTATTTGATTTTCAACACACTAAATTTAGGTCAACACTTAAACACTCTAAAGTTTTATTACAGAGAAAGAAGAGGAATAAGGGTTGGACTGCAGGAATTTTCATCGGTGTAACACACCGTCCCCTCCTCCTCTTTCTGAACACTGTCCTTACTTTAAAATCGGTAACGTGTTTTACTATCCCAAATCTTCTACATTTATCGCACCAAACCTGGTTAAGTGGATGAATGAGGATAAACATTCTTCGGTCCAAAGAATTTACCTAGAATTCACTAGCAAAACGAAAGTCATTGGAGAGACGTAGATGTCACCTTCTCTCAATCTACACAACGTAAAAAGTACTAAGCAGAATATCTCGAAGACTCCAGTTAAACGCCACCTTACGACAGTCTGAGAGTCTAGAGAGAGAGAGAGAGAGAGAGAGAGAGAGAGAGAGAGAGCATGTGTGTGTGTGAGTGTGTGTGCTTTTATCTCTGTAGAAGGTCTCTTGAAGGACTACATGACAAGAAACTTACACTACTGTAAACAAATGTGTCCTTCGATCTGTGACCTAAGAAAAGAAACCTCTGACAAAGTCTTTGTGTAAAGGTGTAACAAAAAAGAGCTATGCCGGATGTACACTTGGTGAATGTATAAATTACAAACCTTCTGACTACTTCTTAAGGACTATACTTCACGGGAATAGCTAGATGAAATTTATAAATTACAACTCTTTTGTAGGAGAAAGGAGGGGTGACTAAAAAAAAAAAAATTAAGAGGAACCATTTGACACTGTATCTTTAGTCTAATTTCTGTCCGGAATATCGGAGTGAAGGCACGGCACGGACAGTACCAAAAGACAGTTGAGTTACACCGGAGATATCTAAGATAATATAAAAGAAACAGTCAACTTAGTTCTAAGAATAATCTTTGTACCGTTTATTAAGCATCGGGGTTTCTATACCTGACACAGACGTACCCTAAATATCTTTCGTTAAAAACATATAAGTAACTTTTTCAAATATAGTTGTAAATAAAAGTGGACAGGAAAACTACATCACGAATGTCAACGACAGTAAGAACTTATGACAGGTTAACGACCTTTGAGATAATCCACTGAATACATGTATTTGAGACCAGGAGTGATATCGGACGGTCCACCCATGATAATAGGGGAACCCTCTGTACGTCCGTAGTTGAGTCTTCATTTTTACTAAACACGTTCTGGTGTAGGGATCATTCTTCGTCTCGACTACAACCCGATTCAAAATGATGAGATTCTCTAATTCGTTGTATAGGGTCCGAACAAGTGTCATCACTCATATGAACCATCTATTTTTTAGTCTTGCAATTGATTTATAAAGATTTTATCTTATAATAATTCTTTGAAAGTAGCTCACGGGACACACACAGTCTAGGACGAGACCCCTGTCACCCAAGATCTCTACTCGTTTCTGAGACGGAGACGGGTCACCTCTCTGCGTCCCTCGTCGTCAATGTGTCACCACACGTCGGAACGAAGACTACCACACACGCGTACACGGATCCCTCGTACCTCTCCACCTGGATCTTAGGCCACCCCTCACACCACCTCTCTCACAAGAGTCTTTCCGAAGTTCCTTCTGTACCACGGTCTCACCACAGGACTTCCTCTTCGTCTTCCGGTACTGGAAATAATGGAGATTACCTTTAATTAAAGGTCGATATCTGGATTGGAGACAGAAGACATCATAATGATTATCATAAATCCTACGAAAAAGACTAAAGAAAAAGAAAAAACCTTAGTCCTTCAAAATAAATGATCCGTATTATACAAAATTCTTAAGAATTCAAAAATAGTTTGGAATTTAAATTCTATTACTATCGACAGGTCTTTATTTTTTTTATTACATTATTCATCTTGGTATAATTACAACTAAAATTTAATTATTAAAAACTTTGAAGTTTAACAACGACGCCTTTGTCAAATTAAACACTCCCCTCTTATATAATCTTAACCCTACGAAAATTGAAATTGTAGTTCCCCTTTACAGTGAGAACAATATTGTACCAAAAATACCTTTTTTACTCTAAACTAAAAATAGTAAAGTTGAATGTTCCTGAAGGGTCCTGACGTAAGTCGGGTCTCAATCGGGGGATGAACAGAAACCTACTTTACACACAGACGAACAAAAGGAAAATCGACAGGGGAGTCAAGTCGGAGTACTCCGTGAGACGGATGTTCTATAGATATAGACCTATGTGTCCAACGGGAGTTACGTTTAATTTATACCTCAAACGAGTCCCGTACGTTTGACTCAAAGTATAAACGAATTTAATTTGTACTTCCGCTATAGTCGGAGTCAACTGGAAAGATCGAAAGGGTGAGAGTTAAGGAGATATGTTTTGATGCTTCATGATCGGTTCATGAAACGGGTGGAGATCCGACAATCAAGTAACAGAGTGCAGGGACCCGACGGGAGGGGGCATTAGAGACGGAAATTTTAGGAAGATTGAGAAGTTCCAGGCACAGATTATAGTGAGAGGAAGTAAATCGATAAGTATTAATAAGGCATTAATAAAATGAAGGGTACCTAAAAAGCACATGACGAACAAGTATCCCGAAGGGTCCACCGTGACCATCACTTCTGGGGTGGACGGTTACACCCTCCGTATTCTCTCCGTCGAAACTATGGACCCAGCCCTTCTAGGGGACCTCCTGGGTGAGGTCATAAGAACTGACCTCTTAAGGACCCTGTCTCCTCGGACCGCCCGATGTCAGGTACCCCAGTGTGTCTCTGTGTTGACTTCACTGAATCGCACGTGAACAGTATCCGATCCTCGACCCTGTAACGTAACCCTACATGGATAAAGGTCACGGTCGAGGAATAAATATTGGACACACTGGGATCTGTTCAATGAATTGGTCATATTTGTAGTAGATATTTTACCCTAATTGTGGTGGATGGAGACTCTTAACAAAACTACTAATTTACACTATTATATGCATGTTTCGAGTCGTAGCCCGAAAGACAGTACACCATACAGAAAGTCTTTCGCAATCGTCAAAAACGTAGAGAGGAGAGTCTCATTCAAGACTCCAGTACAACACAGAATGAATAGAAACACTTAAGGAGAGGTTTCGGACGGAAATGTTCTCTTACAGTATCACGAAGCTTATGTCGTTTATAAGGTATTTATAAAGAAACTCTTCCTTTATTTACACTAAAAATTTAACGTCTTAAGTGACCGGTTCTTCCCTGAATACTTTTTCACTGGAATCCAAGACCAAACGGTTTCTTTTGGACCAGAGTTCATAATTTTCATGGGGGGAAAACACCACTACCAAACCTAATATTTAAAATACCTGTGGTATATATACCTTATAAACGTCAAAAATTAACAGGTACGTACCGTGAAAAGGTTGACACAATAAAAAGTGTATCCATTAACACAGAGAATTTCCTCTAACATTCGATGAACTTCTACGTGTGGTAAAGTATAGAATAAAGAGGTTTATCTGATCGCGAAACCCTCAAGACTGTCACGTCGCCTTGGTCTCGTTTAGATGACACTAGGTCAAGTACGATACCAGTATATCCATAACTGACACTAGATTTACGACGAAAAATTTACTTCTACATTCGATTGCGCATCTACGTAATCCGACATATATTCACCTCTTATCAGCAAGATTAGGTACCACCCTCCCGACAAGTGATCTGTCTTAAAGAGGTCCCGACTCTAGTACAGATGAACAAAGGGGTGATATCTGGATCGTGGTCCGTGTCGTGGGTTTTGTACCAATATAAGAGTTATTTACAAACAACTTATTTACTTACTTACCGCTCCTAGAACCGTGGGGTGTACAATTCTCAAAGTACTCAGAGATGGTCTAAGGAAGGTCTAGGAAACGTCTACCGTCTTATGTCATATATATCTCCGACTTCACGAGACCATACGGATGTATACTCGAGTCCTTCAAATACTCTCCCATTTGAATCCAGTCCTCTGTCGAGCGGAAGAGTCTGGAAGAGACCTTTGACAAAGGTACATCTCAAACAAACAAAAGACTTATTCGAGGAAAAGATCTTCTTTTCACCTTCCAAATAAAAACATTCTCAGACGGATGAACTATTCTCTCGTCTACTTTTAGTCTACTTCCGTTCCAGGGAGACGGAGAGACGAGGAGAGAGGGTTGTACGTCTTCTCACTCAAGGCACCATGTGTTCCAAGAACATAAACCACCTCTCTCTAGACTGAAAAAGGGTAATACAGAGACTCCGAACAACCTTAGAGTCTCTTGTACCTCCTCAACCTCCCGAGGAAAGTTTCCTTACAACCGTCATCAACGAAGAGAAAGGGAGCACCCCTCGCGTCCGAACACGGGAGATACGACCCCGTCGGCCCTCTTCACCGGGTCCCAGTACCCGATACAAGCAGAATGAGAAGACCAAGAAACAAAGAGATCTCTACGGACGATAGGGTACCCTTAAGTACATTAATGGGAAGGAGAATCTCAATGGACCAGGTGTAAAAGTTTCCCATTGAATGAAGTGTTGAATCATAATGTGTTTTGTTGTATGACAATTACGTCACAATTCGCCAAACAACGCATACACAAAAACGAAAAACCTGTGCCCGACTTTAAAATCACCAGCATGGGATACCTCAGTTTATATTTCCTGATTGTAGGAGAGTAAGTAGAAGAATTTTTAGACAAATTTTATAATTAGATTGTGAAAAGGACATGACTAAGAAAGTTGGAAAGAGGTTCGACTCCACTTTACCGGAATATGTGTTTGTATACAGGAATAATTCTAACGGGAAAAAAGAATTTTCTTGCAGTCGAAACGAGAAGAAGGTAACCGGTAGACAGAATTAGTAGGACCCGACGACATTGTCTTTATGATATCCGACCATATGTGTGGTCTACAAATAAAGAGTATCAATACCTCCACTACCTTTCAAGTCCTAATCCCATGGTCGTAACAGTTCAAGAGTCACTTCTGGTAGAAGGACCGAATGTCTACCGATAGAAGAGTCATAGGAGTGTACTACCCCTCTCTCCCCTACGTTCGTAGGAACACAGAGTAGAAGATTCCCGTAATTAGGGTCGTCCTCTTGATGTAGGAGTACTGGATCATGGAAAATTTCGGAGGTAGAGGATTACGATAGGGTGACCCCCAATCCTAAAGTTGTATTGCAAAGATCCCTACACCCCCTTTGTGTACGAGTCAGGTGAGTTCACTTTAAGTGGACTTTAAGTGGAAGTAAGAAGTCGACTAATAACTTGTGATGTGAAGGAGAACAGAAGTGGTCTTGTGGACGAGTAAAAGTGATAGACGAACCGGGGTTCCCCTGATCTTAACACTTGGGACTATAAGATTTTACATAGGACCCTACAGTCCGATCTTGTCCTCTCACACTTGTATAACAACATGTATGGGAGGTTTGGGGGTCAGAAAAAGAAAAGAAAGAAAGAAAAAAAAAAAAAAAAAGAAAAAATGAGAAAACCAGTTCTGTGTAAATCGTACACCCTAGAATCAAGGTGTTGGTCTAGTCCCTAGTTTGGGGGACTTCATCTTCACACCTCACAATTGGTGATCTGGAAGTCTCTTCACGGGGGTTTGGGGTTAGAAACACCCTGTCATCTCGACCAAGTTATGACTACGTTAAAAAAGGTTATCACTTACTCCGATCGGTACACATCATAAGTAAACATTAATAAGGGTTAAATAAACTCGAGAAAGGGTTATTCTACACCAATAACTTCGACACTCGTTTAAGAAGGGTAATCTTGAATATGTAAACCCATTTTCATTTGACCATAGTACGAAGACATTACAAACTTGACCTTAAACGACATAACATAGAAACATGAACGAACGTTCGAAGTCTTTTATTAAATTCCTCTAACACTTTTGTCCATTTTTATCGAAAACTACAAGTACGAATTCTCGAAGAAGTCGAATCTTCAACTTTGCGAAACCTCAAGTTGTTTCCAAATATACCTTTACTCTCTTAAACCGAAGAAAGGGTCAAGAAGATCGGAGAGAAGGGACTCCTGACACCCACGTACTTCTCCGTTGTAAGGGTGTGGGTCCCGTGGGTCTTCTCTCCAAAGATGAGACACTTAATCCGTTCACATGAACCGGAACTAATATCTTCTCCTTCTTAATGAAGTATCAAAAGGGAGGAGGAACACGAGGTACAAGACTATAAATGGGTACCCAATTTCCACTGATGACTCAAATGAAAGTCACGTCTTCCGATAGAAGAGAAGTACAAGACTCAATCAACAATGGCACACACACACACACACACACACACACACACACATCAACAACAACAACAAAAACGGAGTCCTAGCCAATGTCGACACGTTCTATGTTTGTCGTCAACAAGAGGTCGATTAGGAGTGAGAAACACAGGTACATCACATCCACTTCAGAAAAGAATGGGAGAAGAAGTTGATTAATATACGGAACGGATACGGTAACATTAATAAAGAGGTCGTAGATGTTTTGGATACAGTAAAAAGACAATTTTATGTCAATCTTTTTATCGTCTTTATTTGGATTAAACTCTCGAACACACCACTCCGTTTAAGGTGATTTCATTTCCCTACGAGACCTAACCGTAGCGGGTATCGGAAAGTAGTGGACTCCAAGGGTCCCCACTACGTCACGACCTGATATGTGGATCAAAGGATAACCTCGAATTTGAATATGAACTATCTAAAGAAAATCGCTTTCAATTTACGTGATCGCTAAAACTGAACCAGTTTATCTGAAGATTTTTCATGAAATGTATGATGTCCCAAAAGATACTACGGAAATTTTCTGGTGCGTCAGTAAGAACGACAAGAATCATTGAAATGAATTTACTTTTGTTTTTTTACAATTCACAGAAAAAGTAGACCCGAAAACCAGTTGAAGATTTGAGTCAACTAAAATTCTGGTCAATTTTCGTCATTGCAGTCTCAAACTACTACATTTCAGATCGAATCAATGTCTTTGTACTGTCCTGGAATGGAGTTTCATAATATTTTTACATTTTAAGACGTCATTCATCCGAGACAGTGCAAGATAGAAAAGAATTACGTAGCGATCATTTAAAACAGAGACAAATACTAAGAGAGGAGAAACAGTATAGAGGAAGAGTACTCCACTAAGACTAAACCCCTTGAAACCCGAAACGAACTCACACAGTAAGTATGTACTCCTTCGTAGAGACTACAAAGATCATATTCACATCGTCTCTCACTGCCCGGGAAGAGGTTTGGATCCAGGACAAGAAGGTCCCGAGTGTCAATCCGAACTAAAGGGTCGGAGAGTACATCAATCTCCTCGGTGCACGGACTCAAGACCACTTACCTTACACCCTCCTTCGCGACCCACGATGTAGGTACGGACTGAGTATTTGGGAGGGTATCCAATTGGGAGACAAAAGGAAGGAAATGGTCGAACTCCGTCTATTAGTACCACCGGGATCTCAGAAACGAAGTCTACCACTTAACATTCCAACTTCCTCGAATCCAAGAACTCAACTTCCCTCCCTCGTAGACACTCCCCGAAGGGATCACCGGGTCTGCCATTTCTTAGACGGACGTTACATCCTGTACACCCAAGTCAGGGATCCAACCCTTCTAGGGGACCTCTTCCCTTACCGTTGGGTGTAGTTATAAGAAAGGACCTCTTAAGGTGCCTGTCTTCTCGGACCGCCCGATGTCAGGTACTCCAGCGTTTCTCAGCCTGTGCTGACTCGCTGACTGTGTGTGTGGGGTAGACAATCCTATGAGTAAAACCTACCGACGGCACTTACCCGGTGCTACACAAAACCTAAAACAAACAATGTCGTAGGAAATCATGTAATTGTTTATGTCTATCTTAAGGACGGAGGTTCCCGGAGGAGGACATCAGACTCTCTATGTGTACAGTTTTGATACCGTGCCACACTACCGGGTAATCATCGACAGACAGGACACCCTTAGTGTTTCCTCCCAAACCCTATGAAAGTCTTTGTGTCCTGTAGGAATCTAAATTTCTACTTATCCTTATTTGGTCTACACAGGGATCTAGGTACTTTATAGTTTTAGGGCAAGCTTGAACTCAGTACTGTGTCTTCCGAACACTACCCCAGTAGGTAATTTGATACTGACTCTTCGTGGTACTCAAATTGAGAGTGCAGAAGGCTGCTAAAAATGATAACGAAAGTTTACATGTCTAAGTATATCAAAAATTTTATCGATTCCTTCCGTCGTCCCACCTTTAATACCACAGGTAAAATAGTCACCCTTTTGGTTCCGGGTGACTAAAATTCACTAAATAGATTCCTGCGTATTTGTCCTCTCGACTTAAGTACCCGACTCTCCACGGTACTTACTCACCTTTACAAACCCCAAGATCTCTTTTTCTCTTAATCGAATTTTAGGACACGGACCAGAAATGGTAGACCCACTAGAAACCGGAATAGATTGTAAGAGTTGACATTTTTACAACGCAAAGTCACAATAGTCCTTTTAGGTTACTTAAACCTATAATATTTCACATGTCCACGAACGAAATTAGGTCGTAAGAAAAGTACAATAGTACTCTGGAGATTGGATGTGGACACGGAGAGACATGGGGAACAAGGACAACAAAAACTATGACCGGTGTCGAACTGGAGTAGGCATTCGACCCTCCGGAGTCCCTTCTACGAGAGGTAAGTCTAGACACTAGACGCTTCGTACCTTTTCCACACCACCCTGTCCGACTCGTCGACCTGCGCGGTAGGACCGGGGGGAAGGGGTACATCTGAGAATTCACGTACCTCCTCCGAGGACGAAAGGAAATAGACAAGTTTTGCATTCTCAACGATGTGCTAACAGTAATAGATTGGTCAGAAACAGTTCGTTTCGGTCGTAAGTGGGGAATTGTGGTTCGTCGTCGTTTCTTATCTCACTTCTACGAAAGTCGAGACGACAGACCATGGTAAATGTAGTGGACAGCAAGCGTCCCTCTTTGTGAGGTAAGATTTGTCCCTATAAAGGTCAAAGTCGTTTCTCTTGGTCAAGAAATTAAAGTATCTGCAATTATGAAAGGTATGTAAAAGTCCCTAAGAAGGAGGATCTAGAAAGGTTAGGGGAGGGGGGGGGGGNGGGGGGGGGGGGGGGGCGAAAAGAAGACGAATAGTAGGGAGTTCTATAATTTTCCTTCTGTAATGATTCTCAAAATAGAAGACCAAAGTTTACAATTAGAGGAAGTTGTTTAACTTTAGAAAGAGTAGTTGATCTATAGGATTCACCTTTTACACAAGAAAACATTTAAAAGTATATATGTAAATGAGTACGACTAGTAAGTACGTAAAGCACAGGGAGTCGTATAACTAGTATATATTTTCACTTCCCGTTTATGAAACTTTGAACTCCACTAAGTGAACCTTACCTTCGTCTAAGAGTGACTCTTCGTATTTAGTTTACTTCTACGGTAGACCGTCAACCTCAGGATGGAATAATTTGAACTTAAGACGTGAAACGTGTCTCCACGAATTATTCACAATTGTCACTGATTATAGTATAGTACCTACAATTAACTTACAACTATTCACAGAGTTTTAACGTCATTATCTCGGTGTGAAGTCGTCGACTCGCGTCACTACGAGAGCGAGGAGCCGAAGTACGGAGTCGACAAACACTCGAAATTGTCCCAAAAAAGAGTGGTCAGTTTACGTCTGCAAAAGTCCCCAAAAACGACGGTGGGTCGACACGACGTTGGGTTCGTGACTCAGACTTCAATTCCCCTTTATACACGACGACTTCGATTAAAGACTACCTCCAAGAACCCGTTACTATACCAAACTTTGTATGTCCCCACCCCCATCCCACCCACCTTCTCTGAAATCGGTAAACTGGACGTAAACTTCTCTTAAGTAATAAGTGACCACAAGTCACTATACACCTAAAACTCCATGTTCGACTTAACCCACCTAAGGTTTGATGAGTCACCACGACCCAGTGGTAGTCTCCGACCGGACGTGTCCCTGATAAACGAGGGGGATTGACCTAGAGTCAAGTGTTTCCAGAGGGACGAAAAAAGAAAGTTTGATTAAAATAAATAAAGGAAATAAAAACCGACACGACCCAGAAACAACGATACACCCGAAAAGAGACCAACGTCGTTCGCCCCAGGTGAGAGTTCAACACCACGAACCCGAAGAGTAACGGTACCAACGAGAACAAGGTCTCGTGCCCGGGATCGCGCACGCCCGACGTCATCAACGCTGCCCCCCGAGTCATCAACACACGTGTCCGAATCAACGAGGCACCGTACACCCTAGAAGAGCCTAGTCCCTAGATTAGGTACAGGTGATGTAACCGTCCGCCTAAGAAATGGTGACACGGTGGGCCTTTCGGGGAGGGACGAAAGACTGTATTGATCAAACAAGGAGGTGGTGGACCTAACTTGAAAGTAATGTCAAAGTCCAACGTACGTATCTTCGATCGACGTATAGGATAGTTAAGATGTCCTGATCTCCTTTGTTACTTATCGTTATACTTGTAGGTCAAAAAGATACTTTTCTACTAAGAGAGACAGGGGAAAAGGAATCACAAAATCGAAGAACACTTCCTTACCGAGAGAAACTTTGACTGTTCTACGTATAGGTGTAAACAAAAAGTCCTTATGAATCTACAGGGAGTACCCGTCGTAGCTCCCGGACTTACCGAAAGGACACTGTTCGGTTCTTTACTTGATGTAAACTACCGATCGGGAAGAAGGTATACACACACACTCTCTCTCTCTCTCTCTTTAATAATGTCGTAACCAAAAGATGAATTACTCGAAATGAAATACTTTATGTTAAAAAATTTCAAACGGAAAACTTATAAATGAACGTGACTCTGTTATATAAGAGTTCTCCGACCCATGTCCGTTTTAATTTATTGGTAAAAGTTGGTTAAACTATGTGAACTATAAGTATATCGAGTTTATTATTTTTAGTTCATAGATGAAAATATTTATCTTACAATCGGATATAAATGTCGACGTACTTTAAATTGAGACGATCATATAGTTATTCTTACGGTCATGAAATACGTACAAGTTTTAAAGTCTATAACAGACCCTCAAAATATATACCATA
Organism: Capra ibex; assembly: GCA_006410555.1. Taxonomy (NCBI): domain Eukaryota; kingdom Metazoa; phylum Chordata; class Mammalia; order Artiodactyla; family Bovidae; genus Capra; species Capra ibex. The sequence continues at coordinate 62,584,270 of SJYO01026388.1, read as the reverse complement.
GAGTAAATTATGTTGTTAGAAAGTACATTCCTGATGACAATTGGGGTAAAATGTGCTTCTTTGTCTACAATCCTAGTAATCATTAACTTAGTTCCAGAACATCGACTACTCACACAATGTTAACACTGGGTCAAGAGGTCTTAGGAGGTCACGACAGAAGTACCTCAGTGGACACTGTGACTCGGAGTCCTCGTCTTAATGAAGAAATAAAACAGCACTTGGAGGGAGGGTGGAGGGTGAAGTAGAATGGGGAGACCTAACAGTGTCTCCGGACCAAACTTAAGGGACTCAGTCTGTCGTCTAAGGGTGACCGAGAGATAAAATGTATACCGTCATAAATACAAAGGTGTGAGGAGAGAGGTAAGCAGGGTGGGAGAGGAAGGGAGGGGCACAGGAATTCAGACAAGAGAGACAGACGTAGAAGTAACGACGGGACGTGAATCGAAGTAGTCGAGGTAGAAAGATCTAAGGTATACACACACAATTATATGCCATAACCAAAAAGAGAAAGACTGAATTGAAGTGACACGTATTATCCGAGATTCAAGTAGGTGAAGTAATCGTGACTGAGTCTACGTAAGGAAAAATACCGACTCATTATAACGTAACACACATATATATATGTGGTGTTGAAGAAATAGACAAGCAAACGACTACCTATAGATCCAACAAAGGTACAGGATCAATAAGATTTATCAACACGTCCCATGTAACCCCATGTACATAGAAAAAGTCAATACCAAAAGAGTCCAACATACGGGTCATAACCCTAACAACCCAGTATACCATCAAAATCAGGATCATAAAATTCCTTAGAGGTATGGCAGAAGGTATCACCGACATAGTTAAATGTAAGGGTGATTGTTACGTTCTACCAAGGGAAAAGAGGTGTAGGAGAGGTCGTAAATAACAAACATCTAAAAAAAACTACTACAGGTAGGTAAGACTAGGTAAAACTATTTGAGTTTTACCTAATTTCTGGGTTTACATTCTGGTCTTTGACATTTTAAGAATCTCCTTTTGTATCCGTCTTATAAGATACTATGTTTAGTGTCGTGTTAGGAGATACTGGGTGGAGGTTCTCATCACCTTTATTTTTGTCTTTATTTGTTCACTCTGGATTAATTTGAATTTTCGAAAATGTGTCGTTTGCTTTGATATTTGTTCCACTTTTCTGTCGGGAATCTTACTCTCTTTTATTATCGTTTTGTTGACTGTTTCATAATTAAAGGTTTTGTATGTTCGTCGAGTCAGTCGAGACATGAAGAATAAAACTCTCTTACTCAACCCGTCTTTTAACGTTGGGTCCACTTTCTGATGTCAGAAGGAACCGTAGTACGGAGAAGTGCCCGTCCGTCCATCTAGATCCTTCATTCTTTGTCCTCGGGTACACAAAATTAGTATGATAAACACACCACCAAGGAAACTCTCGCTCCCTGTCTTTTGGACTGAGTTTAAGAAATATCGTTTCTACCTTTGTAATAACTAAGTGTTAGGGGTCAGTAAGTCCCTAGCACACGAAAGTCCGATCCGAACTAGGTCTCCGAACGTTTCGGAGGTCCTATACCAAAGAAGACAACCCTAAAAAACTTACGTGGAGGACACACATAGTCTAAACAGTGACCCGAGTGAGGGAAGTACCATCACAGTTACTGTCTTCTCTAAGGACTGAAGGAGAGGAGTGGTGTGTTTAGTTTCCTCCTCTAGTAAAGAATACCGAAAAGTCCTACTTTTAGAAGAAAATGCAAACTGTCCGTGATGGACGATAATGGATCTTCGAGTTAAGTATTAATGAATATTATGAAAAGAACTGTATTATAGTGGTGTAATCTTTGTTTCCCTTCCTAAAATCTCTACACACATGTACTGTAAACGTATGGTTGGTGTATACATGTGTCGTCCTTTTGACAATAAGGTCTTCTTATCGAGAAACAAACGTTAAAACATACTGTAACGGAGGGAAGGGACAGATTTACTACATACGGTCAAAAGCGAATTTAAAGGATTAACGAGAGAGGAACTTCTTTCATAAAGTTTAAATAGCGAAAACTACTCAATGTTGATAAAAGAAACAGGGTACTTCCTTTCCCGACACTTTGTTAAATCTTGCTTTATAAAGTAAAAGTAAACCCAAGTGAACACATCCAGTAAATTGATTACGGGTTATTTTTATGTATAAAAGGTAGGTTTTAATAATTCATATCGATAAAATGTAGGATTGGAATATAGAGTACCTTTAATCTGGTGTAGCGTTATGTCAGTAAACTTGAAAAGAAACTCTACAAAAACAGTCTCTTTTATTCGACTGTTCTTATACCTTTGGGAGGTAAATATCGTTTGGGAACCACTCCTCCGTGATAAATATTTATAAAAGGTATACTACATGAACATAAAAAACCAAGACTCATGATACGGATATAACAAAGAAAAGAGAATGAAAAAAAGAATACTCATTTCTCAAGGTAAGAGACACGGGGAAAGAGGTACTCCTCTTTTCTTTCCTTCTAGACAAAATACTTTGTCCAGCACCCTCGTCCATTATTTTATTCCAAAACGTGTCCGAATAAATAATGTGACAAAGACGGGAGGACAAGTGAGTAAAGATCCAAGACTTTTTACCTAAAATAACATTGTTTAAACTTCTCTTTCCTGGTATTATCAGTTTTCCCAGTACCAGGTTTATATCTTTTCGTAGTTCCCACTCATCCGGTACACAGAAGTTCACGTCTCGGGACAGTAAGAATATCTGCTCCGTAGTGACTCGTCTACATGGGTGACTTCCCGAAAATTCCCATAGTCACCAGGGATGTTAATTCTTGTGACGACGACGACGACGACGACGACGACGACGACGATTCAGTGAAGTCAACACAAGCTGAGACACGCTGGGGTATCTACCGTCGGGTGGTCCGAGGGGGCAGGGACCCTAGGAGGTTCGTTCTTGTGACCTCACCCAACGGTAAAGGAAGAGGTTACGTACTTTCACTTTTCACTTTCCCTTCAACGAGTCAGTACAGGCTGAGAATCACTGGGGTACCTGACGTCGGATGGTCCGAGGAGGCAGGTACCCTATTCTTGCGATCGCTACGACTATAAAAGAAAAAAGTACACAGGGAAGGGTAAATGATTTGATTTCAAACTACGAATGACATCTGACACGGTCCGTGTCTACTTTAATACGGTAAAAATCGAAGACCCCACTTCTACAACGTCCCGGACGTGATCTGTTTGTCATTGGGAGGGAGGTACCTGTGTAGAAGGATGCCGTCGGGTCGTCCTGAGTGTACAGACTTCGGAAGGACCGGAAACGTCCAGGAACAGCACCTTAGAGTGTAACCCACTTACGATTTCACTAAAGAGTAGTTCCGTATGTTACTCACATTTAAGCAACGGCCACCTACACATGTCTTCCGAAACCGAACAGAAAGAATTGGCGTAATAACATATCTTTCGAAAGACTACGCAATGACACCCGACTGTCTTGAACGAGTCCCGGGAGCCCCTTTATCCTTCATTCCGAGTTCGGAAAATTAAGGAAGAGAAAAACAAAGAAATGGTTGTTTAAACCAAACCAGACACTCATAGACCACCGAGTTTGCCATTCCTTAGACGGGGGTCACACCTTTTGGACCCCAGTTAGGGACCCAACCCTTCTAGGGGACCTCCTCCCTTACCGATGGGCGAGGTCACAAGAACAGACCCTTTAGGGTACCGTCCATAAAGGGTACCTCAGCATCTCTCAGCCTGTGCTGACTCGCTGATTGTGTGTGTGTGTGTGTGTGTGTGTGTGTGTGTGTACGTGTGTGTGTGTGTGCGTGTGTTAAACCACTGAATCTTAACTGTACAGCTAATTGTACAGTGCAGTAGAGTTAAAAACCGAGTGGTTGACTCACCATATATTTATCCCGGTCGTGGAAATACTAAGGACAAAATAGAATAAAATAATAAAAAAACGTCATGTTTAACTGAATATAAGGGTAAAATATATACTCCTTTAAGTTCGAGTCTCTTCCATTCCCTTGGTGTGGGTTACAGTCAGGTACCGTCTCCCCTAGAAGTTGGACACAGAGGACGGGTACTTAGGGTATGTACGAAAGAAAGAAAAAAAAAAAAAAAAGTATGTACGAAAGATTTTTGGAAAGAATTTCGACCGAATATCGTAGGAGACACCAGGTACCTTTATCGGAATAAGATCCTCTCTCCTTCGGTCCAGTGAGGAGTGACTAAACTAACACATTAGAACCTCTCTAACGAAATTGTTGATGAATTGGAAAGACTCGGAGATAAAGGTGTACGAAAAGAGTGTAATATTCCTATAATACTTCTACTTTACTATTCGACACTTTTTCTTTTATTATGTGTATGAGTTCCGTAATAATTTTGTAAAAGAAGAGATATAACGATCAATAGTTAATTTTCTTTATATTAGATGAACATATGGGTACAATTTTGGTTTCTTGTCTACGACGTTATTTTAATCAAGACCGTGGATCAGATTTCCGGGAATTACTTTAGTCTCTTTCGAACTATTTACTCTGTTATACTATTTTATAAATTAAAATATTAGAAACATATAGATAAATGAATTAACAAAAAACGAACAAAAAGAGAGGAAAACAAACAAAATCACTCTTAGACACGATTCCTTCTTAGGAATTATTCTAAAGATTTGTTTAATAAAAGGGAAGTCACTTCATAGTCTCTCTTACTTTCACTATAAGGTTTATTGAAATCATATACACTTCAGTCACTTGTCACACACTACTTCTGGTAAGCACCCAGACGTCTAAAACCGTTTGACGAAATTTCGACTTTGGTTTCGTATAAAATTTTTGAATAAGATTAAAAAAAGTCCCACTGAATAACGACCGACGTAACAAATTTAACACAAGGAGTTTAGTAAATATATCCACACTTGTTGTATCTTTAGTTCAATTATACGGGTATAACCTATGATCAGTTACGACTGACTTTGGGTTTTAATACCTATGTTTATGTGTAAGAGGTCGTAAACCTAAATAAACTTTTGTTTCTCTTTTAATTTAGTGTATACGACCCGATTAGTTTAGGAGTGACTTTTACCGAAACCCTAAGATTGAGTAACAAATCTTAAAATCATTGTAAATACTATCTACTACGAAAATGGAAATTTCATCTTCAACTAAACTTTGAACTTTACGAAAGACTAGTTTACCTAAGATTTGAATAATTTCATGTACACAAGTTTAGACTAAAATATGGGATACGTACAAGCCGTTTATTTTTTGTAAGTAGGTCGGGAAACTTATGAGACGTGTCCTAGACGCACATCTTAGACGGTCACATTCAATAGACACAGGTTCTTATACAGTCTACGTAAATGGTGCAGACGACGACTCGGAACTGTCATCGACCTTTAAACTGGTACAGAGTTTCTATTATATTAAACTGGTATAATAAAGGTATAATAAGTATACGTTAAAGAGTCTCTTCCTTTTTGTTAATTACAAAAAGAACTCAACACAATATACATGGAAAAGTCAACATAAATACTTTAGGAAAGAAAAGAACCTTAGTTATGTCAACCTCTGATCTCCTTTCTTTTTATAAACCCCTCAAAGGTGTAATGAAAAATACAAGGACCTTGGTCAATCGAAAGTCTCAACACGACGGGTTTGTGATAACTTTATATGTTTATCTAAGTTAAAACCTTTGTCAAGGGTCGATGTAAATAATACAGAAGACATTATCAGGAGTAATAACTCCACACATACACATATTTAATCACTCACACCCGTACTCGGTTATCCTTTGTTTCCATCGTGATCATGAACTTCGATCTTTACTACCATTACTAGTTTTATGTACACTTGTTTCGGATCTATGAAGGATCTCTTTCCGGGGTTTAAATCTACAATCGAAAGATCGTCAGTTGGATTTTTCCCTATGATTTATCGAATGTTACATTAGATATTTCGGCCAAAAATCCTTTTTATTTTAAGAGGAACTATAACTATGGTGTATGTATAGAGACTATACAGGAGTGAAGTTTTTCTGTTAATTTATAACACTTGACGTGTCGAGGGAAAATTAACGATTTATTTGACTTTATCTGTGGAACGAAACAGGTATCATCGTACGTTATGTATAAAAAGAATGGTAACTTACCATGGATTTAAACAATGGATTTGGTTTTGAACCGTATCTTAGTAGTAGTGAAAAGAAACTATTTAACTAATTTTATGACTGTTTTTAGTAGAGTTAGGGATTGTTATGGTATTCTTTACTTATAAGTCCGGTAGTTATTTATATAGGAATTACAATTACCCGACTTCGTGTTATACTGATAACGTTATAAGACGAAATCCATGACTATATATCTTAATACTCTAAAATATAGTAATCGATAATATAAGAGAAGGAGTGTCCTAAGGGGGAATTAGAATAATAGAAAGTTTTCAGTTAAATAACTCATGGATGACACTGTCTGTGGACCTATGTTGTTGGAACTAATCCTCCTTAATAACAAAAGTAAAAGAGTGTCTTCTTTCTTCATAGTTTTTCCAATTTATTTAACAGGTTATAATACGTCAATTTTCTAAATCTAAGGACTGGAGGTAGAGAACGGAGAGGTCGAACCGTCTGTCTAAGAAATGGTGACGTGGGGACTCTTCGGGATTTTGATTGTGTCCCCACACTTAAAGGACTTAATTTTACGTCATGAGAAAAGTAAACGTGTAAAAGAGAGAGCAGAATTGTACGAAGTCCAAGATTAGGTCCGGACTAGAAAGAAAAGGGGACCAAAAGTCACGAAAAGTTAGATGTCCAAACCGTATGCATATGTATCTCAATCTCGAACGGTCCACAGTGTCACCATTTCTTAGGGGGCCCCAGTCCTTCTAGGGGACCTCTTCCTTTACCGTTGGGTCATAAGAACGGATTTTTTAATGTACCTGACTCCTCGGATCGCCCGATGTCAGGAAACTGAGCGTTTCTCAGACTGCCCTGACTTGTACGTACGTACTATCTTAGTCGTAGTCTGAAGTGTTTAGAAATCGTTAATTTTACTGGTGAGGTTAGTCATGCCTCCGTCCTCTCTTTCTCACTCTTTAACCTTTCTGGTACAATTTAATTATAAAATAACAAATGTAAAGTCAATTTCTCTAAATTCGGATTGAGAATGAATGAAATCAATGACATAACTCTACTTGAAGAATTGTTTTCTATTCCACTAACCTACAAATTTTAATAATAAACCAATTTTTTTATGTGTAAAGACAATTGAAAAAAAGATGGATTTGAATATTTATTGTAGATTGAAGAGACGTAGAACGTTGTAAACGTTTTTTAAAGAGAAACACCAATCATCTACTTTTTCACAGTCTTTAAGTTTTTGATTGGGAAAAACTCCAAAACCTTACGAGTTGAAAGAGCTTCAGGTGAATCCAGACAGTGAATCAGGACTCCCCAAAGACACAGGAGTTAATAACTTATACCACCATCTGATTGGTTCTAGGTAAGACACGAGATACAGAACTCTCAAATACTTCGAGAAAAAATAAGTCATTCGTTCTTCTCACAAAAGAGTCCACGACCCGTGTGTGTACACCATATAAGTGTCAGTAAGAAATAAAGTAAGTGAATAAGTGTAAATAAATAAGGAGGTAAGTCAGTTGACTGTTTATAGATAACTGAAGGATGAGACGGTCGATGAGAGGGTACAGGACACCCTGTAAGTTTACTGAAAAATTGAAAGTTATATAAAGTAACACCAACTTATATATATCAATTAAGTTATTCCGTTCCTTAGATATAGGATCTATAATTGATTATCAAGTCAGAAAATTTGAGTTGTAAAGATTTTAGTTTTATCTATTCAAAAGTACAAATACTTTTCTAGAGTACAAATCATTCTCTAGTACTAATCATTTTCTAGAGGTGTCGATAAGAAAATTTCTTTTCTAATCTGTATATATTTTAAAATTTCTAACAAAATATAGATGATAAGTATCTATTACAGAATTTATCAAGTAGTAGAAATCTCAAAATGACTTTTTATTTTCTTTAAAATTATAAGATAAACTATATCATAAATCTATATAAATAGGTTATGAAACCGGTGGACTACGTTTCTTGACTGAGTAACCTTTTCTGGGACTACGACCCTTTCTAACTTTCACCCTCCTCTTCCCCTGCTGTCTCCTACTCTACCAACCTACCGTAGTGGTTGAGCTACCTGGACTTAAACTCGTTCGAGGCCTTCAACCACTACTGTCCCTCCGGACCGCACGACGTCAGGTATCCCAACATTTCTCGACCTGTGCTGACTCACTGATTTGACTTGACTAGATGAATCTATTCAAAACACATATAAAACCACGTTTCATGAGAAAAATTTATCGGGTTATTCTTTGTCACAAGAATTCTAACAGATCACTAATTAATGAGTCCCTTTTATCGACAAATTTGAGTAATTCGGGGAGTTGTCAAAGATCGAGGAAGTACGGGTAGTCTACTGGTCGTAAGATGAAAAGACTCGCTCAATTCTTGTAGAATTCCTTTTAATAGTCAAAGAAAAGATAGATTGTACAATTGAACGAAGTAATAAAGACGAAAAGGAGGTCAGATTAAGTCTTTTCAACCTGAAGGGACCTCCACCAATTCCGAGACACAAGGGTCACGTCCCCTGTACCCAACGTAGAGACTAACCCCTTCTAGGACGTACGACGAACCACGTTAGTTTATTTTTATCTTATTTATTTATTTTGTTTTCAAAAGTAAGAAAGAAGATTTTGACTAGAAAATTAACTACGGAAACTCAAGGGAAAAGAAAGGGTGAAAAGGTTCTCAAATAAGGGATTAAGAGAATAGTGAAAAGAAAAAGGGAAATCGAAGTTCAGAAGAAATAGAATGTTTGAATAGTTTTAACTAAGAAAAAGTCCAATGTGTAAACATCAAACAGGTCCTTCTCTACCTTTCTCTACTTTATACACACTTGAAAGATGTCACAGAGATACTAACCCCATCAGACGAACCTTGAATACTACAATCAGTGACAGATGGTCTCAAGGGAATGGTAGGGAGTTCTGGAAAGGAAGAGTCGGGAGTGAAGGTAATCGAGCTACACGGTTCACAAGATCAGTCTGGTCGATAAAGAAGTTGTATGGGACCAGAAGAGATCACGTATTACTACATATGTATAATTTACGGAAAAGAAACGTAGACATGAACGGTTTAGGATCGTAAGAAAATTCTGGATTCTCTCACAAAGGATTAACGACGTACGGGTTAGTTACAGAACAAAGACATGAGGGTATTCCGGTAAAATACGGAGACATCGAAAATGTTGAACAAATATACCAAAAGAGTATGTGATCTGTCGTTCGAGAAACTTTCTTCCTAAGAATAGAACAAATAAAAACTTAAGGTGTACACATGTAATAAAACTTAAGTATGAGTCACAGTAACTTTAACTATAGTCAATTATCTATTTACTCCGTTATTATAGATCTAAGTTTGAAGTATACTTTAAACTAAAGGTTATTATAAAATACAGTAGTGTAACTCCTATATATACGAAACCTTTTACATAGTATACTAACTCACTTACTCGGTTATCTACTTTCAGACCTTAATAGACTGTCTCAAACAGACAATCCTATAATATCCGTGGACGAACTTTGAACTTGTAAAAAGATCGGAATTTGAAACGTCCACTACTGTATAAGGTCCTACTCCGATTTTTATACTTACGGTGGCTCTCTAATAGTTTCACGGTCCCATCATGGACTTATTGATGTATCGTCTCCACTAATATTTCGAAAAGACCAATGGAGTGAACCTATTCCCTAAGGGACCACCGAGTCTGCGATTTCTCAGACGGGCGTTACGACCTCCGGACTCAAGCTAGGAACCCAGGTCTTTTAGCGGACCTCTTTCTTTACCGTGGGGGTGAGGTCATAAGAACGGACCTTTTAAGGTACCTGTCTCCTCGGACCGTCCGATGTCAGGTATCCTAACGTTTCTCAGTCTGTGCTGACTCGTTGATACGTGCGAAGTGAACCTATTTCGCACTGAAGGCAAACTTGGTGAATGGTGACAACAGGATGGACCAATACGTTTGGGAAGAACTAGTATATGAAACAATTCGAGACTATTATCGACCATAAGTCTAATAAACAGTGAAGGATTGAAATACAGATTAAGGTTTGAGAACTCTCAACATGGGACAACAAATAAAAAAAAAGACAAACGGAGCAGTTAGGCACCTGTCACACCTTAGTTCTAAACTCCAACACATGGAAGTGTGACCGTGCACTCAGGGGTAAAGGGGTAACTGACATTTTTAAAAGTTCTCTCTGTCTTAATAAAGTCGTCGAGTCAACGACTGACTTATCCCGAGTAGACTAATCTAACATTCTATACGGTATCCGAAACGGAACTAAAGAAGAACTTCCTAGAAATAACACACGCCTGGATCCTATACCTCTGACTTTTGTCAAAATAAGTAATGTAGACTCTTAGCCAACATCGTACTTTAAAACCTTACGTTAAGTTCAACAGTCGACACGAAAGTAATGAAACCCATAATAAAGGTAACTACACCCTCCGAGAAGGGATTCTCTCTAAAAGGAAGTCCGTTCCAGTCGAACAAATACGTATGAATACTTATATTACGTATAAAATGGTGAGATAAAGAGACAAGAGAAACAAATGTTTTAGGTTTTAATTGCAACCGAAAAGAAATACGATTAGAACCGTGTAGGTCCTCATTTCCTCTAAATCTCTTTCTCAATACTGGAATAAATCAATATGGTTTTAACATTGGTTTATCATTTGTATTCAAGATATTTTCTACTCTGACCTCTTTTGTTATGGAACCTCCATACTGAAACAATACAGTATGAAGAGTAATCTCATGTGATCAGTTTATCAGGAGGAAACCGAAATAGGAAGTCCATAAATCAATTTCTTATTTACAAATGTTATTGAACAATTCGTCATCAGTAAATGGACGGTATTATAATAATTCCCTATATTATCTCCCTTAACTTTTCTTGTCTTTCTTTTGAATTTCACTCTTATATTTATATTTTTACATAGTGTATACTCTTTTGTTTTTTTTTGTAAGTCAATTATGTCTTGTAGATTAACCGGTACGGGAAAACGTTTTTGTTTCGTCGTTTCTTGTAAGACGTTCGCTTCATCATGGACACTTCCACCCCAGGACATAAAGGTATCCGAGACAATCACTTTAAAGTCAAAATACTTGGTTTCCCGAATGGAGGAAATTGACAGTTAATTACTCGACCAGAACGAAACCCTATTTTTAACTATTTGTCAAATTACTTCGTAACCAAAAATCGATGACATTAAAAGACAAGTAAACTGAATAATTGAAATTCCATACCCATCATTTACAGTAACGAGTAAGATTCAAGTTATAATAAATAAGGAGTAAAAATAAGGAAAAAAAGTAAATTAGTCAAAGACGTCACCCCAGTCCAATTATTTGAACATTATTCTATCATTATACCTATCACCTTTTATCAACTGAACTTACCAACTTCTGGATTCGATATATATCAGGTCCAGTAGTATTACTGGATACTCAGGAATTCGTTCATAGAATTGAAGAGACCAAGAGTCGAAAAAAAAGGGACAATAAATCGACTCTCTGAGCTACTAAAGATTTTAGAAAGTATAATGATTTATGAGGGATATACTAAATCTTATTCGAGTTGTTTATTACCACTATCTTCACTTACCAATACATAAACGAGGATTTTATTCAATCAGACTACAGTTTATACACCAGTTCTTTTTTCTTTTTAGAGTTAATGTTGGGACTAGAACCTTTTGAACTGTACACAAATTCCTATGTACACCCCCTCTTCAAACGGAACGGTTGTGGTCTGTCAGTATCGGGTCTACGTCTCAGTCCTGGTCTCTTGTCATATGATAGGACTTAGTAGTTTCTTTCTAATTTAATACAAGTCCTCTGACATTAATTGAGTCCCTCTTCCGATTACATGAAACCTTTTATTGGTAATCGTCTACAATTTTGTTTTTAATAAAGAGACACCAGAAATGGATTGGTATTCTAACATAATTGATCTTGTAAATGGAATAAGGGATTCGAAGGGGTACTTGGTCTGAAAGTAGTGTCATTTTATTTTATCTACTTTGATCTCTCTTTGTCCTTACTATCTCGGAATACAAAAATAAATTAAACTAATAAATAGAGATTTAGATTGTGACCTTTGACGTTCAAAAACATACGATCGGATGTACGTACGAGTCAACACAGGTTGAGAAACACTGGGGTCCCTGACATCGGATGGTGCGTAGAGACAATTACCCTAAGAGGTCCGTCTTTATGACCAGACCCAACAGTAAAGGAAGAGGTTCCCTAGAAGGGCTGGCTCCCTGACTTAGGTGTAGACAACTCAGAGGACGTAACTGTCCGTCTAAGAAGGGGACTCTGGAGACCCTTCAGGGTATAATGACACACACACACAGAGACACACACACAGACACACACACAGACACACATACACACAAATCAACGAGCCAGTACAACCTGAGAAAAGGTGGGGTACTTGACACCAGGCGGTCCGAAGAGACAGGTACCCTAAAGGGTCCGTTCTTACGACCTCACCCAACGGTAAGATAAGAGACCCCCTAGAAAGATCGGGTCCCTAACTTGGACCCAGAGGACGTAACGTCCGTCTAAGAAATGACTGACTCGGTGGTCACTTCGGGTAATCGTGCATATCAAAAGAAATTTCTGAATCATAGCAACACAGAGAGTTCGGAAAACACGAACAGAACTATCCTGACCGGTAAAGGAGCAAACATGACACGGGTCATGACACGAATATAAAAACAGTTTCGTGGATTTTGTGAAACGTCGTGAATGAACAAGTGTTTACAAAGGGAGGATCCGAGACATCTCAAACGAAAAAGTAAATACATAAAACATTTGAATCGAGTAAAAGACTACTCATATCTATAAGAGTCAAGTCAAGTCAGCGAGTCAGCACAGGCTGAGAATCGCTGGGGTACTTAGTGTCGTGCGGTCCGGAGGGACAGGTAGTGGTGGAGGACCTCAAGTGAGTCTGAGTGCAAGCAGTTCAGGTACTACGGTAGGTCGGTAGAGTAGGACCCAGCAGGGGAAGAGGTGGACGGGGGTTAGGGAGGGTCGTAGTCTCAGAAGGTTACTCAGTTGAGAAGCGTACTCCACCGGTTTCATGACCTCAAAGTCGAAATCGTAGTCAGGAAGGTTTCTTTAGGGTCCCGACTAGAGGAAGTCTTCCCTGACCAATCTAGAGGAACGTCAGGTTCCCTGAGAGTTCTCAGAAGAGGTTGTGGTGTCAAGTTTGTGTAGTTAAGAAGCCACGAGTCGGAAGAAGTGTCAGGTTGAGAGTGTAGGTATGTACTGGTGTCCTTTTTGGTTTACAGATTTTCACAGTGTTTTTATCAGGTCTTTGGGATTAATTCCTCCGAATTCAATATTAGTAATTAAGTGTCCATGAATAAGAAGACACAAAAATCATCAAGATTCAGTGTATTACGAAGACAAAACATAGAAAGGACACGAGGTCGTGACTGTTGGACGGCTCTTCACCATGAGACTAGTAAAAGCGGTCGTCAAAGGTATTGGTCGGGGGATTTGTGTCACCGTCTCATTAGCTTAAAAATGACAAACAGGGAAGGAGGAAAACACTTTTGAGGGGAAAAGGTCTGTGAAAATTGAAAAGTTTCGGAAGATACATCAACCGGGTCGTCACTTAACAGGGGACGAGGGTTTAATCGTAAGAAAGGACAAGGATGAGAAATAGGGAAAAAGCAGAAATGTAAGACTTGGGTCCAAGGTTGGAAATCGAAGCATGGTATTGACAAAGATTTTTATACTCGAATATTAGTCTGAATAGACACACACACAGACACACACACATAGAAGGGTCGGAAATTGATAGAAGAGATGGTGGAGGGTCCACGGAGAATAAAACGGGGAGCTCTGTAAGGTTTACCTTGTCACCGGGGTAAGTTTCAAGAAAATACATCGTTCCTCTTCGACGAAGAAGACCATGTGAAAACCATGTGAGGTTATTTCATAAATTCGTATGTAAATAGAAAGTCATGAGAGGAGGGTAGAAATGGATGATAAAAACTTAGAGAAGATGAGGGAAGATATTTTATTTTCTCCATACATAGAGAAAAGATGATGACTTATATACTTCTCACTATTAGGAAGAAAATTTGTAAAGAAAATTGGTTCGTTATATTCCTAGTATAGAACAAAGGTCCAGGATAAACGGTGAAGAAGGTATCTCAACTTCGTGTATTATTAACAAAAATTAACACCGTCGAGAGTAGATTTCACATTGACCATATAAAATAACCGAGAAGATGATTTTAATACTAGATCAGACATACACAAATTGGAGTCTTTTTTCCAACTAAACGTACTCTTCAAAGGGTTACTTTACGATTGGTATCATTTGATAATTAGGTATTGAACAGAATTTTATTAAACCTTCTTATCTTTTTACTTTATGATTTCTTAGAATGGTCGTTACCTGTAAAATCTATGCAGAGGTACAGACAGATAGATAGATAATTATGGACGGATGGATAGATTAGTATCGAGTTGTACTGGGAGTGAATCGAATCATTATTATTGGACATTCGAAGGTTCTTATTTCTAGATTACAGTTCCTACTAAAAAAATCTTTGGTGACCTAATCTTTGTTATTACAAGTTTAAAAGGTTCACAAACAATGTTCATCCGCTGCCTCCAAACCTTTTATAAAAATTCCTTGAGAAGACATTCGGATATTTGCTACTTTTTAGTCAGAAATGAAACAATCATTTCACTTTCTATTAAAACGGAGTATAAATCCTTCCTTAAAATTTATTGAACCCCTATAAATTGTTCTAGACACTTGTGTTAAAAGACTTTTCAACAATCAAAATAACCTATAATTACAAAGTAACGTCTCACCAAAGAATACTCAGGTTATTGGATCTTCATTTCGAATTTTTTACCTTTCAGAGAGAAATGAAATAAGGTAACAAATTTTTGATATGACACACTTGACGACTAAAGATCCTTTATATTCGTATTCAACATTATGATGTAAGAGTCCTCGACAAACTCCTTTATAAAAAGAAAATAAAGTTTCTTCTATGACTCCGTGTTTTTGAGTTAATTTTAATTCCGTTTTTGTTTAAAGACTCTACCAATAGAGATACAGAGATAAAATTATCATTGTTGTTAACGGAGGGAACATCTCCGGTAATGTCTAAGGTCAACGTTGTTTTGCTAAACGCGTTTTAGAGGTTTGAACCACAGGATAGAAAGTACAATAATAGTAAATCTAGAAACGAAATTTTAGTGTGATTAATGAACCTTCAAAGACACTCCATTTTATCGTCATGTTAAATACTGGTGACGACAAACAAGAAGTTCCCGTTTGGTTAGTAACTTCTCCAGTACGCATCGTCAAAGTATGCTATCTTTGTTAAAAGTTTGGGAGAATTACTCACTTTTTTCGTTAGAAGATAGTAGATTGTAAGGTCAATATACACGTATAGTACTCTGCTGACAAAGGACAAAGGGCACCAGTATCAGGACCGCTCAGTCTGACCTTTTCGTCCCAGTCTTGACCCTTGTGACGGGGACTGTGTAGAACAGACCTCCTGAGTGTACGAGGGAAAACGGACACCTTCGATAACCACCCTTACTGCGAAAGACCCAATCCCCTACCAACCCACGAACATACGTCGACGGTCTATCGACCTTCCTCACCCACAGTCACGGTCGCAAGACTCCGACTTCAAGAGGAAAACAGAAAATTGAAAATCAAGTCACCGGTACCCCAGCGGTTAGAGTCCATCAGGGACCTATGGTGTTCAACAACAAAGGACATTTATCGACATAGACATCTTAGAACCGGATAAAGATAGAACCCACTCAAGTAGAGTCTTACACGTATCGAGTCACTAAATAATAAAAAATAGACTCTACGGTACGAAATCGAGTCCAGTATAACGGTCACATGTTAAAACCAAAAAAAATCGTGAACTTGAACTAAAAGAAAAGTTTTCTCCACGAGAAACCAAACAATTATACCTATACCAAATTTATATATTTATATATACATATTAATATCTTCGATATTATAACAACAACAACAAGTCAACGATTCAGCACAGGTTTAAAAACACTGAACTTGACGTCGTGCGGTCCGATGGGACAGGAAGTGATAGAGGACCTCAAACGAGTTTGAGAACAGGTAACTCAGCTACTACGGTCGGTTGGTAGAGTAAGAGACAACAGGGGAAGAGGAGGACAGAAGTTAGAAAAGGTCGAAGTCCCAGAAAAGGTTACTCAGCCGAGAAGCGTAGTCCGTCAGTTTCATGACCTCGAAGTCGAAGTCGTAGTCAGGAAGGTTACTTATAAGTCCCAACTAAAGGAAATCCTAACTGACCAAACTAGAGGAACGACAGGTTCCCTGAGCGTTCTCGGAAGAAGTTGTGGTGTCAATGTGTGTATATTCTAATATGGAATATATATATGATATGTATTATTTATATGATATTAAATTATACTTCTTTCACTTTCACAATCAAGAAGTCGTCACAGACTGAGGAACACTAGGGTACCTGACATCGGGTGGTCCGAGGAGACAGGTACCTTAAGAGGTTCGTTCTTATGACCTCACCCATCGGTAGGGGAAGAAGTTCCCGAGAGGGTTGGGTCCCTAATTGGTCTAGAGGGTATAACGTTCGTCTAAGAAATGGAAGATTCGGTCATCCCTTCGGAATAAAATATACATATATATGTATATGTATGTATGCATAGAAATTCCTGGGGTAGCGATAAGGGAGTCACAAATTAGTCAGTACGAGAAACCGAAACTACTTCGAAAGTTAAAACTCTTACCACCTCGAACAGTTCTCAGTAAATTCACGGTCTTTTACCAACTAAACTCCGTTCGTGTTTCAAATCTTTCTTTTATTTAGATCGTAAGCGAATTATTAAACGGGAAACGTCGTTGTCTTAGAATAGACTGGTGGGTGTAAGTAGACCGACGACTGCACCAAGAACGAAGTTAACGTCTTCGATAAAAACGTGGAAAACACAGAAAACTCCTTGGTTCACCCGGATGCACGAATATTACTAAGTACAACGTTTCACGTGTCCCACAGGACTTCACTATACGTTTCTCCTCCTCTCTTTTAATTTCGATTGACGAAGGAAATTCGTAAAACTTGTCAGTGTACTTTACCATGACCTAATTCCGTGTAAAATTGAGAGTACAGAACTACGAAATCAGGAAAGATACTCTATTGAACAGATCTTCTTTCTCGTTACAAAAATTTTTACTTGTTTATTTGTTTCCTATAGATATCTATACATCATGGATAAATATACCCGGAAAATATGACCCTCTATTTGGTAGATTTCTACCACTGACTAATTAGATAAACCTAACACATGAAACTGACTAGAAGATACGTAAAAAAAACCTAGTCCGAACTTATTTAATTAGGATTCATACTCTTTCAAGGAAAGAAGTAATGAAAGGTCTCAAACAATACAGAGTCCTAAATTGAAACCAACCAAAACCGAAGGATAAAGTCTTTAATTAAAATCGTACCTTGTATTGTAACGACTTTATTTGATATCTTTTCTTAAAAGATCCTCCAACAGACTCAGAAGTAGGACCCCTCAAATCAACGACTACGTGGTTTTCTTCAAATCACCCTTAGTCGAAATTCAATCTAAACATAGTACCTAAC
The DNA here is from genome assembly GCA_006410555.1 of Capra ibex. Lineage (NCBI taxonomy): Eukaryota > Metazoa > Chordata > Mammalia > Artiodactyla > Bovidae > Capra > Capra ibex. The sequence continues at coordinate 62,566,477 of SJYO01026388.1, read as the reverse complement.
GTCACCGTATTAAAGACCAAGGTTATGTAACTAAATTGTGATCGTAATAAAAGGTGCAACGAAGGTGCAAATGACATTGTCTATTAAGAGAAAATTACGTTCTTGAATAAGTTTTCTACATTTCATACACTTTTCTGTCCTTTAAAAAAGAACTTTCTTTTTTTAGAACTTCCTAGGTCAAGGTTTAAAAGAAAAGAGTTCCTCTCGTAAAGACACTCATCACACAGCCAATTTAAGTGATGTTCCAAGTAGTAAAATTTTTTTAGAATAACAAATAAAAAATCTAAGGGTCTTCAACACGTACACAAGGACACCTCCCTCAACCGTAGCAGCTTTCGTTTCTGCCGACACTACGTGAAAAAACTATACTCCTATTGTCCAATTATCGACTGTAAATAATAAAATAAGATACTAAAAATGTAAATTGAACTTCTCTTGAAAATTGAATGACACGTGGGTGGGCATACACTTAACTGACAGTAGGTCAAACCCTTCTTTGTTACATATACGATAAATCACTCACTTCCAAAACAAAACAAAAAGTATCATCGGGTCAAAATTAATATTAAACGAATTCACTTCGTCGAAGTAAATTCTCTTAAAGAAAGACCGTCAAATAAAAGCATGTTTTACGACATATCATTTTGGATTATTGAAAACAATGTCTTACAATTTTGTAAGGTGGTCCTCTCGTTTTAGTGTTAACATTTTTTAAACGTTTTTTCGAATACTGTTTTATAATTTTACTCATTCGACATCAGTATTCAGTATTTTTGAAACCTGTCTATACGTTTGACATGTTGATAGACGTCAGTAACATTGGTTGTACGTTTTTTATATCAAATCAAAAGGTAATCCAAACTTTACGGTTCAATTTAAAATTACATACAGTTTGATCTGCCACTAGTAGTGTTAGAGAAATGAAAAAGAGGTCTTCAAGAGAATTAACGAACCGTTCTAAAATATATCATATACTCATGGAAGGAGTATAACCGATGAACGAGGAAAATCCCTTTTGATTCCAACACTACCCTTAAAACTGATTATTTTCTTCGTAAATATTACTTAAACCGAGAGTCTTTCCACGGAAAAAAATTAGTAGGACACCTTTATTCAGACATAAGTCGACCTGAGACCGTGACGAGTACCAAAAAGCCCTCTAGGAAAAAAGGAAGTAGGCCATGAGTATCCACCATCACTGAACACCCAGGCAGGCACAATTTCGTCGTCACGAGACTCTACGAGTACATAAAGAATTTTATAAAACGTCAGCTAGATACTGTAAAACTTTCGTTTATGTACCTTTACCGGAGATTTAAAAACAGGTCATTAATAATAGTCTTCTGTACAAAATAAATGTTCACATTAAGGTGGTTACAGAGTTTTTTCTGGTTCAGTGGTAAAATCAAAATTTTTTTACAAGATAATAATTCTGTAACCTTCATCTCTTCATCACAAATAATGGACAGTAAAATATGGTAATAATATATCCTACAATAATAAATTACGAGTGAACTGAAAACGATGGTGAGTTCATTACTAATTAAAGGACTCCATTTCAAAAAAAGATTCTATCACAAAAAGATTCGTTTTCTAGGGTCTAACTGTCGGGCCCCATGACATCCGGAAATAAGTAGATGTCTCGACCCGACGGGCCGACGGTTAGGGTGGGTCGACAATAGGACTTCTCTGGAGACACCTCCAGATGTGCCCTCCGACAAAGACACGGAAAGGAGAGTCCCGGACAGACTCCTTTAACAAATTGACCCACGGTCTAAATAAACTCACCCTGACTTCGTACCAGTTTCCTCACCCGTGTGAAAATCTTTTTACCGTTGAGAAGGTTCATTATAGTAAAAGAAAAGAAAACGAGTTAATGAATTCAAGACAACGGTGACTTTGTCGTACGTCTTCCATCACAGAAAAAGTTATAATGAGGTGAGTCTTTTTACGTGCCTCGGACGTTCTGTTACGGACAGAAAGAAATGGTTGGCTTCCTGAGGACACCCGATCCCGTGGTAGGTGTCCTTTGGGGTTTCAGTATAGTAGGACGTTTAATAGGATGAGGAAAGTCTCGTGAGTTTCCGTCCTCCCTTTTTAAAGTTACACTTACACTTCGACACGAACCTTATGACAAGGAAACAACCGTCACCCACGGTTTTCACTTAAACGCACCCAAACCAATGGTATTTTTCTTTGGAGTCTCTTACTTTACTATTGGTCGATAAAAGAAAGGTACACTCCTAACGAGATTATAACGTAAAAATTGTGTAGTTAACTAACCCTTTTAACCTCTATATGAAAATTGTGTATTAATCTCTTAAACTTTTTACTTTAGTTAGATATGTAGTAACTCTTCATTACATCGATATTATTGATATAATGATGACTAGAAGTATCGAGGTTCATCTAGAGACAACTCTTTTAATATGACTTTAATGTCTACATATGTTCTATGTCTGTGTAAACTACCAAATATTATTATAAGACTCTATGTTTCTTCCATAAAGAGATAGAATATTCTTAAAAGTATGTAAATTAATTATGTTGTGTTCGAGTTCTTAAAGATGGTAACAACCATCAATCTACCGATTCATTTTCATAGGAAATTTTCATAGTGGTTTTTTTCTGTTTACAGTAATAATTTGAAGCTTTCGGAATACCTACAAGTTCACTTAAATAAAAGGATTCACGTTCAAGTCCTCTCGTCGTTTCTCTGAAACTTGAGGTCTTTCTGTACGGTATGTACGGGTCCTTATCTAGACACCACGTTTGGTAAACGTAACGTGTTAAAAAAGTCAGAGGTTCTATTTCGTTGGTTTCTGTTCTCTAATTGTTTTTCTCATGTTTACCAAATACTTATCCTAGTCATTTAAGGGTTTCCTAGACAATGAGGACAAAGGAGGGTAGATGGAAAGATACACGGAGTCTTTGAGGTTCTTCCTTTCACCAGAATACCTGTCGTCAATCAACTTCCGACAGGTTCCTACCCATTCTCTCAATATAGGAGTCTATACAAATTTTAGAGTACATTTGTCAAGTACACTTTATCCTCACTAAAGGTCAAGGGATTATTATCAGATTAATGTGTTTTAACACATTATCAGGGATTATTCGGACAGTGACTTCACTTTTCAATCTGTAATATCAAGTTTCCTTACATCTGGTCTTCTCCAGGGTTCAGGATGACCCTAGAAGTCAAGTCCGCCTTCCTGTCTTGGAGAAGAACCTGGTTTCATCCCTCCTACTATGATCCAAATAGATTAAATACTATTTTACCATTCTGTAGCATCCACCCAAATGGAATCTTTAAATTTTCCTCCTCCAAAAGGACTGACTAAGTCCCTTCAGACCACCGAGCACCATTTCTTAGACGGACGCCACGGCGTCTGGGTCCAAGCTAAGGACCCCCTTCTAGGGGACCTCATCCTGTACCATTGGGTGAGGTCATAAACACGGACCTCTTAAGACACCTGTCTCCTCGGAACACCCGATATCGGGTACCCAGTGTTTCTCAGTCTGTACTGACTCGTTGATTGTTGTGAAAGGACTGACTCGATAAATGTATTAACTCAATTACACAAAGAATGACCCTAGTTTCAACACTAAAAATTTTGTAAAAGACCTATTATTTACGATAACCTTATATCCTACAAGAAGATAATCATAGTCGTTCTAACAAAAAATTTTTATTTTTCATCCACACTGAAAAAGACTAAACGGGAAATTTTAAATTTGGGTAACTGTTTATTGATAAGGTCTATTAAAAAAAGACTGGTAATTACATAATAAAGACTAGATGAAAACTTAAAACACATTTAGTGAAAAGAAGTAGAAGACCAGACAAGAAATTATCGTTTTATAATAATGGAAAGGAACTTAAAATAAACCACGAAAATAAAAATATACAGGAATCACCTATTCTTAACATATACAGACCAAATCCCAAATTATTTACATTAAGAAATGACATTTGGTGTTTTTAACTTAGACTAAAATTTTCAATAACGGAGTAACCATGTACTTTTGTGATATAACATAAAAATAATTTATATCATAGGGTCAGGACAAAAAGTATTTTAAAATACATACACAAATTGAACGTCAGGTACAAAATTCGTTTTAATATATAAGATACTTTTGACTCTTTACCGTTCACTGGTATACGGATTAAAAGTGAACACTCCAAGAATAATTATGAAAGAATTTTCATTACGAAAAGTTCCTTGTTTCATTTGGTCAACATACAGTACTCTGAATTAGTACCAGAGTGTTCCCCGACAGAAGTAATTATGAAGTTATATGTCTAAAATTGTAACAAATTTAACACCTAAACAAACTCTAGGTATGTCTTGAGTATATAAGAGAGTCCTGATACTTTTTAAGTTCGTAACCTTCATAGTCTCAGTTCACTTTTATTCTTTCGTAATAACGTCTACATAAAAAAGACAATATAAGTCAACGATTCAACACAGACTGAGAAAAAAGCTGGGGTACCTGACTCAGACCACCGAGGAGACATGTACCCTAAAGGGTCCGTTCTTATGTCCTCATCCAATGGTAAAGGAAGAGTTCTTCTAGAAGGAGAGGGTCCCCAGTTTGGGCGTAGAGGACATAACCCTCTGTCTAAGAAATGGTGACTCGGTGGTCCCTTCGGGTACAAAATAAAATGCAACATTATTTTGAATTGTCAACTCGACCCTCATCCCCTACGACCAACCCTTCCACTCTGGGGAATACGAACCGTCAGTCGGTTTGCACCTAAACTAAAACCAAGACTAGGATTCATACCTTCTGTCAGAATTGGTAACCCGGTGACCACCTCAGGGGTGTTCCTGAAGAACTAATGTCTATAGAACGAAGTCTATGGACCCCCGAAGACTAAAGAGTGGGTTTTCTAAATAAATAAGGTACAAAAAGGGGGAAAAGGTTCACATGGATAATAGTAGTGTCATCGCAAGATATAATCCCTCGTTTAACCAGTACCTTTATTTTAGTCATAAACTCAAAATCAAACCCTTTAATGTCATGTAAACGTGTCACCGTGGAAAAAATTGTTTATAAAATAAATTTTACACTTATAGGTACTCATGTACGGTTTAGTGAAGTCATCACAGACTGAGACACTGGGGGTACCTGACATCGGCGGTCCGGAGAGACAGGTACCTGTAAGAGACCCGTTGTTGTGGCCTCACCCAACGATTCGGGAGGAGGTCCCCTAGAAGGGTTTAGTCCTTAACTTGGGCTCAGAGAATGCAGAGGACGTAACCTGTATGAGTACCATTTTTTTTTTTTTTTCTTTTCTTTTCTTTGTTTCTTTTTATTTCTAATGGTCTTCAGTATTCCAATTTCCATCTTTAGGGAAGGAAACAGGGAAGAAAACTGAGGGACCGAGGTAAAGACACTAAATTGATTACATTTTCGACAAACCGTAGGAATGTCTTTAAAAGACAAATAACGGACAAAGAGAAAGTATGTTTACCCTAATATTTTATATAAGATCCCGTACTATTTGATAAAATGTAGGTTACAATGATGGAAGACCTACTCGAAGATATAATCATGAATATCTATGTGAATTAAAAGAAGTTCACCGACTCAGAATGTTGACTCGGAATTAACTGGATTCATTAGGAACATGTGTGTAGAAACACGAGAACACATGTAGACATGCCTATGTAAAGTTCTGTGCCTTAAGGACCTGGTTTCTTATACTCGAAAGAATGATACTATTTGTGACGACATAACGGATAATTCCTTTGTGTAGTCTATAGTAACATTAACTATGTTAACTTCAAGAGTCTTAAGATACACATGATGTAACCGGTAAGGGAATACCTTTGACTCATAAGTGAATTATAGATTATCAAAGATTCAATAGTTCAAAAGACCTCGGTAAGTATCAGTAGGCCTTCTGAAAAAGTGGAACGACAGTACGTTTAAAGGATTTTTTCTATAAATAAATTTTTTTAAAATTTAGATGTCCAATTTAAATTTTTTGGGTGAGAAGAGTTGAAAAATTATAGATTCCTTAATTTCGGTTCGGAAAGACAGTTTTCAGATTCTACAAAATGAATATAAAATCTTTCATACTGACTTCAAATTTTTTACAAAAAGAGGAACTCAATAAGAATCCGTATCACCGTTAGTTATAATACAAATGATGAAATCACAAAAGATTTCGTCAATGAACGACATAAAAAATCTCGTGTATTATACCACCACCAACGACAAGTCAGCGAGTCAGTACAGGTTGAGAAACACTGGGGTACCTGACGTGGTGTGGTCCAAAGGCACAGGAAGTCGTAGTGGGTCTCAAACGAGTTTGAGCACAGGTAACTCCACCACTACGATAAGTTGGTAGAGTAGGGTAGTAAGGGAAAAGGAGGACGGAAGTCAGAAAGGGTCGTAGTCTCAGAAAAGGTTACTCAGTCGGGAAGGGTAGTCTACCGTTCTCATAACCTCGAAGTCGAAGTCGTAGTCAGGAAGGTCACTAAAAAGTAAGTCCCAACTAAAGGAAATCCTAACTGACCAAACTAAAGGAAGGAAAGGTTCCCTAAGAGTTCTCAGAAGAGGTTGTGGTGTCAAGTTTCCGTAGTTAAGAAGGCACGAGTCGGAAGAAATACCAGGTTGAGAGTGTTAGTCATGTACTGAAGCCCCCTTTGGTATCGAAACTGATATGTCTGAAAACAGTCGTTTCATTACAGAGACGAAAAATTATACGACTGATCCAAACAGTATCGGAAAGAAGGTTCCTCGTTCGTAGAAAATTAAAATACCGACGTCAGTACGTAACTAAAACCTCGGGTTCTTTTATTTCAAACAGTCATAAAGGTAACAAAGGGGTAGACAGACGGTGCTTCACTATTCTGGTCTACGGTACTAGAATCAAAAAAACTTACAACTCAAAATTCGGTTGAAAAAATGAGAGGAGAAAGTGAAAGCAGTTCTTCGAGAAATCAAAGAGAAGTGAAAGACGGCATTCCCACCACAGTAGACGTATAGACTCCAATAACTATAAAGAGGACCGTTAGAACTAAGTTCGAACACGAAGTCTGTCGGACCGTAAAGTATACTACATGAGACGTATATTCAATTTATTTGTCCAACTATTATATGTCAGAACTATATGAGACAAGGGTTAAACCTTGGTCAGACAACAAGGTACAGTCCAAGGATGACAACGAAGAACTCGACGTATGTCCAAAGAGTCCTCCGTCCATTCCACCAGACCATAAGGGTAGAGAATTTTTTAAAAGGTGTCAAACCCCTGAAGGGACGACCAGGACACCAATTCTGAGAGTCGAGGGTTACGTCCCCCGGGTCCAAGCTAGGAACCAGTTCCTTGATCTAGGGTGTACGACGTTGATTCTGGACCACGTCGGTTTATTTACTTACTTATAATTTTTTTTTTTAAAGGTGTCAAACAACACTAGGTGTGTCAGTTTCCTTATTCACATCATTTACTTCGTCTTCATCTACAAAAAGACCTTGAGAGAACGAAAAAAAAAATACTGGGTTGTCTACAGCCGTTAAACTAGAGACGGAGGAGACGGAAAAAATTTAGGTCGAACATGTAGACCTTTAAGAGTCAAGTGCATGACAACTCCGGATCGAACCTCCTAAAACTCGTACTGGAACGATCGTACACTTTACTCACGTCAACACACCATCAAACTTGTAAAAAACCGTAACGGAAAGAAACCCTAACCTTACTTTTGTCGAAAAGGTCAGGACACTGGTGACGACTCAAAAGGTTTAAACGACCGTATAGCTCACGTCGTAAAAGTATCGTAGTAGTAAATCCTGAACTTTATCGAGTCGACCTTAAGGTAGTGATCGAAACAAGTGTCACTACGAAGGATTCCGGGTGAACTGAAACGTGAGGTTTTACAGACCGGGATCCACTCATTAGTGTGGTAACACCAATAGACCCAGTAATTCTATAAAAAATATATCAAGAAGACACATAAGAATGGTGGAGAAGAATTATAGAAGACGAAGACAATCTAGACATGGTAAAGACAGACGATAATACAGGTAGAAACGTACTTTATAAGGGAACCATAGAGACTAAAAGAACTTCTCTAGAGATCAGAAAGGGTAAAATAACAAAAGAAGATAAAGAAACGTAACTAGTGAATCCTTCCGAAAGAATAGAGAGGAATGATAAACCTTGAGACGTAAATCTACCCATATAGAAAGGAAAAGAGGAAACGGAAAGTGAAGAGAAGGAAAGAGTCGATAAACATTCCAGAGGAGTCTGTTGGTAAAACGGAAAAATCGTAAAGAAAAAGGACCCCTACCAAAACTAATAGTAGAGGACATGTCACAAAACTTGGAGGTAGGTATCAAGAAGTCCGTGAGACAACTAGTCTAGATTAGGGAACTTAGACAAACCGTGAAAGTGACATATTAACATTCCCTAAACTAAATCCAGTGTGAACTTACTGAATCACCAAAAGAGATGAAAGAAGTTAATTCAGACGTAAAACGTTATTCCTCAAGTACTAGACTCGGTGTCATTCGAGGGTCAGAACAAAAACGATTGACATATCTCGAAGAAGTAGAAGTTGACATTTCTTATATTAGTCAGACTATAGCCATAACTGGTAGACTACTACAATCACACATTTCAACAGAGAACACAACAACGTTCTCCTACAAACGATACTGGTTACACAAGAAAACCGTTTTGAGACAATCGGAAACGGGACGAAGTAAAACATGAGGTTCCGGTTTGAACGGAATGAGGTCCGTAGAGAACTAAAGGATGAAAACGTAAGGTCAGGTGATACTACTTTTTCTGTAAAAAAAAAAAAAAAAACCACAATTAACATCTTCCAGAATATCTTGGAAGTTCTTCCAACTTACCAGAGGTATCTTGGTAAGTTGAACTCGAAGAAACCGCAATCACCAACCCGTATCTGAAGCTAATGATACTATAGTTTACCAAATGGAACCTTTACTTGGTTCTAGTAAGAAAGTAAAATTCTGACGTCTCTGTAATGAAACGGTTCTTTCCAGGTAGATCAGTTTCGATACCAAAAAGGTCATCATCATACCTATACTCTTAACCTGAGATTTCTTTCGACTCACGACTTCTTAACTACCAAAACTTGACACCACAACCTCTTCTGAGAACTCTCAGGGAACCTGACGTTCCTCTAGGTTGGTCAGGTAGGATTTCCTTTAGTCAGGACTTATAAGTGACCTTTCTGACTACGACTTCGACTTTGAGGTTACGAAACCGGTGGACTACGCTTCTTAACTGAGTAAACTTTTCTGGGACTACGACCCTTACCGACCTACCGTAGTGGCTGAACTACCTGTACTCAAACTCATTTGAGACCCTCAACCGCTACTTGTCCCTCCGGACCGTACGACGTTATGTATCACAGTACCTCCCAACTTTTACTGACTCGTTGACTTGACTTGACGTAAAACCTGAGAACAACTGATACTCCCGATGAGGTAAAGAAGGTACCTTAAGAACGGGTGTCATCATCTATAGTACCACTAGACTTAATTTAAACGGTAAGGGTAGGTAAAATCAAGTGACTACGGATTTTACAGTCACAAGTGAGAACGGTAGAGGAATGTAATGTAGAGTATTGTAACACTCTAGATGTATATTACTCAAAATTTAACTGTAAACATTAACCGTTGCAATATCAAATTACCTTGTTATAAAGGATTGACATAAATAAAAGATGGGTCCTTCGCTGTTCTGTTAGTACGGGTACTCTTGAGATTTGGTAAGTCCATTTGTAATATAAAAAATTGAAAGGGGTTTTAGACAAAAAAGTAGGTATAATGCTTCTAAAATATTGATAAAATAAATCTACGTGAAAAGACGGAAAAGGTTTCGAGGTACTGTCAGAAATTAAGAACGTCGGTCGGAATCAGATTAGTTACAAAAATTCAATATTTTATATGAATATAAAATACAATTGTAATATATATTATGTATATTGTAAAATACAATCGTAACATAATATATGAACATTTAATATAGTATAATATGTAAATTGTATAGATTTATCTCTTTATACATCATGTGAATCGTACATTCAGTATTTTGAACCATCGTTATCGAGATTTAAATACAATTACTTCTGAAACTTTTAAAAATACTAAAATATTTATTATGTATAGTTTTCAAAAGGGAGTTTACGACAATAACATAGTTCTAATTTCTCCCAAATTTTCCCACTGGTTTTCAATTCTCTAAATTCGAATACTGTCATAATTTAAACGTTAATTATTGGAAATTAACACCTTAATTACATTGTCTATATTTTTCCTAAAGAACCTTATTTGTATAAAAATGACATAGGTTAAAGTCCGACATATAAATCCCAACCAAAATCAAAGAATGAACTATTGACAATAACTGTCAGAGAAACACAAAACAAGACAAAAGAAAGTCTGGTAAAACAGAATCACTTTGACTGTCAACTTGAAACGAGATCAACTACCCGTTTTAAAGAGGATCTGATAAGCAGTAGGGTTAAAGTAGGATCAACTTTTATAAGTTTACGGTATTCTTTAGAAATATCTAAACGTGAATCGAAAACCTACCTGTAAAGATGTTACCTCTCTTGACACAATATCGGGGCCAGGTTCCTGTATGGTAGTTTACGGGTGTCTGATGCCCCACCCACACCTTCCAAGGTTTCTCTTCCTTTTGAGTCGTTCAGACGTCTGTGGGACCTTGTACCTTCGTTCGTTCGAAACTTTCCCTGTCGAAACTTCTGTGAGGTACTTAGACGTGCCGAAAGTTCGTTTGATCGTGAACTCTGGAACACACTGTTTTACCTGTGACCCCTGTGTCGAGATCCTGTTTTTCGATGGAGTTCCAGACCTCTTTGACTATTTCGTAGTCCATCTACCTCTGTCCTTGTTAGTCGACAATAATTCTACTCGTGAAAACCGTCAGTTCTTCCTGTCGCCGTTGGTGTTTAACTAGGACTCGTATAACCTTTGTGTCGTAGTCGTGTTGAGAAACCAAGACCCTTTGACCGGAGTGGATCGCTTCACCAGGTCGTTCACCGTCTCTTCGTTATGGGTGGTGTGGCAGGTTCAGGAATAAGTACGGTTGTAAGTGAGAGAAAGGGAGTCGTGAGTAACGGTGTCCCCCAGTACGTGTCGTTGTTCGGTGTGGTCTCGGAGCTTCCGGGAGGCACCGAAAAGGGACCGGGAAACGGTAGACAACGGAGACTCCTGGATAAAAGGAAAGGATATGTGCCGGTGTCACCACCAATAGGATCTTTTTTCTAAAGTTCAGACTTGGGACGAATATCGGTTATGAGGGTCTTTTCAGATCTTGTCAGACTTCTACGAGTGTTTTTTCTCGTGTTTGGGTTTTTCGGGCCGTTCATGTAAACGGGAATGACGTCGTCCCGTACACGGTTTGGGTCGCATGACTTTTTTGTGTAGTCCAGGGTATGGCCACTCGCCGGTATGGGTACATATGGAACACCAAAGAGAAAGTTCTGCTTCTCGTTAAACATGTTCGTGTCCTTCAGTGTACGGGTACGTTAATTCCGTCCTAATCAGGGAAAGTGTCTCAGTCGTCATAGTTTTAACCTAGATCTCCGACCAAAATAACTACATCTTCGTCTTTATGTAAGTCTACCACTTGTCTCATGTCTGTGTCTACTCCTCTCAAGAAACAAACAACTCCGAAGACTGTTTTACTCAGGACCGGGTGGGTAAGGTGACCTTTACCGGTCGTCTCCACCGATAGTGCCCAGTAACCTTCTTAGCGACCCTCCAGGTTACTTCCACGGCTAAAACTAATAGGGGTTTTCACCTTAAGGAAATGGATTACTTTCGAGAGTCATATAACCGAGACTATACAATGGTTTAGGCAGAAATTCATGATTCCGACTACTGAGAGTGTGTCAATTTGTCTTTGAACGTGATTCTGACAGTCTCTTTTTTCCTGTTCTAAGACTCGGTAGAGACTTGGAAGACTCGGGCGTGTCATTTCCTTCGTGACTGAGACCAATGAAAAGGGCGAGTCTTTCACGTCTCGTCGTCTAGTCGGGAGGTTTGTGTTTGCGCTTCAGAATACTTCTTTAGTAGAAACCTTTTATGACAGCCGAATCAGGCTCTTTATGTGAGTCACAATGATGGTGTTCAGTCCTTGCGCGGTGCTACCCATCCTTCCCGTGGTACCTGAGTAATGGAGTGCAGTTGTGGTCCAATCTACAGTTCTACAAACTTCTAGGACAAAGTGTCGACTAGGGTTCGTTCCGTCTTTAACTGGGGTCAGTCTGTCCGTACGATTTTAGGTGGTTTAAGTTGTCACTCAGTTCTGTTAGGGTCTGCTAAGGTAGTAGATAGTCCTTACTTCCTTTTGAAATAGGTCGGTTAAAGGTTCCACCGTCGGGTCAAGAGGAGCTTCGAGGTCAACTGAGAAGTGGGGAATAAGCTTCGTTGAGTTACGGTTGAAGAAGTCGTTGATTGAATTCAGAAGGAGGAAGAAACTCTCCTTCAGTGAGTAAACTACTCGCCTACTGACCGAGACTACTACACAAGATGGGTCCTTGCCATCCGTATGGTGGAGTCGCGTACAATTCCTCTGTTCGTCGAAAACTCGACGGAAGTCAGGTCCTCCCCGTAGACCTCCCTCTGGTGGTACCGTCCCACAGGTTTTCGTAGTGTCCAGGTAGGAACTTCCTTTTCTTTAACTAAGGACCCCTGTCCCAGCCGATACTGATACTACAGACGGCGTTTGGGATATTCTTCACCCTCCTGAGACTCTGTTGTTTCGTTTTGATGTCCCTACAAAGGACGTAGTCGGGTAACTTTGTACCGCCTCTCATGAAGTACCTAGGGAGCCGCGGTAGGGTCCCGTACGGTTGGTACAAACCTTGGTGGACGCTTTGAGCTTTTGCGGCCTTTCTTTTCTCGCAGCCCCTGCTCCTCCTGTGGGGGTACTAGACGTCGTCGTGCGGAAACCCGTAGCGCTGACGTCTAATGCTCAGGTTCGACGTCTACGTCCTTCCGTGCTCCTCACCCAAGTCGGACCGACCTGTCCTTTTGGAAAGAGTGCCCGTGAGACTCGCGAAACTGGACACAGCTGGGGGCGACGTTAGACCCTCGGGGAGAGAGCCCAGTCTCCTCAGTGGGAACCGCCGACTAGGCCTGTTCGTTAGCCTACCTCGCCCGTCTTTCGGAGGACCTTTACACTAGAGACACTAAGTCGTGTGGTTGAGCGACTCGGCGGGGTTAAGGAAGCTCGCCAGGCTCAGGCGACTTGAGCACCGGTCGCGGGTCCTCTTTCAGAGTAGTGGGAGGCTCTGCACACTGTCGCTCTAGAGGCTTCGGGGCCACTCGGGCCTCACCCGGGGCGGGCCCCTCCCACGCCTCTCGCGCCCCTTTGGCAGGGGGCGCGGGGTCCAGGGCGGCGGCGGCGGTGGGATGGTGCGCGGCGGGGCCGACCACGCGGTCGTGTTGTAGGTTCAGGGCCTCTAGGCACACTGGCTCCTCGGCCTGTTCGGCCTCTTTCTCTTCCTTTGCGTCTCGTTTCTCGGCCTTTTCGGCCACCTCCTCAAGGTCACCGGGGTCTCTTCGCTCTGGGAGAGGGTCGAGGGCCGGCTCTTCGACGGCGGGTTTTTCTTCGCAGACGCTGAGCGCCTGTACCTCGTGAGGAGGCCCCTTAGGTCGAAGCTCAGGTGTCCGTGGCCGGAGAGGGCGTCGGGGTCAGTTCTCTCATTGGACAGGGTGTCGAGGTCGAAGAGGTACAGAAAGCTAGCTCTCCTCTGGTACTTCGAACGCCGAAGGTTCGGTCTACTCAAGCCCTTCGTAAGCCTCAAGAACTGGCAGGGGCGGCCAAGGATGAGTGACAGTCAGGGACCGGTGGTGGTAGTGGTCTTCCTCTACGCTGCGACAAGTAGACTCGTCTACGGAACAGGAGTGGGGTGCCTCCAGGGTCTTTAAGCCTCGTTCAGTAAACTAATACCCTTGGACAGGGTGCGCGGGTGTCGACCTCGCAGCCGGCGGAGACGCGACAGGGGTAGGGCCCTCTCCTTCTTCACGAAAGACCACGCGGTCCGCAGGAAGTCACCGAGAGGGCTCTAGAGGGTCCCCCTCCGGCCGCGCCTAGACCCACAGTTCGTCCTCGTCGACCTCGTAGACGTACGGTCGGAGTCCAGGTGTACCGGGGTGCGAGGTACGAGGCACGAGGGAGGGGAGGGCCGGCTCCTAGGTCCCTTCGTTCAGCACCCAGGGACGGGGGTCGACTCGAGTCCGGGGGAGGTGGACCGGGTCGTCGTCTAGGACGTGGACCTATCAGTCCTTAGAGACTCTTTAGGGAACTATGTTGGCTGTAGGATATAACGTTCGTTCGTGAACAGACTTGTCGGTGTAAACAAAGGGGTAGTCCTCCGAGAGGGCAAAAGAGGTTAGGTCTCGCGGAACAAAGTCAAGGTCATAGGATGGCAGACATACCAAGTGAATGGTCGGGTCGTCGGGGGAACCACCGTCCGTGTGAAGGGGGTAGGAGAACGAGTCGTGTGAGGCTTCTCGATACCGTTCGGAAGAAAGGTCCGTCTTCAAGTGGGGTCGATGGGGAACCTCGGGAACCGGCTTGTGTGACCTTTCTTTAGGCGACTAATGTGCGTGTGCTTTCTAGTTTGGATGGGTCCAATAAGTCCTTGTAGTCCCGATGGGAGTTTCTTGGAGGAAGGTTTCAAAGGGAGACCCCTCTCGTGGTTCAGTTGTCTATGAGGGAGACTCGTCCAACAAGTCCTTCTAAAGCGGAGTCGCTCGCGACCCGGGAACGTCAGGAACGGCCCTTGCCACCAAGGACAATCCTAGGTCTGCGTGCAGGGTAGGATACCCTCACAGTACATGTGTTCGTAAAGAGTCTACGAACCCGTCTTGTCGGGACGGTAACAGTATACGTTTCAACTGCTCTTGCACTGTGTTTCTTGGGACCATTGGTTGCGCCGGTACGTTCCCTATCCTAAATTGTAACGGGTCCACAACCCCGTCGTACGTCCGAACCTTTTTATGGGGTAGACCTTTCATGGAGTCTGAAATGGGGAACCGAACCTTAGGAGTTAGGGGAATACAAATGGAAGGTGGAGACTGTCGCACCGGTGGGACCCTCCGTCGTTTGCATACGAAAGGGGTCGGTCGTCGAATCTTGAGAAGTACCTTTGCTTCGTCGTCTTTTCTCAGTTCCTTCTTTTCTACATACCTGTCTAGCACCTCCTCGAGTCGCGGCACCTCGACTGGTTGAGTCTGTAGTTCTTCCTAGAGAGGGCGGGGGTCTTTGGGGTCGACCAAGCTGTCCCGACACGAAGGCTCGGTTTCCTACCGAACCGTAGTCCCAGTAGAAGGAAGAGGAGCGACAGGGGGAGGAGTAGAGTTCTGGTAGGGAGAAGGTCGCACGGGAGTTCCCTCGGACCGAGGGCTCGTAGGGGGGACCCCGTCTTCAGTAGGTCACCCGGGAGCCTTTCGTTTCTCAGGAGTCTACTCAACCTGTAACTGCTCTGACGGAGACTATACTCGTACTCGGGAGTCTGGAGGAGGAATGGTGGACCCCTGTCAGTCGAACTTCTCGTTCCTTTCCCGGTCTTTGACGGACGACCACACGACCAGGTGTCCCGGAGTCCGGGTTCACCCTTTTACCGTTTAAGTTGAGAAGAAAAGTGTCTGTACCATCTAAAGGTCGTCTAAGAAGTCAAGGGGTCAGACGCCTGTTGCTGTTGACACTCAACCACGAAGAACTTAATATGTTTTGGGTTAATACACGTCGTCCGGTGGAAGTTTAGGAGCCAAATACGAAGTACCACGTAATCAAGGACATTGGGTTTGGGTAGGCCTAACTTGTGGTTCTGGTGTGACCGAGAAGACTCCAGGTTTGTTTTTTAGTGACGTCTTTAAATATGAGACCGACGATACGTGGCCGGACCTTGACCGTTTGACTGTAGCAGTTCACGAACCTTCGTCAAACGAGTCCATTGTCTGAAACAAAGACTTTCGCAAGACACAACATCTAAACTAACGACTCGTCTTATTACATCATTTCTTACATGCTGGTTTTTCTATGTTCATTTCACTTCCGGTTCCACCGGTCTTAGGAGGCATCTGTCCGGAATTAGTAACTACACTTGAATCAATACTCCCAGAATCCTGACAGGGTTCGTGTTCCATAGAGAGGCCGGTCCACGACACTTTAGGATGGAGTCCCCGATTAAGGAATCTCAAGGAGGGGGAAGGCTTGCTGGACCCAATCACTGGATCCTTTAGCTGAAAAACAACTACACTCCTTAAGTCCTTTAACACTTTACTCCTGTATCTTATTCCTCACTCGTGATCTCTCCTTTCCAGCCCTTCCACAGTCAATGTCTAACCACGAACGGTTCCCGTAAATGGTAGACGGAGACGCCTCTAACGTAGACTCGGACACGAAGACATCGACAACGAGAAGTTGTACGGGACTTCCCATAAGTCGCATCTCTCACTCTGTGAGACATGAGGTCCCTTAGACCACCTTGTCCAGAAATCTATCTATAAAAAGTCCTTGACTAAGGTGCTAAGGTCAGAAAGAACAACAAGTGAGTGAGTCAACACAGGCGGAGAGACGTTGGGGTACCTGACGTCGTGTGGTCCGAAGGGACTGGAAGTGATAGAGGACCTCAAACGAGTTTGAACAGGTAACTCAGTTACTACGATAGGTTGGTAGAGTAGGAGATAGTGGGGGAAGAGGTCGGGAGTTAGAAAGGACCATAGTCCCAGAAACGGTTACTCATCAAAGGTCAGGAACGTAGAGGAGTAAAGATCTTTTCATGATTTAGGGAAGTACCACTGTAGTCGAGGGACACTGACCGTCTTTTGGAAAACATTCTTCTCACGAAATACCGTAACTTGAGGGGGAAGTGGTTTTAGAGCATACAACTTGAAGGGGGTGATGTTGACCCCGAAGGGACCACAGAGTCTGCCATTTCTTAGTGGACGTAACGTCCTCTGGGCCCAAACTAGGGACCCGGCTTCTAGGGGACCTCTTCCCTTACCGTTGGGTGAGGATATAAGAACGGACCTCTTAAGGCACCTGTTTCTTCGGACCGCCCGATGTCAGGCACCCAAGTGTTTCTCAGTCTGTGTTGACTCGTTGATTGTGTGTGTATGTGATTGAGAAACCTCGTCAAAGAGCCCCGATAGATTTCACGACAGAGGGCCCAACGTCAGGAGTCAGTCAGTCAAGTCAGCGAGTCAGAGTCAGCACAGGATGAGAAACGCTGGGGTACATAACGTCGTGCGGTCCGGAGGGACCGGTAGTGGTTGAGGGCCGTGAGTTTGAGTACAGGTAGCTCAGTCACTACGGTAGGTCGTTAGAGTAGGAGACAGCAGGGGAAGAGGAGGACGGGGGGTAGGGAGGGTCGTAATCTCAGAAAAGGTTACTCAGTTGAGAAGGAGTAAAACGGAGTTTATTTTGAGTTGAGTGTTGAGAGTACAATACGTAGAAAAAAGTCAGCTGTTTCCTTTGACGTCCTACAGTCTTGACTCGAGACGGTTGAAGACCCCTTCTCAACCAGGGTAACTGATATGAAAAATGATTTTAAATAAAATATAAATATTATGTATACATAAAGAGAGTTGAGTAAAAGGGTTCCTAATCACCCAAACGAAGACGTACTTGTCAATAACGGAATGCACATTTTAATATTTTTATAATTATTCCCGGTAAAACCTTAAATACGATTATTTTTTCATTTACCTCCTAAATATTTATATTTTATATATTTTACATGTCATATAAAGTCAATGGTAAAGAGAAATTATTGAAAACTCTAACAAAAACTTTACGTATCTCTAACGAACTTAACGATGAAGGTTTTATGTCGTGAACAAAAATTGTAAAAATAATCACAACGTGCCATAAACACGATTACCCCAGAGCAAAAATTTTCTTACAACTTAAGACATCTTTGACAGTAAGAAACGACTAAAATAGGGGTAACAGGGAAAATACATCGGTGGGGTACCGGAAAATCATACCTTAAATCCGATTAAAAGTCTCTGGTACTTTCTCACCTTATGCACCTGAAGGATACACAAAATCCCTTACGTATGTTTTACTAAGAGAGAAAAAAGGACGTCTACTTTGGTCTACGCAGGAAAAATAAACCGTCGTTTGATCTTTCCTTTGATCACCCTTCATAGAATTTCCTTTCTCCCTTTCCTCTATAAGTACCTCTATTCCTATAACCTAGGTTCGTTTGACTCGGATAAGCTTAATTTTAGAAACTTCCTCCCATTCCTTTGTATTCACGTTTACAGTTGATACGATAATCTGTAGTCTCAATTACCAGGACTCCCAGACACACCTTTTATAGTATGGAGGAGACCAGGTTTCGTATTTCGTTTAAGAAAAACATATGTGTAAAGACTTCAGACAAACCATTGTTTATTACTCAAATACGGGTGTGAAAGTACTGAACGAAAATTATTTTTATAGAATAACATATACCAAACTTGGAGACGGAATTTAAAAGTATAGAGATTAAATTTGACGACCTGAAGACTACAGTAGATTCAAACAAGTAAGAAATTATAATAAAAATGTTGGTGAACACAATAATTACCTGTATAAAAATAAAACGTAATGTTTTTACGTCAGAACGTGTGAGTACATACATGGACCTTCGGTCAACCAAAATAACAAAAATAATAATGGACTTGAGGTCTATATACCCTAAAATGGTCAAGGACGTGATGGGAGAAAGAGAAGGTCCTTGGTTCGGTCTCGTGGTAGAACGTACAAAGGGGTCGGAGGAGACTAGACACTATCAAAGAGACAGAAATCCTTAAAGAAAAATTCTTAAGACTCAACGTCTTTGAGTTTACTATTCCAAGTTACTGAAACAATAGATAGATCAATTCTTTTTAATGTACACACACATTACAGTTCAAAATCTAAAACTATCTAAAGAAGTTAGGTCAGTGTGACTTCTTTTTCGGGTCTATAAACCAAATTTAAAAAAAGTTAAATTTCCTGTAATTGGTGTAAACCCCTAACACTACATTAATGGAATAGAGATGTTGTCTAGACATTAAATGTTGAAAGGTACTGGTACTTAAATAAGATTAATATAAATTTCCTGTTTTATTACAATAGACAAATTGGGATTTAACAATCAAGTCAAGTCAAGTCAAGTCAGTGAGTCAGCACAGGCTGAGAAACGTTAGGGTACTTAGAGTCGTGCGGTCCGGAGGGACCGGTAGTGGTTGAGAGTCTCAAGTGAGTTTGAGTACAGGTAGCTCAACCACTACGGTAGGTCGGTAGAGTAGGAGACAGCAGGGGAGGAGGGTCGTAGTCTCAGAAAAGGTTACTCAGTTGAGAAGTGTACTCCACCGGTTTCATAACTTCAAAGTCGAAATCGTAGTCAGGAAGGTTACTTGTGGGTCCTGACTAGAGGAAATCTTACCTGACAAACCTAGAGGAGCGTCAGGTTCCCTGAGAGTTCTCAGAAGAGGGTTGTAGTGTCAAGTTTGCGTAGTTAAGAAGCCGCCAGTCGAAATAAGTGTCAGGTTCAGAATGTAGGTATGTACTGGTGACCTTTTTGGTATCGGAACTGATCTGTCTGGAAACAACCGTTTCATTGCAGAGACGAAAACTTATACGATAGATCCAACCAGTATTGAAAGGAAGGTTCCTCATTCGCAGAAAATTAAAGTACCGACGTCAGTGGTAGACGTCACTAAAACCTCGGGGGTTTTTATTTCAGACTGTCAAAGGTGACAAAGGGGTAGATAAAGGGTACTTCACTACCCTGGTCTACGGTACTAGAAACAAAAGACTTACAACTCGAAATTCGGTTGAAAAAGTAAGAGGAGAAAGTGAAAGTAGTTCTCCGAAAAATCAAGGAGAAGTGAAAGACGGTATTCCTACCACAGTAGACGTATAGACTCCAATAATAAAGAGGACCGTTAGAACTAAGGTCGAACACGAAGAAGGTCGGGTCGTAAAGAGTACTACATGAGACGTATATTCAATTTATTCGTCCCACTGTTATATGTCGGAACTGCATGAGGAAAAGGATAAACCTTGGTCAGACAACAAGGTACAGGTCAAGATTGACAACGAAGGACTGGACCTACATCCAAAGAGTTCTCCGTCCAGTCCACCAGACCATAAGGGTAAAAAAAGTCTTAAAAGGTGTCAAATAACACTAGGTGTATCAGTTTCCGAAACCGTATCAGTTATTTCGTCTTTATCTACAAAAAGACCTTGAGAGAACGAAAAAGGTACTAGGTTGCCTACAACCGTTAAACTAGAGACCAAGGAGACGGAAAAGATTTAGGTCGAACTTGTAGACCTTCAAGTACCAAGTGCATAATGACTTCGGACCGAACCTCTTAAAACTCGTAATGAAATGATCGTACACTCTACTCACGTTAACACACCATCAAACTCGTAAGAAACCGTAACGGAAAGAAACCCTAACCTTACTTTTGACTGGAAAAGGTCAGGACACCGGTGACGACTCAAAAGGTTTAAACGACCGTATAACTCACGTCGTGAAAGTGTTGTAGTAGAAAGTCCTAAACTTTCTCGAGTAGACCTTAAGGTAGTGGAGGTGATCGAAACAACCATCACTACGAAAGATTCCGGGTGAACTGAAGTGTAAGGTCCTACAGACCGAGATCCACTCACTAGTGTGGTAGCACTAATAGACCCAGTACTTCTAGAAAAAACATGTCAAGACACTTAAGAACGGTGGAGAAGAATTATAGAAGACGAAGACAATCCAGGTATGGTAAAGACAGGAAATAGCTCGGGTAAAACGTACTTTACAAGGGAACCATAGAGATTAAACGAACTTCTCTAGAGATCAGAAAGGGTAAGACAACAAAAGGAGATAAAGAAACGTAACTAGCGACTCCTTCCGAAAGAATAGAGAGGGACGATAAGAAACCTTGAGACGTAAGTCTACGAATATAGAAAGGAAAAGAGGAAACGAAAAGCGAAGCAAAGAAAGGTGTCGATAAACATTCCGAGGGGTCTGTAGGTAAAACGAAAAAACGTAAAGAAAAGGTACCCCTACCAGAACTAGGTGCAGAGGATATGTCACAGTGCTTGGAGACAGGTATCAAGTAGTCCGTGAGATAGATAGTCTAGATCAGGGAATTTAGATAAAGAGTGAAGGTGACATATTAGTATTCCTTAAACTAAATCCAGTATGGACTTACCAGATCACCAAAAGGGATGAAAGAAGTTAAATTCAGACTTAAACCGTTATTCCTCAAGTACTAGACTCGGTGTCAGTCGAGGGCCAGAGCAAAAACAACTGACATATCTCGACGAGGTAGAAACCGACGTTTCTTATATTAGTCAGACTAAAGCCACAACTGGTAGACCACTACAGGTACACATCTCAGAAGAGAACACAAAAACCTTGTCGTACAAAAGGTACTGGTCACGCAAGAGAACCGTTTTGAGATAATCAGAGACGGGACGAAGTAAGGCATAAGGTTCCGGTTTAAACGGACAATGGGGTCCACAAAGAACTGAAGAATGAAAACGTAAGGTCAGGGGATATGACTTTTCCTGTAGAAAAAACCCACAATCAAGATTTTCCAGAAGTATCTTGGCAAGTTGAAGTCGAAGAAGTCGTAATGACCAACCCCGTATCTGAACCTAATGACACTATAACTTACCAAACGGAACCTTTGTTTGTCTCTAGTAAGACAACAAAAACTCTAACGTAGGTTCATAAAACCTGAGAACAACTGGTACTACAGATGAGGTAAAGAAGATTCCCTGAGGACGGACGTCATCATCTATATTACCAGTAGACTCAATTTAAGTGGGTAAGGTCAGGTAAAATCAAGCGACTAAGGATCTTACAGCTGCAAGAGGGAACGGTAGAGGACAAACTGGTGAAGGTTAAACGGAACTAAGTACCTGGACTGTAAGGTCCAAGGATACGTTATAACGAGAAATGTCGTAGCCTGGAACGAAGATAGTGGTCAGTGTAGGTGTTGACCCACAACAAAAACGAAACCGAGGTAGGGAAGTAAGAAAGACCTCAATAAAGAGGTAACTAGAAGTCATCGTATAACCCGTGGATGACTGGACCCCTCAAGGAGAAAGTCATAGGATAGTAAAACGGAAAAGTATGACAAGTACCCCAAGAGTTCCGTTCTTATGACTTCACCAAACGATAAGGGAAGAGGTCACCTGGTGTAGGACAGTCTGGAGAGGTGGTACTGGGTCGGTAGAACCCACCGGGGTGTACCGTATCGAATCAAAGTAACTCAATCTGTTCCGACACCAGACACACTAGTCTAACTGATCAAAAGACACTAATACCAAAGTCACACAGACGGGAGACTACGGGAGAGGATTGTGGATGGTGGAATGAACCCAAAGAGAATGGAACCGGTTCCCCGTAGAGGAGTCCGACGGGGAGGACTGGAACTTGCACCTCATCGAGGAGAGTCGGGAGGAGACGGGTGTATCGCGTCGAGGAACCTGCCCCCAACGAGGAGCACCGGTGACGGGGACTGGAGACCGCACCCCATCGGGGAGAGACGGCGCCCCATCGGGGAGAGACGGCGAGGACGCGAACAGCGTCGGACCGCGAGAGCCAGTGGCGGGGCTGGAGCCTTCACCCCATCGAGGAGAGTCGGTGAGGACGCGGCAGCGTCGGGTCGCGAGGGCCGGCGGTGGGGACTAGAGCCCGCACACCATCGAGGAGGGCCGGCGACGGGGACTGGAGGCCGCACACCATCGAGGAGGGCCGGCGACGGGGACTGGAACCCGCACCCCCATCGAGGCGAGCCGGTGCGAAGACGTACCAGGCAGTGTCGGCCGCAACCATTATGTTCTATAGTCAAAGAGTGTATCCAAATGGTAAACCTTTATCCAATACCTTCGACCAAGGGAGTATCCCAACCGGGGGAAACCCACCTACGGACTCATAACAGTGGCGACTTTGGTGTCAACAAACAGCAGTACTTCGAACAGAGTCATAAAAAACTGTAAGGAGTAGAAATTTGTGTTTGTTCTCTTTGTCTCTATTATAGAAAGGAGTCTCGGGTTCTTCAAGGACACTGACTCAGTTGGGAACACAGGTCGTCAGAAGAAGTCTCGTCACGTGAACACGATCTATTCACTCTGAAAGTGTCCAGACGTTCGCAACCCTTCGAGTAGCGGTGATTGTTTTCTACGTTTACTTTTCGTATACACTTGTAAAATAATGACACAAAACTACTAGGTTTTCCTAACACGACTATAAAGTAACGGAGGAGGTAAGTAACAAGGAAATACCCGATATAGGGTAAGTAAGGAATTGGACACTAGGTTGAAGACGGACCACCACTTGTCAATAAATAAGGTTCTTTACACAATTTTGGAGAATCAAACGGTAACGTTTCACTACTGAAGGTTTTTTTTTTTCTTTTTTTAATGACTGGTTTAAAAATTCATATATACAAAGGATATAACAGATTAAGTATCTGGATCATTAAAGTAACGACAACAACAAATCAACGATTCAGTACAGGTCGAGAAACACTGGGGCACCTGACATCGGGTGGTCCGAGGAGAAAGGTACCTTAAAGAGTGTGTTCCTATGATCTCATCCAACGGTATAAAAAAGTTTTTAGGTAATTAAGAACATAGTTCATCTAAATACCCAGACATTTTGAAAACTTCCCATTTATAAAATAAACATGTCTAAAAAGATTATGTAAATATAAAATATGTCTTGAATTAAAAGTAAGACCTTCGTTCAATTAGTCGATTCCTTAAATTTTATCATAATAAACTTTTATTTTACACAAAAGGTATTTAATGTTACTACATGGTGTCCTTCGAACTTCATGGGAAGGGACCTCTTCTTAACGACAGATACTTTAATAAACAAAATAAGACATCAGGAATCCATCAAAGTAGGTCAAACCCCGTCTCTTATAACCATAATTTTCCACTGTATAACACGTTGAAATCCAAGGAAAGACGAAATAATGTTTTTGTTACTCTATTTTCTATTTCAAGTTTTATCAAAACTTCTTTTTCAACTGAAACCTTTAAGAAACATTTTCCCCTTTCTAAATTTCCTGATTTTTCATGTATTTTAACTGATAAGTATAAAAACTATGATGAATTAAGAGTGGACCTAACCATGACTGACTTTTTGTCTATTACAATTCTAGTTTATCATAGGTATCGTCTCAACTATCCTACCTAAAAGATAGAATTTTTAGGAAGTCACCAAACCTGCTTACTTTCACTTAAACGAAAATAAGGACTACTACCTAATCGACCTTGTTTTATCTCTTCAAACGTTACGAGAATCTTATAAATTTTTGTTTGTTTTCTTTTTTTTTTTTCTGATTTAGATTCTGGAAATTCAGTCGTGTGTGACTCAATCCCGCAAACATCCAGTGAAATGGAAACCTTCAATATTTTTCTTAGGAGTTTTCTTTATAGAAACCGTCATCTGGGTATTAAGATCGGACTCTAAATTCTCTATTACTATAAATGACTCAATAAGTCATCTTACGACGATATGCGATACTACCTAGTACAAAGGAATTTATGACTTGTTTTACACTGGCTACCACTAGTGACCCATCGAAAGAAGGTACCTAATAATGTCACTTATGGATTCTGAAACAAGTAGAATGACTAAATTAATTTAACCTATTGGAGTCTGTAGGAAAGTTTGGAGAGATATTTGGGAAGGTCTTTGTTTCTGTTTAAACTAACTTTTTATCTTAGAGATCAAAAATAATATATTGTCATGGAAGGTCTTCGGTGAACTTTAAATCTGAAGTGAAGTCATGTCTTAATGCCAGGAACCCTTCTTGTCTAGTTTAGACATCCGTTGTCAACCACTCGAGTCGAGTCGGACACATTCGATCTTTAAAGACTGAGAGCACGGTCCTAACATTTTTATCTCATCTTTGAACGTCACTTCTTAAGATATTAGTCAATATAAATAAGATCGTTAAATCTCCCCATATACACAACACTTACGTGTAGAATCTACTACATTACAATTGTTCACTATACACTACTAAATTCATACGATCATATTGAAAAACCTACAAAGAACCATAGGTTTAGACCTTCGTCATTCCACGTGTCACGACGTTGAGAAACGCCGAATATATTCGGGTAAACTTGAAGATATGTCTCAGGTATATCAGTGTAAAGTACCTTCTCGGTTGAGGTAAAACTTAAGGTGTATCTTTTTTTTTAAGGGAAAATAAATGTTACGGTTTAGACAATGGTCCAAGAAAGTCCATGACGTATCTAAAGTGACCTAGACATCTTTATTTCAACTTATTAACATTTTCTGGGTGGATTTTAAAACAGAACGTTCACTAATCGAAAACTAAAATATAGATATTGTACATAAACCTTTGCACAATCATAAACCTTAGTACATTTGATAAACCTCCCTCTTCCGTTACCGTGGGCTGAGGTCATGAGAACGGACCTTTTAGGGTACCTACCTCCTCGGATCATCCGACGTCGGGTACCCCAGCGATTCTCAACCTATGCTGACTCGTTGAAGTGAAAGCGAAAAGTGAAAGTACGTAACCTCTTCCTTTACCGTTGGGTGAGGTCACAAGAACGGACCTCTTAGGGTCCCTACCCCTTCGGACCACCCGACGGTAGACACCCCAGTGTCTCAGCCCGTGCTGACTTCGCTGAATCGTCGTCGTCGTCGTCGTCGTCGTTTCATAAACCTTTGTGTGACTTAAAAGGGAAAAAATTGTCTATATTTAGCTTACTTCTGATACATATACAGTCTCCTGCACCTGCACCTTTCATGTAAACACTTCTTACACCCTAAGCGACATTCTTTGGCTCGTACGAGTTTTTCGTATAGGCGTGCGTATGACTACAGGCCGGAATACATACGTTCAATACATTGAAGCGGAAGTTTTGTTTTCCATGGCCAGACTAAAAAAAAAAAAAAATTCTCCCTTTTGAGAAAAAATTACCAACAAGGTCTAAGACTTATGGCAAAACATTGACAGTAGCTGTTAATCTACCAAAAGAAACACTTTTACACTGTGAGTACTTTACACAAAAGAAAGACATTCACCAGACTTCTACATACTCTGTCACTCTGAGGAAAATACTGACTTCATTTTCGATATCTGAATCCAGGTCCGATCATCAGAGCTTCCTTCACCGATTCTTAACGGACGTATCGATAATGAAGAACAACCTTTACAATACACCAGATCTCTTAGAAACGTGGTCATAACTTTAAGACGTCCCTCTGTTGGGTAAGGCCCCGTAATCTTTTCGTTCCTTCGTCGACCCTTCTTTTGTACACGGGTACCAGTCAAAGTTCTAATAATTATTACATCTTTGGGTGTCTCAGGGCCCACCCGGGGAGGTAGGTGTGAACGTAATTAATACATATCTTTAAACTAGCGAACACAAGACACATAAATACTCGAGTCTCTGTTAAAGAATGAGAGTCCGGTGTCGATAATTAGAGTATTTTGATTCTGAACGGAACTTTACTATAAGACAGAAATTTTTTATTCAGACAAAAATTGTTTATCAGAATGGACTTTTATGAAATATTTTTTTACAACGAAGTCAGTATAAAGATAGTAAAACATTTTAATACTTTTACAAGTATTTGGATCACAAAAGTCTTATGTTTATCAACACCTTATCTCCACTAAACTGAAGATATCTTCATATAAAATGATGAATGACAGTTTCATACGTCCTCCACACCCAAGTTAGGGGTCTAGCCCTTCTAGGGGACCTCTCCTTTACCATAGGGTGAAGTCATAAGGACGGTCCTTTTACGGTACCTGTCTCTTCGGATCACCCGATGTCAGGTACCCCAGCGTCTCGGTCTGTACTGACTCGTATGTGTGTGCACCTTCATGATTACCTTGGGATATCTGTGGGGTGGTGATTGGAATGTGTTTGTAAAAGACTACAAAAATGAAATTAAACGTATGATTAATTAGACGAGGTGATGGGTAGTTCTTTTTATTTATAGTTTATTTTGATAGAAACCGTCCCTTTACATATGGATGAAAGAAAATATGGGGTTTAGGTTTTAACAGAAATAACCAAACAGTCTTTACATTTACACAACGGAGACTCGTATAGACAAAAAAGAAATTATTTTTCTATAAATATAATGTTAATACGGAGAAACTTCGGTGTTTTTCCCCCTCCCTTATAAGTAAACGTAAAGTTTCCTCTATTTATACTCCAGGAAATTTATGGTAGGTGAAAACGTGTTAGTTCGGAAAATACACCTTGAAGTCATTCTCTGAGGGATCCTGTATTTTTATACATTTGAAACCAAAATTCTTTATTTCGACTAGGTGGTCAGTAATCTTGACTATAAAGGACCCGCACACTCAACTGACCCATATCGGAGGACTTTGACATGGACTTCTTTACAGCGTATCTATAAAGATAGTACAATTTAAACCGAGACTCGGTAACAGAACCTCAAAATCGTCTTTTATTAAATAAGAACTAGTAATAACCTCAAAGGAACAGTGGGAAACCTTTTCATATTTACAGAATCCTAGAATTTTTCTCATTTAGTAGGACCCTTTGGGGAGCGGTCACAAGTGAAGGTCGGTCGACGGAGAACAGTATAGTAGACTCATGTCTTAGTCTCACGAGAACGTCCTGACCATAGAGGAGAAACGGACACAGTGAAGAGGTCTGTGGAAAAGGACGGTAGAACGACGAAAGAGAAACGACATTAAGAAGTCTGTAAGTTCTGAAGTTATTCGGTTTCAGTCCCGTCCCAGTAAAGACTCGGTCTAAAGATTGATATTTGGATGGGACTCCTACTCTCGGGTTTCGGACTCACGAATGAACTTTGTCTTTCTTTCTTTTTATCTTCTTTGTGTATTTTTCTAGATTTATTTGATAGAACTGAAGTGATTGAAGGTGTAGATAGGTGTATGTGTCTAATACACGTGGGAATGTCTTCGTCTACTAAAGGTAATTAAATGTTTAAAAATTTAAGAACTATTAGTACACGACACGAATCAACACAGGTTAAGAAACACTGGGGTACCTGACATACGTCGGGCGGTCTGAGGAAACAGGTACCCCTAAGAGGTCCGTTCTTATAACCTCACCCCACGGTACGGGAGGAGGTTCCCTATAAGGGTTGGGTCCAGAAGGGGTATGTCCACCTAAGAAATGGTAGACTCGGTGGTCCCTTCGGGTTCTTATGACCTCACCCATTGGATAGGGAAGAGGTCCTCTTGGAGGGATGGGTTCTTAGCTTGGTCCAAGAGGAGGTAACGTTCACCTAAGAATTGGTCGACTTGATGGTCCCTTCGAGTACTATTAAACAGATATTCTTAAAAACTCTAGAAATCTTTTTAATCTCCATATTAAAAAACAATACATTCTCGTCATACCCGGTCCTTTATAAAGGTACAAACCTCAATGTTTTTATCGTGTAATTTAAACATCCATATATTCGTTATTCGGTGTACAATTCCTAAGGGACCACCGAGTCTACCATTTCTCAAACGGACTTTACACCCTCTGGGCTCAAGTTAGGGACCCCAGTCCTTTTAAGGGACGTCTTCCTTTACCGTTGGGTGAGGTCATAAGAACGGACCTTTTAGGGCACCTGTCTCCTCGGTATCCCAACGTTTCTCAACCTGTGTTGATTCACTGAAGTGAAAGGGATTAATTTTTTATTTCATTATATTTATTTTATTATTGTCACGGGGTCAAATCTCAACACCGAGTATATAATGTAATTATCATTCGGTTTTTGAGGACGTTCTCCTTGTTTGATAAAATCGTCCGGTCTCAAAGGCGGACCTAAGTCACTCGGATGAGAATTTCGTAAACGACGATACACTGATTTCGTCACAGTTTCTTGTTTCTATTATACCGGGAATATCGACTTAATCAAGGATGTAAAGAAAACTAATCAATATATATACTACACCTTACCCGAAAGGCCCATCGAGTCGACCATTTCTGAGACGGACATTACGTCCTCTGGGGTCAAACTAAGGACCCAGTCCTTCAAGGGGACCTCTCCCCTATCCGATGTGTGAGGTCATAAACCCCCGAAGGGACCACCGAGTCTAACATTTCTTAAGCGGACGTTACACCTTCTGGACCCAAGTTAGGGACCAAACC
This sequence comes from Capra ibex, assembly GCA_006410555.1. Taxonomy (NCBI): domain Eukaryota; kingdom Metazoa; phylum Chordata; class Mammalia; order Artiodactyla; family Bovidae; genus Capra; species Capra ibex. Next base: position 62,537,316 of record SJYO01026388.1, on the reverse strand, counting down.
CTTCTAGGGGACCTCCTCTTGTACCGTGGGGTGAGGTCATAAAAACGGACCCTTTAGGGTACCTGTCTCCTCGAACCTCCCGACGTTAGGTACCCCAGTGTTTCTCAGTTTGTGTTGAACCGCTGACTCGTACGTGTGTATCTTTGTGTGATTGGATGTATTAATCCATGTACATAGTCGGGAGGAATAGATACTTGAGACTTGGATGTCTATGTCACCCGTAGTAATATATGGTAAGTATGATATGTACCCCTGTCAATATATTGATAGACACATACCTTCTACGTTCTCAAACACGAATACGATACAGCGAAGTCAGCACAAACTGAGAAACGCTAGGTTACCTGACATCGGGTGGTCCGAGGAGACAAGTACCCTAGAAGGTCCGTTTTTATAACCACACCCAACGGTAAAAGATGAGGTCCCCTAGAAGGGGTGAGTCCCTAGTTTGGGGTCAGACAATACCGAGGACATAACCGTCCGTACAAGAAATAGTGATCGTTGGACCCTTCAGATATAGTGGTAGTATTATGTAGGAAACAAGAATCTTGTCACCCTCAAAGTTCCATTTATTCTTTCCTTAAAACGACGAGACCTTGAAATCTTCAACGACAGTATTTGAGACGACTATATACAGTCTACCTATCTTCGATTTATGATTCTAATTACAAGGGTTATTCATCAATCGATTCATAAATAGACCTAGAAACTTAAGTAAATGTCCTAACCGGGGTTGTAGTCAAACGCAAATAAAAAAGAAGACTGTTCACTCGTAGGACGGTCAAATTAGATATAGACTAACTACTGTCTTCCAGACCCCAGGTCCCTGATACAACTAATGTTATCAAATAAGATTTTAACGAGTCTCTACACACTGGGTCGAACACAGTGGGACAAATACACCTCGGGTTCTTCCGTCTGGGTTGACCCGGTTTCCATAAGCTAGAGAGAGTCGGTCTTTTCAGACCCTAAGAGCCAGTCTGAACTCAGAGGTGAACTTTATTATACTCGGATCTGAAGGTGTCGAGATCTTGTTTCTGTTGGACTCTGACCCGACTTCGACAGCCACCAAGTATAGAAGTCTTCGGTTTAACAAGGAGACTTCAAACTCCGTTCCTCGTCCCCCATCTTTGTTTAAACACAATAGAGTTCAATCAAGTAAAGTGCGACTTAAAACCTCGTCAGTAGTGTAAAACCATTGGTCAATTAACGAGAAGAAAAAAAAAAAAAAGCCGACATAAAAGATCCTTTGGATTGTTTCGTATACTTTAGATTTCGTGTGTACTTCTTTACGGACCTCAACCCCCAGAGTTACTGTAGTCAGCTACTATGGCTTTGGCTCCTTCGTCCATAAGTGTGAATTCAACTGACTGGAGAAATGACCCGTACGACCTCGAAACACCGGTTCCCCATTTTGTATGTATCCATAATTTTTTTTTTTTTGACTAGTGCAAAGTAAAATGATTTATGATTTGTATCTTCTCTTTAGACTGTGTAACTTAACGAACTCTGGATCACTTTTCTTTACGTAAAGTCAAAACCGACTTCTTCATCTTTACGGAATGACACTTTTATTAAAATAGTAATAATCTTATCTTGGTATTTTCTTTAGATTAACGTGAATTAAACATTACCACTAAATTTAGAATACTACTATGAAAAACCCTTTAAACTTTTCGTAAAATTACAGAATAAAAAAACTAGTTCTCCATTAGGTCATCTTTTTTTTACAGGTAGTTATTGGAGTCATCTTTTAGACCCCTAGTCGACCTGGAGGACTGAACATCTCTGTCCAAGAACGAAAAGAAAAAGGAGATTATAGTAGTAATTGTTGTAATACATGGTGAATAACTCCCAAAAGATACTCACCACACTACGGACTCGATTTTCAAGGATGAGACCTCCGGTATAACATCCGCCCTTACTTTGGTCTATCGATGTATCTTTCTATTCTTGGTTAGTCACAGTGTCTCCATTCACAAGTACAATATCCTCAAGTCTCTACTGGCAGAGATCCCCGACCTCCTAACTCCTTTCGAAAACGTTTCTCTACCGTAGACTTACTCGAAGATTGGAACAAACTTAGAACTACAAGTGAGACAAACAAGTTAACGAAGTCTTTGCTACCTTCTAAACGTGTTCCGTTCACTCTTCGTGTCGTACAGGTCGTAAAGTTGACTAGTAGTCAAGAGTCTACGACTTCTTAGCCTACCACTTCTACCTCTACTATTACTGCTACTGCTGCTTCTGCTACTACTGAAACTACTGGTTCCTCTAAACTGTGGTTTTTGTTCTAGTTCTTCGTGGTCAGGGGTCGGAGGATCTAAGAGGAGGAACGGACACTTACAACCGCGACACGGGGTACCCCAAGGAAGGCTATCGAGGGACCCCGTAAGAAGTAACTAGTCGATAAACCAATGGAACGGTTCATAAGTCCAGTGAGTCGACTACTGTGGTTCACTGAGTACACTTCTACGAGTCTACTGTCTTATGGTCTCCAATAAGGTCTCGTTTTCATGTCTGAGTCTTGGTCTGTTTCTGTCCAATCTGTAGGGGTCAACATACCTACTTCTGACGTACGACAGAAGTCTCGGCCCGAGGAGGGGTGCCCTGAAGAGTGGGAGGTCGGCGGTAAGGAGTGGTCCTATACTAAGAAGTGGGACAGCTCTATTAAGTGGTTTCTCCACAGACTATGGGTTTCCCCTAAACAGTGGGTCTTCTGTAAACAGTGGATCCTCTCTAGACAGTGGGTACGCTGTGGAAAGTGGTTCTTTCCTTCGGCGGAACTCTTCTCTCTACAGTGTCTCTCTACAAAGTGGTTCTTCCGTAGACAGGGGTTCCTCCGGTCACAGTGGACCCTTTCTTTAGTACCGGTCCTCCCTGGAGAGAGGGTCTTCTCTCTCTTCTATGTACTGGTGGTATTCTCGTGGTAGAGGGTCTTCCCGAAATATGGTGTTGGGTGGTAACAGGTACCCCGTCATAAACGTTCGTCTCGGTTAACATAACCCCGGAGGACATTCATAGGAATCAAAAGAGAAAGATTATATATTCGGGTTTGAGTAACCTCGGAGAACTACTGTGTGACCACACTTTAAATAATACTGCGCCCATAGAGAGCACCCCTCCTCACTTGAACCAATGACTTTTATCGTCTTTCCGTAAAAATAGTGTACGATAACAGTTAGTGCACCGATACCGTAATGGGGTTCACATCGTAACGTAGTCTCTTCTCGTAAAGTTAGACCATTACTGTCCACTCTGGAAAGACTTACGAAAGATTCGAATTGAGTAATATCCGTCCTCAACTTTGGAACCGTACTCACCTTTTCCATTTTTCAGAAACCTTACTGTACTGACGGATCTGTCTGTGAGACTTCCTATAAATCCATAATAAATACTTTGAGAGATGGTCCATTTTTAAGACTAAGCCCGTAATCGTAACTGAAAGTTAGTTTTTTTTTTAAAATTATTTGATTAATGAAACGACCATCACTCACCTATACACTTTGGTCATTCCCTGGTCCTCTCCCCTCTTACTTGGGGCACCATATTTACTTTCCGTACTTGTACGTACGAAAGAACGACCAGGGTGGTGGAGGACAATGGCTCTCGGGAACAAGTCACTATGACACTCGAGTGTCTCATCCGTCAACCCTCTCCATTCCCTCTTTCGTAGTCTCCTCTAAAGACACCTACGGGAGTAATATCTAATTCTATTGTTGTCATCGTTAGTACTTACTATACACCCGTCATCCCGAATTACGTGTAGGTATCTTCTCCTAGTCGGGACGGAGTGAAGTGGTTGTACTATCTAGAACTACAGAAAAAGTTGAACACATTTTAATTTTTGTTTTTTGTTTTTTGTTGCTTTCTTCGTCCGTGGATCGTATGGATCGCATTCGTCTCCTTCCTATGGAAACCTCAAACCGACGAAATTTACACGAAAAACAAAGGACCCGAGGTAAGCACCGGTAAGAGAGAAACGAGACCTAAAGGTAGTACACCCAGCAGTGACGGGAAGTGTCGGTTTCCTTCGTGATGGTCGAGAGTCGAGACGACAGAATAGTACCGGGATCACCAGTCGAAGGGGAGAGAGTAGTAGAAAAGTGGTAAGACTTAATCTACGAATCTAAGGGTAAAAACTCGAAATCCTTTTGGGACGACGGAAGATGAGGGGTCGGTGGTTCTGGGAGACAAATGTTCGGACGATGGTCGTATCAGAAGTCCCACGTTTCTGACATCTTTGTAAGTATCGTTAGTTCTGTATTGAATCGACGATTATTTAATCGGTTGATTCTTTTTCTCCCCGTAAAGGTGTCCAAAAACACAGAATCACCATGGTTCATCTTTCCTCCCGAGAAGACTTCAAGTACGATAACGTCCTATTTATCTCTTTAGGGAAAGTCTGGTCTTATGGTGTAGACCCCATCTTTTATGAAAAAGACCATAAACAACAAGTCAGTGATTCACCACAGACTGAGAAACACTGGGGTACCTAACGTCGTGTGGTCCGAAGGGACTGGAAGTGATAGAGGTTTCAAACGAGTCTAAGTACAGGTAACCCAGCTACTACGGTAGAGTAGGAGACAGTAGGGGAAGAGGAGGACGGGAATCGACAAGGGTCGTAGTCCCAGAAAAGGTCACTCAGTCGGGAAACGTTGTCCACCGGATTCCTAACCTCGAAGCCGAAGTCGTAGTCAGGAAGGTCACTTATAAGTCCCAACTAAAGTAACCAACCAAAGTAGAGGAACGACAGGTTCCCTGAGAGTTCTCAGAAGAGTCCGTGGTGTCAAGTTTTCGTAGTCAAGAAACCGTGAACCGGAAGAAATACCAAGTGAAGAGTGTAGACATGTACTGATGAACTCTTTGGTATCTAAACTGATCTACTCGGAAACAACCGTTCCATTACAGAGACGAAAAATTATTAGACAGATCCAAACAGTATCGAAAAGAAGGTTCCTCGTTCTTCGAAAATTAAAGTACTGATGTCAGTGGTAGGTGCCACTAAAACCTCGGGTGCTTTTCTCAGACAGTGACAACGGTAAAAAAGGGGTAGATAAACGGTACTTCACTACCCTGACCTACGGTACTGGAATGAAAAGACTTACAACTCATAATTCGGTCGAAAAAGTGAGAGTAGAAAGTGGAAGTAGTTCTCCGAGAAATCAAGGAGAAACGAAAGACAGTAATTCCACCATAGTACACGTATAAACTCCAACCACCATAAAGAGGACCGTTAGAACCAAGGTCGGACACTAAGTAGGTCGAACCGTAAAGTGTTCTACATGAGACGTATATTCAATTTATTCGTCTTACTATTAATGTCGGAACTACATGAGGAAAGGGTTAAATTTGTTCAGGTAACAAGTACAGGTCAAGATTGACAACGAAGAATTAGACGTATGTCTAAAGAGTCCTCCATCCATTCCACCGGACCATGAGGGTAGAGAACTTCTTAACAGGTGTCAAACAACAGTAGGTGTGTCAGTTCCGAAATCGTATCAGTTACTTCGTCTTCATCTACAAAAAGACCTTAAGGGAACAAAAAAGACACTAGTTTGCTTACAACCGTCAAACTAGAGACCAATCTGGGTCACCACGACACCTCACACACTCGACTCCGAGGGGGTAAGATTGACCGGATCACCCAGTTCTGACACTATAAACCCTCTATAACCTCATATAGGTCAGTAGACATCCGTATTTTTTATTACGAAACCACGGTTGTATCATGACAATAATTTTTTATTATCGTTGAGTGTCAGTGAAACCCGTTTCATTCGTTTCTTCACCTGAATTTCTGAAGTAGATTAAAAACTTAGAGACGGGTCTTTCAACAACAACTTTTCTCTAACGAAAATAATCACTAACTTAAACATAAAAAAAATATGGTCAAGTGGACCTATAAATTATTTTAACAACTTGAAATGGTAAATACTTCGGGTTCACAACTCGAAAACGAGATAATGGGTCAAATTAAGAGACATCTGTCAAGAATTGTAGGATGAAACGAGTACACTATCCTTTCTTATCGGGAACCTTAGGTAGGATTTCGTCCCTGCGAACCAGAGTCTGCGAAGGGTAAACTACGAAATCGTGAGACAAAAACTCCCCGTCGTCTCTTAAAAACAGAAAGATACTACATACCTGTTCTAAGAGTAACACTTTTTCTTAGTCACTAGGAAATTCCTCATGAAGAGGACTAACGACATCATCTACTCACGAAGGGAGAGAGACTTCTTACACACAACAAAAGAAGTTAGCGATTCAGTGTAGGTCGAGAGACACTGGGGTACCTAACGCCGTACGGTCCAAAGGGACAGGAAGTGACAGAGGGTCTCCAAGTAACTCGTCTACTACAATAGGTCGGTAGAATACATACTTGTATAATTTAACCTTATTGGGATTTCTAGTAATAGAAACTACCTTTAAGACAATCGTTATGGACACCAAATTGTAAATGGTTCGTGAGTGTCCCGTCACTGAGACCGTAACTTTCCTGGAGCATCGGTTCGTACCGTGTGAGTAATAGACCAAGTCGGACATCACCATCCAAGGTCCCTCGTTCAAACCTCCTCTACTATACGTCAGTGACTCTAAGATCTTGGGACGATAAAGACGAGATAACAGGAGACCAATCAAAATTAAAATTTTATCTACTATCTATCCATCCATCCATCCATCTACCTACCTATCTATTTCTCTTTTCCCTTCTTCTTTATTTCTCTCCCCTCTTTCCTCCCTCCCTTCTTCCTGTCTTCCTTCTTTCCTTCCTTCTTCTTCTCTCTTTTCAGAAAATAAGTAAGTAAGTCATTTATAAAAAACTCCCAAATTAGTATACACCGAGTTGCAACTACTGTCTTTTTAACATACCAAAGACCGGAGTAGGAAAAATTTGTGCTTAACAAGGAAAAGGTAAAAATTTCAAAACCATCTATTTATCGTTCCTCTGTTTCTCATATACAGGACCAGGAGTCACGTCTCACAGGCACTTGGGACAGATCATGTTCACTATACTAAACCAAGGTAGGGAACGAGAGACACACCAGAACCCGTTCAGTGAATTGGAGAACCAGTAAAAAAAGTAGACAAACACCGTCGGTCCCTCCACCCGGTTCATCTGAAGACAGGAACTTTCTTGAATGGTAAGTCGACATTCCTTACGTCACTCGACTGTCGGAGGACTACAAGCTTGGAAGTCCTATCTGGAGGTAAAAGTTCGGTTCCGGTGTAAGAGGGGACGTCGGAGATAGCCACCGACTCGGACCTAGTCAAGGTCCACTGGGGGACGAAGGAGAGGGGCAATGACAGTGCATGAAATATAGGGGCGAGGGGACAGTGGTTGGGGTCGGTCTTGAGGACATGGAGATGGAGGCAGAATAGGAAACGAAGGTCTCCTGGATGACTGTGACGACTTTTCTACTCAACCCTCTTTATAGACCATGTGTCCTATGTCTATCTATATGTGTGTGTATACGTATGTGTTGGGTGTGTCCGTAAGTAATAAGTATAAAGAAACAGTTCTAAAAATTCATTCTACCCTCAAATAAGTATAATTTTACCATTCCGAGTTTAACATTTTGTTCTATTCCAACGTTTACCTCATTTTTAATCTCATCTTTTTAGAAGACCTCTCAATAAACCTCCCACTTCTTCCCCACTCAGACTCCTGTTTCTTATACACTTTCCGAACCGTCATAGACCTCGGTACCTTCACCAATGCACTATCCTTAACATGTCAACGAAGACACCAACACTAGTAAATTACAGACCAGTCATTTTCAGACTTATATTGTGAACATAAGAATTGTGTTTTAAGATAACCGAAAACTTGTCTAACTTATGTAGGATAAAAATCTCCTGTGAAGTAGTGAGCGAAACAACCTGAACTCAGTCTCTAGAATACTTTATCCCGTCGAGACAGAAACCGACGGAGTGTTTGGGGGTAAGACTAATCCATATATGGCACCTGTAGTGTCTTATCGTTGGTTTCCGTTCTACCTTTTTCTCGTTTCGATACAAAATAAAGTCTGAAATGTAGACACTAGTAACACTAGGTTTCTTCTAAGTAAACCAATGTAAGTGTCCACCAATAACATCCGTAATACTAGAGGTGGAATGGATCACAACCTACTTCATTTGTACGGAAAAATTTTGGTCTCGTTTATTTATGTTCTCCCTAAAAAATCAGCATAAATGACTAAAGAAAGAGGATGGTATCTTAAGAGGGGAATGGATCGAATACTCCAGGAATCGAATACTCCTAACTACAGACGTACTAAAGAGGACGTGAAAGTCGTCTTCAGTAAACAAAGACCGAACTTATTCCACTTCGGATCTTGTCCCATTCCCGGTTCTTACCATGACTCATCGTCTTTGTCACCTATTAAATAGGAAGGATTGGACCAGAGTGTTAGATTAATCGTGACCTACTTAGTAATTACCATATCTCGTGTGGAACGTAAAAACTGGACTTTATAAGAACCTTACTACCGTGTCACCATTTCTTAGACGGACATTACGTCCTCTGTCTCCAAGTTAGGGACCCAACCCTTCTAGGAGACCTCTTACTTTACCGTTGGGTGAGATCATAAGAACGGATTTTTTAAGGTACCTGTCTCCTCGGATCGCCCGATTTCAGGTACCCCAGTGTTTCTCAGTCTGTACTGACTCACTGACTGGTACGTGCGGAAATTTCCTACTTAGAGTCAATTAACTTCAAAGCAGTAGAGTAAATTACCTCTTCCGTTACCGTGGGGTGAGGTCATGAGAACGGACCTTTTAGGGTACCTGTCTCCTCGGACCACCCGATATCAGGTACCCTAGTGTTTCTCAGCCTGTGCTGACTCGCTGAAGTGAAAGTGAAAAGTGAGAGTACGTAACCTCTTCCTTTGTCGTTGGGTGAGATCACAAGAACGGACCTCTTAGGGTCCCTGTCTTCTCGGACCATCCGACGGTAGAGACCCCAGCGTGTCTCAGCCTGTGCTGACTTCGTTGAAACGTCGAATCGTCGTCGTAGAGTAAATTTGGGTTATTAGAGTGTCAATCCCATCCAAAACGATATCTTTGTTAATATGTTTTACCCAAGAGACAAAAGTCCTGACCCTGGTACTTTAGACATAAAGACCGGGGATTGAAATTTACAGGTTTAAATAATTAACGGTTCTTCTAAAAATTCACCCTTATTATCGTATCTTCTAATTTTATGTCAGTAAAGACCAAGGGTCGGCGTGTCAGCTTATGCTTAATATTGATAAACTTTATGAATTGTAATTGATGAAACTACGTATCAAAGGTATGTTTTAGACCGGAACTTAATGCCAAACTACCTCTACGACCACGACTAGAAGACGGAACTACGGAGGACTCGTCTTTAGATAAAGAAATCTCGTCACACAACGTGTGACCTCCCTGGTCAAAGACATAGTGGTGGCAAAACAGTAGACGAGACATCTTCTGATTTTTTTTTTTTCTCTCGATTAAAAGTTCGAACAGTGAGGTAAATATAAGTAGTTGTGAATTCTTTTTATAATTTTTAGACGGGCCATATATTTGTCTACCATTAGCAAAATTGAAAGAAAACCTAAATTTTTAAACAATAATCACAAAAAACCGAGTCATTTCAAAAAGACCATTAATAGGCAATAAAAGAAAAGTAAAGCAGAATGTTTTTTTTGGTCTCGACCTGGCGCAGAGACATGGATCACCTTTTGTGTGACGTCCAAAATAGTGTAAGGACAAATTGTTGTTTTCGTTGAAAGTATCTGGATGGACGATGTCAGTTCTTAGGATTTTCTGACGCCTCGTTTGGAGAAAACAGAACTCTTTAGTCTCACTATCTTTCTAATCCCTCAGAAGTGCACAAAACTTCCTTACTCACTCACTCACTTACTTACTTACTTTGTCAAACTGGATTTGCACTTCGTGCGACCCAGGATTCACAACAGAGACAAAAGGGTTTCGTCTTAAATTCTTCTCCTAATGGAGTCCAAGGAATGAAGTCAGAGATACCTCTGGTTCTTCCACGAATACTTGTAGGGCCGAGGTCGGAAAAGGGACTCCCAGGATTACTGATACAGAAGTCAGTAGAAGGTGAGGTGAGAGTCGTTGTTCACGCTCGAGGATAGGGATACCACGGTCAACCACCCTAGGTTTACCAAGTGAGGTATGGCGGCCGGGAGGGGCCAAATGTGGGAGGTGGGTGTAACGGAGACGGTTACCTCCCGAGGCTCCTCTTCTCCCCTCGGAGTCCCCTGAGGAAGCGGTTCCTAGGGATGCGTCAAAGCTTCGTCGGGCCCTTCGCCAGCGGAATACGAGGGGTCAGTAGACCAGGTGGATCGTGCGGGAGCAGAGGCGCCGAGGAATACTTTGTCTCGTGAAGTCTTCTGTCGGACTTACGGTGTCTCGCCCTTGTCCTCCTTTTGTATGTCTGAACGTGTTTTCGGTAGCGGAGGGAGGCCTAACGGTGTCTTCTCCGGCGAAACGAACCCCGTCTAGTCAGTCGAGCCCCCGTCCGCGGAGTAGTCTTTGGGAACCTTTCACGTGTCCGATCGTAATCTGTGAAATCACCTGGACTCGGTCCAGTCGGGACATGGAGTCGATGGGTGGGACTGAACGTACTACCGCTTTTCCTGTTAAAACCATGTAGGGCCTGACGCAAGCGGGTGAGGTGCAAAATGTCGTTCTCAACAGACCTACTGGTTGTCAGCCCGAAAGTTCTGTCGTTCCTTAATGGAAGTTCGTGTCTCCGTCCGTTCCTTGGCCGAAGTCTTTTCTCAGTTGATGTAACTAGATTCTACGTACCTCTGAAAGTAAAGGTGTAAAAGGGTAAACAAAAACAAAAACAAAAAGATCTTTATCTCCATTAGTTCAAATATCGTACGGACAGGATTCAATGACCATCAAACGATAATATATATGAAAACAATATAGTCTTCTTAATCCATTTAATTGTTCAGTAGTACTCGGACTGGTTTTGTTTTAAACTTTAATTGGATAACCCAGACCATGAAAATTTTAACATGTCTACAAACACGGAAAAGAAATGAAACGAATATAAGAATATTCGTAAAAAATCGTCATTAAACATGTATAAAATCTTAAACACATAGACGAAACATTATTTACATTAAAGAAAGGAAAAAACCTGTGAACCTAGATTTACTACATTTCGTTTTGTCGTAGTTATATATACACTCCAACGTGATTTTGTATAAAAATATACTAATTTTGACTTGTCGAAAATACATGTCGAGACTAAGACATTATGATTATAAATAAATGAAACAAAGTATTTAACATGTAAAAAAGAATTACAACACCTAACGAAAAGATACACTTCGTACCCCAAATGACAACGCATTGATCTCGTTTTTTACATATAACATTTGTTCTATAAATTTGATCTCATAGAATAAGACGTGAATACGTAATCAATTTTTTTTTTCTATTTCCTACATAGTCAGTCAAGAATTGAGAACATTTAAAAAAACAGAGAACAAACGACCTAACTGATATTGAATTCACGACTAACACTAAAATTTGACTATCATGGCATTTCGTAATTTCATTTGTTGCACGATAACACTCAAAAAAGTTTCGAAATATTTAGTCAATATTTATTATAATTTTCATAAACCAGAATACACTTGTACAACTAGATATATGAGTTGATTTTTATACCCTTTTGTAAGGCGGGGTACATTTATACATGTTCACGTAGTGACCATGTTAAAATACATTGAGTCAACCTGTGATCCAACGGTGTCTGGATACGATCCCACAGAAATTTTTAATTTCACTGTTTCGTGTACCCTGACACAACTCGAACCAATAGCCGGCCGGGCCACCGAACCGTCCGTCACGACACGCGACGGGCACCTCTTCTGGACCCCAATCGTTAGAGGAACCAAGAACGACGTGCTCTACCACTGACCTTGATTCCGATGATGTCTCCCCAGCGCGAACCTGACTCTCCACCCACACCTTCGCCCCTTCCCGTACCTCTGGACGAGGAATCGGAAAGGACAGTCGGTCAGACGTACCATTGTCCCAACTGTAGTCGAGACCCCCTTCTGTGAATTGGGATGACGTCTTCCCTTCTCACAGTCTGGGGACCGATAGAGTCCCCCTTACCTCTTCTTCGAATGGTCCCTTTTCTTGAACACCCTCCTACGACAGAAAACATATATTGTAAGTCTTACCCGAAACCAATCGCAACTGCTACCCGTCTCGGAAACAAACATCCAAGGGTTCTCACCTTCCTTCCCTTCCCCATGTTGTGTACCCGTGTGTGTTTGTGCACACACGTGTGTGTGTGTGTGTGTTAGACCCAATAGAAACACGATATATCACCTAATATTAAGACACTTTGGTTCAAACATATAACTTAATGTAATTCCTCACAAGAAATTTTTCTCTTTATTTATATGCTAATGTACGAACTCCACAGATCAAAAATACACAACAAACTATAAAACTAAAGGGTTAAAACAACGACCTCTTTACAACTACGATGGTTGTACGGTAGACACGAAAAGTGAGGATCCAAGACGGGTAGGGTCCGACGCGTCTCATGCTTACGGAACTCGTTCACTCTTCCGTCAGCAACCGAAGTCGTACAGTGGACTAATCTTGTCTCTCACCAGTCGTGTCACGCTTAAGATCTTTACCTCAGGAATCTTGGACCTGTACCCTTACCCACAGACTTTTCTCAGTACTTCCTTAGTTTAGTAGTAAAGGGGAGACGAAGGGAGAGTCGTACGTATGTACAGACTTTAAGATGATGGGCCTTTTGGAGGACTAAAAACGACTTTACTGACTTCCATTTTTGATTGACTTTGGTTATGTGATATTTTATAGGTGTTCAACGTCAAGGAAATAATGTTTTGTCATCTTAGAAAATTTATTACCTTCATCGAATAATTTCCAGTTTTAGATACCCATAAAGTAAGGTCTTTAGAGTTTAACCACCTAAATGTTGAATGGATACTACAAAATACTCGGTCCGACAGAGAAATTTTGATACAAAATGTTTCCACTAAATTTCCGGTGGTGCTGGTCGGATTATAGGTAGAGAGCGTCTCTTCTTAGGAACTTTGTACATTAACGTATCCCACTAAACACACAAAATGAGGAGTGACCACACACACACACACACACACTAGGGTCCAGTTTAGTTTACGAGACGAAGAAGGAGACTAAGTAACGTACATAAGTGAACAAGTATTTTGTCAAAAACTTACGGATGATACTTGACCCACGATATTACGGGTAAATCCCACCTATTCTCATAAGGACGGTAGTTCCTCTGGTTTATTTCTTTTCTCTACTATACACTCATTTACACACGTCATACGATAATCACGATTTTATTACCATGTACACTACATAAAACGTTAGCGTTTCCTCGTTGGTGGGACGACTCTTACCTTCCTCCCTACCTCGTCCGAAGAAACGTCTCCACCAGGACGTCGTAATGGTTGGTCCCAAGAACCGGAAGAATTAGTTATCTTTAAAGACTCAAGTCTGTTCTTTAGGACCGGTCCAAAGTGACCCCTGCGGACGACGTCGTGTCTCCTCACTTTTCTTGGTTGTCCACGGAAACGAACAGGTGAACGACTCCCCTCGTTCGACCATGGAACATGCTCCACTCCCACCCATACCCAGGTCCCCAGTCCGACCTCACCACCGAATCAACCAAACGGGTGGGGAAGGCACCAGTACACGTCTCCCATACGGGTCATAAGACGAAACCGAGGGTTGAGGGACGAAAACAGGGTCGAGAAGTCTTCACCGGCAACCCGAAGAACCAGAAAAACGTGGAACAAGAGGTATTAAACAGGGTTGACAGACGTGTCAATAAAAACCAGGAAATATTGAAGTAACATAAAGCGACGAGTTCCTCTGTAAACAAATCCACGATCGTGACCTCGTTTGTCAGGGTCCAGGGTCCAGAGTAGGATTGTTAAATAACTGAATAAGTTATCCATTTGAAGTAGTACCTGTGACCCTGTGACAAGACACACGATCCACGTGCCATGACGTGTTTTGTGTCGTCCAGGAACGGAAACACCTCAAATGTAAGGGTATCTCCACCCCATATTTTTATTTCACCTTTCGTCGTACAATCTATTAGTACTAGTACAACACATTCTGACTTACCTCCTTTTCGGTCTACATCGACCGACGGACCCAGATACTGTCCCACCTACATCAATTCGACCTTTTCGTCCAGTTTTGGGTTCTAGGATTAGGTCGGGTTTCTCGAGTCTAGACCGGGACTTTCGTTACTCCCCACCTCGGTTCCCTTCTAACTTCGTTCTTTCACCGTAACGGTAACAATCACAGTAACAATAATAAATCTTTATATAGTTACACCGTCGTTCCTTTTATTAGATCAACTCTCCCTCACCTCCGTCCCTCTGGTTAACCCTCTTAATACTTCAGTACAACAAAGGTACCTTTATCCCGTCGTTGTTAGGTCTGTTACCCTAGTACCTCCATCTTCCCTGTCAAAACGAATTACTTTTCCTTAACCAGTATTGATCACTGACTAAACCACAGTCCCCCTCTCTCTCTACCTCCTGGATTGGTCTCAAAATTGGTCCCGTCACCTTTCTCCATCAGAACAATTGGTTCTTTTTCGGACCTAAATGTGATATAAACATCGACGTCCATTCCTTTACTCGAAGGGTGAAGTCAAGTATTCCTTACACTAGCGTTCTTTCCGGGTTTGACCTCCGACTAAACAGGGAAGAACAGAGAGTTGCCATCGACTCGGGACTTGACCTACTTTAGGGAGTTCCACATACACAAGCCTCTCGATCTTTCTCCTTCAAACTTCTGAGAGTATCCTCTCTGCAATTAAGTACTGTACCCTACAGAATCCCGTAGTCCCGAAAGAAGAATACCTTGGGATAAACATTTCCCTACACGAGTCAACGAGTCAGTACAGGTTGGGAAACGTTGGGGTACTTGACATGGGGTGGTCACAGGAAACAGGTACCCTAAAAAGTCCGTTCTTCTGCTCACACAAGGGTACAGGAAGAGGTTCCACATTTCCCTACCTGACATCACATAGAGGGTTAAGTTGAGTTCGGGTCAGTGTAACAGTCTGGACCAATGGTCTCTCATATATGACTCAGAGTATCGTGTCGACGACGACGATTCAGTGAAGTCAGCACAGGTTGAGACACGCTGGGGTATCTACCGTCGGGTGGTCCAAAGGGGCAGGGACCCTAAGAGGTCCGTTCTTGTGACCTCACCCAACGGTAAAGGAAGAAGTCACGTACTTTCACTTTTCACTTTCACTTTAGAGAATCAGCACAGACTGAGAAACGCTGGGGTACCTGACGTCGGTTGGTCCGAGGAGGTAGGTACCCTAAAAGGTCCGTTCTCCTGACCTCACCCCACGGTAGCGTGTCGTATTGCAGAGTTTGACATGAACTCTACACCGACCAGGTTTCACTATTCACGATATTTATATTTCACGTACGGTCTGAAACTTCTGTACCGTTTTCCTCCTCCGATGTACAGAAAATGTCAAAAAGTATATTCATCGTACAACTACACTAATCGTAAACCTATAACATTCAAGTTATTTAACAATAATTTTAACTACCGAGTGTAAAGGAAAAGATTTACAACCAGGTCTTTTAATTTTTAACGTAAATACAGGACACAAAGATATTTTACTACCACTTCTCTCCTCTCTAGACTCCTCTATTCTCTCCTCTGACTCGAATCGAGTCTCCGATAAAGGTATCCTCTACTACCATCGAACTTTAGGACGCCATCATCAGTCCTATCTCTTTTCGTCAATCTAAACTTTATACGTCTCCCTGATCTTAAATGTCCTTCTCCCCAAATAACCTATATCCGGAGAGCCTTTTCTCTTCTCAGTGTATATTACGAGGTACCGATCGACCGATGATGACCCAATTCGTACTTCGGAAAAGTGACGTTCCAATTTAGGTCTACCCTCGTCCAAACCCCCTCATTACCCGTCAATGACTCAAACCACTGGGACCAGAGGACTCAAACCCCAGGGACACCCCGTAGATATTCCTTTCTAAGTTCCTCACCTGACCTATATACCCAGAAGATTATATCATAGTTTTTATCATTATTATGGTGGTTAGTAAATAAATTTGGATAGAATACAAGTTCTTATAGGGTAAATTAGGAGCGTAGATAAGTACCTACGTGGTTTGTACGGTGGAAGGCAAAGGAAAAAAAAAAATTCAAAGAAATATAGTCCCCAAGTGTCAGGATAATTTGGGTCACGGTGATAGGAAAGGACTATGTACAAAATAACACGGGGAAAATATATTGTATTAACCGGAAATGTATTGTAAAGTTTAAAAAGTTATATTATAAGATCGACATACATTTCCCTCTTTACTGTCCTGGTATTAGAGATTCCGTTAAAAGAAAGGAATAAGTAATCTATTTACGAGAAATTGAAAAGGTCAATTTCCAATGTCATCTTCTAGATTGCCGTAACAAACCATGGACGTGGAGATGTGTCTAGTGGACCTTATACTATCGACGGTTACGTCCGAGTATGGTCACGCAGTACAACCGTCAGGTGCCTGGTGTTCAGAATAACGGGTTTCCTATACTACAAGACTTTACCACTTGTTTAGAACCTTTTAAGGTTTGTCTGTTTTGGTTGTAAAAAGAACTACCATCGACGGAAGGATCTTGTTCAGTATCAAGGGATTGTAAACGAAATTTTAAACAAGGTTTCGTTAACTATATAATTCCTTGTTAGACTTGTATTATGTAAACGACTAATATGTCCTGTAAAAGTCGTTCTTTGTGAACCGTCTGCGTCTCTTCACGTGAAGAAGACTTACCAGGTACAAGTCCTCATGTGTGTGTATGTTTAATTGTGTGGTCTGTGTCTGGTCGATGAAGTAAAGTAGTGTGGACCTGTGCATCACTTACCCCGATGTCGAAAGGTAGGTCAAAGTCTATTGGGAGGTGGTGAAGTGTTAATGAGTGTTTACAGCTGAGGAGACAACGGGTGAAGGTGATCACTTGAAATCCCAAAAAAAGGGGGTCATGAATAACATCAAGAATATATAAAGAATTGGTAAATAGTACATATTTTGATACGATGATAAAAATGACCCTAAGGTAGAAAAATAAACATACAACTCATATCACAGGGATTGACGTAAAAAGAGCGTTCGGGACACAAAAAATCGTACTAAAACGTATCGTACTACTAAAAATCTTTGTGCAGAATATCGTCTTTGCTGAATAATTTCTAGATAAGGTAGGGGTTAAACAGAAATTTTATTTTGTCTAAGATCTAAGTATATTTAGTAATTAGATTTATCTAGAAAGTGAAAGTACTTACAGAAGAGACCTTTTTCTTTTTTTTTTTACTCATAGAGGAGACCTCCTTGTAATCGTTCAACAGGTCTTGACAAGATGTGTGACGACCCTGGGGTCGTAGGGTCTTTGACCAGATGATTTACAGTGACAATGTGACGACAGTACTATAGGACGTTAATATCGTCATTACCTGTTCAGAAGAATATAAAGACTTTCCACGACCCACAAATACACGCACTATGACGGGGTCAATTCTTGGTGACCAGGTAAACTTCGACCCCCTTTATTTATCTTTAAGTGGGCTGTCTTTACATGAATAAATAAGATTTTAAGAGTAGGAGTCATAGTGTCTTAGTTTGTAAAACTCAAAATATAGACTTTACGTAAACTGTCAAAGATCTTCGGATAAGACTAATATCAACGACTGTGTATTTAAGTGGGTATCACACAATTCTTCTCATGATGATGAATTCAAACTACGGTCCTTTAAGGGACCACTAGGTCACCTGACCTGAGACGCCAAAGTGACGGTTCCCGGGCCCAATCTAGGGATCAGTCCTTTGATTCTAAGGTGTTCGACGTACCACTTCTGTTTTTTTTTTTTTTTTAATATCAGGACTTTTTTTTCTACGGTTATTGATGAAAAAATGATGAAATGCAGACGACAATGATTTTACTACTACAAGTTTAGGTTCAATCTGTGGTTCTAGTGATAAGATAGTGTAATAACAGTAGGTACGTCAGAGGGATAATGATACAAATGAGTCACACTATTGTATCTGAACATTTCAAATGTTTGTACATTTGTAATGAAATGTATGTATAAGTTTCCAGAAGTTTAACTGGAGATGGATATTTTCATTGTTGTAAAGAAATGAGAGAAGTGTTTGGTTCGACTTACGAGTTTCGACAAAGGTTATATAGTCTCGTAAAAACGACAACGGTCAACTTAATGTACGACAACTTAAATTAGGGTTTGGTCAAATACGTTCAAAACACCTAATGACTTCAACGTATTAAATTTACAGGGTATTTTGATACTTCATACTCATGTTTTTCCCTCTCATACTGCTGTTTCAATTTACGAAATCTTTCTGAATTATTTCTACTCAGTGATTTTAAACAGTAACTTAATACACACCAACTATGTTGATATTTTCTCAGTTTTTTCTTTTATTTTTGAATTTTACTAAGACGGGAGGTTGACTAAGAACTTACAGAAACTTAAGAGTGAGGAGAAATTTATTTCAACCTTAAAATCAAATAATACCAACCCAAAATGAATTCGATGGACTAATCTAAAGGTTGTTGTCTGAGTATGAGTTTTCTTTCTACCATGTAAAGGTATACCATTTTCTTCTACCCGAAGGGACCACCGAGTCTCCAATTTCGTAGACGGACACTACCCCCTCTGGACCCAAGCTAGGGACCCAGTCCTTCTAGGGGACCTCTTCCTTTACCGTTGGGTGAGGTCATAAGAACGGACCTCTTAGGGTACCTGTCTCCTCGGACCACCCGATGTCAGGTGCCCCAACGTTTCTCAGTCTGTGCTGACTCGTTGAAGTGAGTTTTCTTCTATTTACATATTCGTAAAAATTGGTTCAATTTTCCTTTATAAATCTCCATATTAATAATTGAAAATATTAGGAAACTGAAAATTTTTAATTAGTCAGTTGATGATCAAGACCAACGTAATATATTCTGTTGAATGACACATAACGTAAAGATCTCAAACCATATTCTCTTGGTTTGGTGTCTTGGTTATTACCTCATAAGTGTTTATCTCTTTTAATATATCTATATCTAGTAGTAAACAAAGAGAGATATTGTAACCCCTAGGTCCTATTTTTTTTATTGTAGAAAGTAGAAACTTTCATTTTCAGATTCCTTTTTTTTCGTCACAATTCCTTTTTCGTCTCAGATTCCTTCTAAGGTTTTATTCATGAATAATTGACAAAAGATTGTTGGAGAAAAAAGTATAATGAGTAAGAGAAAAAGGACTCTACCTGTCCTCTCTAATTAATTGACGTGGGAATTAAAATTTTACGTTTGTAGTGGTGTCTTTGGAGGAAAAACGTAAGAAATAGGTACTCGTTCTAGAGTCTTAATTTTATAGATAAAACTCCGGTTGGCCATTGATATTTGAGGCCACATTTGTTTAGGACGAACCACCCCTTTCTACCGTTCTTACTCGTCCTCACCATAAAACCTTACGGACAAAGAAAGAAAGGTTTGAATATGGTCCTTCTGAACGGTTAACAAATCCATGTGATACGTGGTAAGTTGTAAAACCTGTACCTGTACAAATCCTATTCAATATGGTCTTACAAGGGGAAAGTAAAAATAAAAGACATTTCAAGGTCCTTTTTTTCAAAGAAATAAAAAAAAAATCAGTATAATTTATTCCACAGTTTTTAGAGATTCCTTACATTTGGAACCTTTCATATCTTCCGGGGTCTCGGTTGAGAATATGAAGAACGGTAGAGTGGAGGAGGGTTCTTTTCATATCGTAACGAAGGTCTAAACCACCTGAGACGTGACCCCTTGGGAGGACTCTTCCACCGTCCCTCTCTTAGTCTCAAACTTCTTTGCCGTGAACGCCCCATAAACATTCTAAGTTTTATAATCAGGATGAGAATCTTCCTTATCTTTGTTCGGTAGTAGGAACGGTGGTAGTTCGTTCTAGAGACAATTTAACCCACTTTTTACTTTCACAATTAATGAGTGAACATAGACTGAGAAACACTACTTGATATCGGCTGGTCCGAGGAGACAGGTACCTTAAGAGATCCATTCTTATAACCTCACCCAACGGTAAGGGAAGAGGTACCCTAGGAGACCGGGTTCCCCAGGTTGAGTCTAGAGAACGTAACGTTCGTCTAGGAAATGGTAGATTCGGTGGTCCGTTCGGACACCACCCAAAAGTTCCGTGTCAACGCATTGTATCTTGAGAATGACGAACAGAGACACGTAAAGACAGACTGAGTTCTAAATCTTGTCCCAACTGTCATACTTCGTACACTCAGAGGAGTCGAGGAAAGGTTAAGAACTACCTACAGTCATCAGTCCGAACAGAAAAAAGAGTTCTCCGTCGTTACAGTCGTTCAAGTTTAGACACGAAACGATGAAGGATCAAGACACCGGAACCTATTCAATACTCTCCGATTGACGATCTTGTTTGTCGGGGGTTCAAAGTCCCCGACGTACGTGTTCATCAGATAAATTTCAGTATCTTTCAAAAGGTCTAATCGTTCACCGAAAGGAAATTCGTTGGTAAATCCTATTCGAACCATTTGATTCCAGACACTGACTTAAACCGGACGACGTGTACAAAACATGTTGACTACTCGATTTTTATCAAGAATGTAAAAGGAAATAAAAAAAGGTTAGAATAAATAAAATCGGACTTCCTTTTAACGAAGTGTTATAAAACACAACCGGAGACGGTATGTAGTCGTACTCATTTAGTACAAAATTTTAATGGTGTAAAATTCACAAACATCTACATTTATCGATGTATTATAGACGTCAAGACACGAAGAACCAGAAGTTTCCATAAGTGAAAAACCTTAAAATGTCTTTTTCAGACAACAAGGAACTAAATCCCGGGTTTCGAGGTAGATTGAATACCGAAGTGGTAGAAGTTGTCCTTCGAAGGGCTCGGGAAAGTAATGTGTTCTTCTTACCTACCATGGACCCTCTTAAATTACTCGGTCCGGGTCTTCACGGCACGTGGTAAGGGGTCGATACGAGAGTGTCGGTCTTGAGTCTATGAACCGGTGTGGACCGGAGTTTTCTCCGACCTTTTACATCGGGTCGACGGATTGGTCCTTCGTTTCCTCTCCTCTACCCATAATCAACCGATCAGAGACGGTGGCGTCTAATGTATTGAAGAGATACAGAGACTAAGTCGAACACACTTTACCCTCATTATTTTAAAATTTCTCTTAACTTACTTGTCCCGGACCTTATTGTACTTACGACACATTCGTAAATGATCATAAAGAGAGACGGACGTCCACTCTTTAGAACTTAAGGAAGAACTGTAGATGACAGACCTTATATGTTAGTTAGTGTAGTTACAGGTTAACTAGACATTATGAGAGTCTACACAGGAGAAGAGATTATACGGTGACAAAATTTTACATCAAAATGACAATAATTCCAAGTCATTCCGGTTTCCTAGTCCTCTGTTAACGGTAACTTTTCTAATCGAACGATATGAGTGCCTTCTCCCCGTATGGTGACGTACCCCTCCGGTATGGCCGTTCGTGGTCCCAAACAGTCCTCCGTCTCCTCTCTCCTATCTTGTACCACCTTCGGAAGTAACACTAAAGGTGACCTTCCTTACCCGTTTCGTTCCATTCGTTCAAATCCTAATCGATCAACGTCTTAGAGTCACCCAGGGCCTCAACAGACCAACATACCATGGACCGGAACCCCACTGATCCCATCCACCTATGACCGGGTCTGACATTCTCGAACTAAAAATTTTTTTCCGTCAACCCCCGTAATCGAGACTTGTCAAACCAAAGGTATTTTCGATACGAACTTCCGGTGAACAACTGTTAGAGGTCCCTAATCGATCAGGACCCTTCCCGTCAGGGGGTCCCAGTTGGTCGTGGTCTACGGGTTCATAGTCTTATATCTTTCACTTTTCTGGACCAATTGGGTCGGAGACAGAACTTGACTTACCGAACGTTACGAGAAGGTAGAGAGAATGGGTACACTTATTCGGAAAGAGGGTGTCCGTCTCACTGGAAGACTTTCGGATGTAACATGATGGTCTGTCGAATTTTACTACGTCCTCAAAGGGTTACGGGAACCTTCCTTCCAGTTCCAGTAGGAGTGACGACTTCACGGGATCACACGTCTAGAGAGAAGACCAGAGAAGGGGACCCGAAACGAGTGCGTCTGACCGTGTAGTCAAAGGGGGAACAAGGAGGTGGATGACCCGGAAACGTGGACGAGATGAAAGACGGGAATTTCGATAAGGAACAAGACACCGAAGGGGAGATAGAGATAAGTTATGTATGAAGTTTAAAGTAAGGTCTAAGTGAAGGAATCTTTTTACATACTAGAAGGTCTATATGTGTACGTAAGACACTAATTAAAGAACCCACGTTTCATCGTTTTAACTATTTATAATTGGAAACCTTAAACTGATTTACTTAAGTTTAGGGTGGAAGTAGTGAAGAGGGGACAATCTGGAATTTATTCAATAAATTAGTGAGATTTGAGTCAAAGGGACGAGCACCGTATCCCTATTGTTATCCTTGTAAGAGGACCCGAAGAACCATCCTAATTCTATTATGTAGATATTACAAATTATTAGAGATTCTGAATCTACAAAGTATAATTTTAAAGGATAATTCGGAGTCTTAAGAAACATTGGATGTTAAGAACCGTCGATGATCGTTAATCAGTCCTGAGTTTAACTCTGGTAAAAGTATAGGGACTAATTCTCTTACCAAACAATTAATCATAGTTAGTGAAGTCTTCCAATTATTTTCGATTAATTATTAAATCTATGACAATACCTTTACTGTAAACGAGTGGTGACCGTGGTTTTACCAAAAAACAAAAAACGAATAGATAGTATTGTATATTTAATAGGAAAAAAAGTAATTGACTCAAGACGTATACTTCTTATGTCTCTTTTATTTGTATTATATACTACTCTTGTTTATATTCCCGTAGTAATATTTCAACGGAAAAGAGTGAAAGACGTCTACTTTAAAGTAAAACTGGGAACTTAAGGAAGATTATTTCAGAATGAAGACAATCCCACTTTCTCACTCCATACTACATACACAAGTATGAACTCACACACGATTCATGAAGTCAACACAGGTAGAGAACCGCTGGGGTACCTAACCTCGGGCGGTCTGAGAAGACAGGTACCCCTAAGAGGTCCGTTCTTATGACCTCACCCAACGGTACGGGAGGAGGTCCCTTAGAAAGACTGGGTCCCTAGTTTGGGTACAGAGTACGTCGATGACGTAACGTCCGTCTAAGAAGTGTCTGTGGGCTCTTCGGACTTACATAAGTATATAGTCATGTTTCTGATCTAAACTAGTTACCAACGGGTCTCGACCCTCACTTCCCTTCCGGACTGAAGTTTCCCAGTACTTCCTCACAAACCTCCACTAACTTACCAAGATATGGAAATGACACCTCTTCCGTTACCGTTGGGGGAGTTCACAAGAACGGACCTCTTAGGGTCCCTACCCCTTCGGACCACCCGACGGTAGAGACCGCAGCGTGTCTCAGCCTGTACTGACTTCGCTGAATCGTCGTCGTCGTCGTCGTCGTCGTATGGAAATAACACCACGACGACCACGATTGAAAGAGTCAACTCAGGCTGGGAAAACACTGGGATACCTGACATCGTACGGTCCGAGGAGACTGGCACCTTAAAAGGGTCGTTCTTATGACCTTTGCCAACGGTAAAGGCTAACGTCCCTTAGAAGACCTGGGTCCCTAGTTTTGAAACAGAAAACTTAGAGGACGTAACCGTCCACCTAAGAAATGGTGACACGGTGACCCTTCGGACAACAAATACCATTATCAATATGTTGATAATTATGTATGTAAACAATTTTAAGTACCGAAATATGTAATTTTTCCGTTTAAAATGAGGTATGTTTAATATAGTATTAAAAAAATTTTTTCTTTCTAACCAAACTGTTAAGTCACAAAAGAATTCGAATTCTTTACAATCTGTAGGGTAAAACTTCTCTGGTTCTCATCATATAAACAAAAGAGTGTTTTAGCACTAGGTTACTATTAAAGTTCAAAATTTTGATTGATACCTTATCGAATCAATATCCATTCGTTTATAACAGGAACGGTATCTCTGTCATACACTACGACGCTTCACTCATCGTCCCCTCACTTTATGCGTCCTGTATCGTTGATTTCTTCTGGAGGGTCTCCGATGTGAAAATGGATTTTCGTACCTTGAACCTTTTCAGATCTGAAAAAACATTTTTACCACTCTTGGAGAAATATAACCATGTTGATGACGTTACACTTCTGAGCATTCTTCCACGTTTAACTGAGTAGTGATCCATTAGTGATGTGTTGTCTCACGCACGAAAGTTATGACTTTACTAAATGTCGGACGATTAATTTCGTACGACTTTAACCTTAAAACGAAAATAAAAACTACCTATCTTCTCCCAAAACAATATTATCGAACCGGGAATTGGGATCCCTTACATGCCTCACTTACGGAAGATGTCTTTGTGTGTCGAAAAACTCTTCATATTCAGTAGTTAGCTTGCTATCCATACCCTTTTTTTGGGTTTGGGGAGGGTTTGATTTAGTTTTACAATTGTCGACCATGGATAGGACTCCGTTTACGACAGTAACAATAAAGATTACTACAAAGATGAGGAAACTCCTCTGGAATGGAGACTGTTAGTACTCGAGAAAAAGACCAAATTTTATTTCCTGGACAAAATTACAAGCTTCCACGCTGTAGTCGGGGGAGAGAGGTCAAAGGGACCTCGATAGACAAATACTTGATAACTGTCCAATAAAGAACGTAACAATTTTTAAATACCCATGAAATGATCAAAGGTCCATAATATGATCTACAAACTTTAATTTCCTGGACAATGGTTCTCTAAAAGAATGATGACGATGCGGATAACCTAAAAAATGTAATTGATCCAGTCGGATTAAATTAAAAACCTACGTTTCTTATTGAAATTTTTAGAAAGAGAAATAGGTGATCTTAAAGAGAATTGAAGAGACAATATTGTTAAATATAAACTATGAGTAGACATTGTATTATAAATGGTAACTTTAAGAACAGTGTTTGATCTTTTCAGATACATTATACTTACTTTTTGTTTAGTCATTATTCAATTCTTAAAATGAAAATTTCGAAACCCACGATATCCCTGAATTTGTAAATAGGTAAAGGAGTTTTGATATAAAAATCCTTATCAATGGTATACGATCCGTATATTGAATCTATATTAAATGGTATACGATCCGTCACAAAATCTATAGTCTCAATCTCCTCATTTGCCTACCTGCTCCACTGACGGGAAGAGTTTACATACAGGGTCACTCCACATTATTTGTTCATTTCCTCACTCATTCGTACCAAGCCAAGTCTCTCTTTTCACTTTATCTCGTTGTACTGACTTCTGTCCGAGGAAGTCCTTCTCCATGTGACTCCTTCACTGTAGACTAGTTTTGTGGACTCGGTAGAACCCGCACCGGTACACTTCTCGCCCCTCCTCGAAAGTCCACTTCTCACACGTTCACACTTCAAGAAACCTCTCTTACGTGAACTTGAGAAAAAAAAAATTAATTTTTAACAAAAATTAACCTCCTACTAACGAAATGTTACACAAATGTTATCGAAGACGACATGTTGTTACACTTAGTCGATATACAGATGTATATAGGGGAGGGAGAACTTGGAGGAAGGTGGGGGTGGGGTGGGGTGGGCAGAGTAAGTAGTGTCATGGCTCGACTCGAGGGATGTCGTCGAAGGATGATCGATAACTAAAATGTGTACCAGTACATGTATACAAAGTCACGAAGAGAGAGTTAAGCGGGGTGGAAGAGAGAGGGGACGACACAGGTGTTCAGTCAAGAGACACTGAAGTAGAGATAAGGACGGGACGTTTCTCCAAGGAGACACGGTAAAAGATCTAAGGTATATATACTCAATTATCTGTTATAAAAAGAGAAAGACTGAACCTGAGGAGATCCTCGAAGATCCTCGACGAAGGACGGGTCGTCCGGTTCACTCCTTTCATTCTAAGTAGGACTCACGTCCCCTTTGATAAAACCTGTGTTAAAGTTTAAATGTCCTTTAAATCCATTTCTTCAAGTTCCTTATACGTAAAGTGAGTAAATAATAACTGTAAAACGAGTTAAAGGAAGGAAATAATAACTAATAGAGAGAGGAAGAGTTTTTGTGAAAAATAAACTTCATAAACTCTCTTTTAAAGTATGTAGTACCGAGATTTTACGACGTTACACACAAAAGGTTGTTTTGCCGATAAGGGATAACACTCCTGATTAAAATCCCCAGTTGAACTGAGTCAGTACCCCACGAGTCTATAAACTAGTTTGTACTAAGACCTACAAAGACACTCTCACAAAACGTACTCTAATTATAAATTCAGTTATCTACCGTATTTCGTTTACCGGGAGAGATCACAACCACCCGGAGTAGGTTAGTCAATTCCGGAGATATCTTTTCTTTTACCGGCTGAGAGGGGTCTCATTCTCTCTAAAAAGGACGGACTACCTGAAATTTGACCTTGTAAAAGGACGAAAGTCTGAGTTTGACTTGGCAACCAAGGTTTGGAAACCGAACCTTGATGGGGTAGTCCAGAAGTTCCAAAAGTCGAAAGACTGAACGAGATGTCTAGAACCCTTAACGGTCGAAAGTATTAACACACTTATTTAAGGAATAGATAGATAGTTAGATAGTCGATACATAGAGGATAATCAAAAAAAGAGACTTCTTAGAACTGATTAAGAGGTATGTCTTTTCTGGGACTACGACCCTTTCTAATTTCCACCCTCCTCTTCCCCTACTGTCTCTTACTCTACCAACTTACCGTAGTGACTGAGTTATCTGTACTCAAACTCATTTGAGGCCCTCAACCACTACCGGTCCCTCCGGACCGCACGACGTCAGGTACCCCAACGTTTCTTAGCCTGTACTAACTCGCTGACTTGTTGTTTTATCAATAGTTGAATTCATTTCAAATCGCAACTATACCATGTAAATAGGATTGATGGTAGACATAAGGTTGACGTAATTATTTCAGTCACTATTGTAGAATAACGTATAAAAGAGAAGGTTATGTCCTAGGTCAGATCCTAGTGTATACATGAGTCAAAAACGTAGAATTAAGGAAACTAAACATTGTGAAGAAGTCCGAAACAAGACGAAAATACTGATGACTGTCCAAACTTCGTCCGTAAGAGGGTTGGAGACAGGAGTAGAGATGGGGTTGGTGGGGAAAAATTATCTAGTTAAGGGTAAAACTCCAAACAGATTGTAAAGGAGTAATAATCTAAGTCCAATTCGTAAGAACCGTCCTTACAGTGTCTTGACTACGACCGAGAAGAGTCTTATAGGATAGATTTCTGTGAGTCACAGGTAGACGGAACAAGTACTATAATTAAAATTAGTGAGTCAGTTCCACAATAGGTCAAAAGGTAACATATCAATGTAAAAGAGGAACGATAATTGTTCGTTAGTACGTCTATATGACTAGGAAAAAATTTTTAATTAAATAAAATTGACGTCCGATTAGTGAAATGTTATAAATCACCCAAAACGGTATGTAACTGTAATTAGTCGGTACCCACATAGGAATAGTTTTAAATAAGGGATCTAAATAGGAAAGAACTACTAGGAACGGACTTAAAGAAAAATGACGTTACAAAAGTTTTACTGCCAAAAGGTATAGGTCTTGCGTAGAATGTAAATGTCGTAAGATGACAATCATTTTGAGGGGAAGAGGAAATAAGGAACTAAGTACTAAATAGTAGTCATACCTGAACACCTAAGGATAACAAATTACCAAATACCAATTAATGACGAGACTTAATAAAATAATAAAGAGTTTAACAGGGCCCCCTTCAAGGAAGTTTAAAAAGTGTAACAAGAAAACTGGTCAGAAACAGCAAAAGCTCCGTTGTAAAGGAATTAGAAAGTACATTTCTCTTTTGAACATAGAGTATAAAGGGAATAGGTCGGGTCACTTGTTAGTAAAGAGACTCTAGGAACTAAGGAAACGCACCTCCACCACAGTCTTCAGGTCAAGATCAACCCTTTACACTAGTAAAACGACGACCCTCACAGTAACGAGGGGTCCAAGAAAGTCATATATCTTGGTCCTTTACATAAACAGGTTTAGGTACGTACGTATGTTATGTATGTATATAAGTTTGTGTTTGTGTAAAATCTTTAGTGTTCAGACGTAGTTTTAGAGGTCTATAGGTAAAAGAGTTCTAGAGAGGACCGAAATAGTTCCATTATTTTTCTCCAGTTTTATAGAAAGATACAAAGACGTCTGTTGAGGTATCTGACAGGAGGTCCCGTTCACCCCTTCGTCCCTCTGGTTAATCCTCGGTAACATCGTCAAGTCCCCTGTTTACTACCACTGAACCTGATCCAAATCCCTCCTTATCAGTCTGAATATAAATTTTTTTTTTTTTTTTTTTCTTATGTCCCTTCACAAACCCTATGTCCTTAGGACCTCCCCCCGCGACACACCGACTCCCTTTATACGACTATAGGGGTTATACTTTTTCAAGGTCTTCGTTTCGTTCTTTTGGTCGGACGAAGGGTTCATAAGGAAGTTAAATAAATTAAAAAAATTTAATTAAAACAAAACCATCACCATTTCTTGGGTAGACGGTTACGTCCTCTACATTCTCCACCCCCAAACTAGGGACCTAACCCTTCTAGGGGACTTCCTCCGTACCGTTGGGTGAGATCATAAAAACGAACCTCTTGGGGTACCTGTCTCCTCGGACCGTCCGATATCAGGTATCGCAACGTTTCTTAGCGTGTACTGATTTCGTTGTATCGTGTGTGTATGTGTGTTCTCGTGAATTGTACTCTAAATGGTAGAAGTCTTTAAATTCACTTGTTGCTGTGTCATAACAACACAGAACCATATTACAACATGTCGTCTAACGATTTATTAAGGTATTGTAGTCTTGTGTGAGTCACATGTTAGGTTTCTTTCTCTAACGTTTCTTTCGTCTTCAACGTAACAGGTGACAAAGTTGTCAACATAGAGGACTCATACTGTCAGGACACCCTGGGTGATAGGAGGTTCTTATATCGATGAAAGTAAAGAACACAAGGGGAAGTTCGGTACAACTGTTTGTGTGTCAAAGATGTCACTTCAGTAGTAACGTACGAAATACTATACAAATTGGGAGTAAAAGACGAAAATATAAATAACTTGTAACAATATCTTCGTGAAATTAAAAGACTTATAGGGTAAACTCTGCAAAGTACGGTAGAAAAGTATTACATCTATAAGTGAGGACAGGGGTGGGTCGGGACGGGGGTGTTATTGAGAGGTTTTTTTTTTTTTACCAAGGGTCTTACGTCAGTAAGGTTGAGAATAGTAGAACGAAATGGAATAACGAATATAGGAAGGAGCGAAGTCCCACCCTTACACAAAGTTCAGTGTCTTTCTTTTTACTAATTATTAAATAGATGACTAAGTAAACTAGGAGATTGATCTGCGACTCGACAGTTTAGATTCGGACGAAAGAATAGACGTCTTCTTTGGTTTGCCTCAAACTAGACGAAGTAAATCACACCCGTGACGAGGGTACTTACTTTAAGGTGTCGTTACCGGTCTATCTGTGTAGCTACAGTCAATAGATATGTTTGTGTGGTGTTCGGGTCCCTCCTTAGGGTCGATAGGTACAAAGGGTCCAGGACTATCCCTCAAGGTCGCCCACTACTGTAGACTTCTTGCCGAAGAACAGACCATCCAAATCCTGGCGGATGAGGAGAAGAGCACGTTTTAAGGTTACCAGAAAGATTTTAGGACTTGTCACGCCTTGGAAGGAATAGAGACTCACGTGTCCCCGGACACCTTGGTCATGAAGGACGTGATGTCCTTATCCTTTGAGTCACGTCTACTAAATAATTTCTACAAAGTACGTGTCGAACACGTAGTGATACGGGGGACTACAAGATACACTGACAACTAGAGGAGACGAAGGCCTTTGTAATTCCAGGTCCTACCTGAGTGGTGCTTTTGTAGTTCTCTCTAAGAAACCCACATTTTATCTACAACTGTACAACTGGAAGGTAGTGAACTCTTGGGACGAACCCCAAAAGACTATACTCCTCCTTCAACTCCGTTTCCTTTGTTGTGTTTTGAATTTCGGTTAACAAAATTTTGACGTTTCAGACACCCTTACACTCAAGTATGAACAAAAGGGTAATATCGGACAAGGAACGTACGAGGGGAGTTACGGGAAGGAACCCTCCACTATACAAATATATATGAAATACTCCATTTCCCAAAATTGTAAATAAGACTCTCTTAAGATGGTTTGTCTAGTTTTTAACTTGGAGATTTAGGTTCTATAGTGTGTGCATACCCTTATTTTCTATTTAAAGAATGTGACCTCCTTTCTCTAACATTGAACGTTGAGTGTCGGTGAAAAAGAACCGTAAAACAATCGTTAAAGGACCATCGTCAAGAGTCACTCCACAATGGACCTTAAGACGGTTTAGTCAGAATGCGTTAAACAATGTTACTGACATCCAGTGTTAGAAATTGACAACCGTCCACTAGACCCGAACGGGAGTGAACTCCTCGGGGTCAATTAGGTCAAACCATGTTAAGAAAAGACGAATCAAGAGATTCTAGGAGAATATATGAGAGACTTGGTCTTTTTAATCACTCGTACTCGAATGGGTTTGGTCAGAAGTGTCACGAATGTCGCAACTAAAGGTTCTCGACTACCTTAGAAAACTCTCGAGAAGTGTATAGAGAAAGATCAGAGTTTTTTAAAAAGTTACCTAGACACTTTTATTTTCCTTACATTGTCTATGGTTGTATAACAGTTCTCAATGGACTGGACGAAGACATTGACATGTATAATCAGGTAAACACGAATACACGAATCAGCGAAGTCAACACAGACTGAGAAACGTTGGCGTACCTGACATCGGGCGGTCCGAAGAGACAGGGACCCTAAGAGGTCCGTTCTTATGACCTCGCCCAACGGTAAAGGACGAGGTCCACTAGAAAGGCTGGGTCCCTAGCTTAGATTGACAGGACGACGAGGACGTAACGTCCACCTTCGGCGGCCCCTTCGGTAATCAGACGAACCCCACGACATGAACTTATAGTATCTGACTCACCGAGTTTGGTTTCTATGAGTAAAGAATATGAAGACCTCCGATCCTTCAGGTTCTAGTTCCAAGGTTGACTAAGACAAGGACCACTCTTGGGAGAAGGACCGAACGTCTCCTCATCTGTTTCTCGAGACGACAGAGGAGGAGAAGATGTCTTCAGTGATTAGGGTAGTACTCTCGGGATGGGAGTACTGAAGTAGATTTGGATTAATAGAGGATTTCCTAGTTAGACGTGTATGGTAGTGTAACCTCGATCACAAAACAGTGTACTTGAAACTCCTTTTGTGTTTGTAAGTCAGGTATTGTGACATACTCATCTCTTTTATTTAGGACCTTCCTCGGACCAACTTTCGACCTATTTTATTGAACTGTTTTCTCCTGGACAGTAGACCCTTCCATTGGTGGGATACGAGAATCCCAAAGTTCTTCAAGTTCTCGTCACCTTGTAAAACAACGAGACCCGACTTTTCCACAATCCTCAAAGGGACTGTAGGTCGTATAAGGTTCTGGGTCACTGTTTTATATCGAAGTTGATGTCTTCGACACGAACACTGAGTTACGGGACCCCTTCGAGCCGGGTACTCCGTGGAAAATCTCAACACAGACGGGTACAAAGTCCTCACCTCCCGGTCCTCTTGTCCTAGGAACAGGATCAGTAGACCCCGAAGACAGAGAGAGAAGACAAGTTACCTGGTCAGGTGACTGTACTCAACAAGTCAACGAGTCAACACAGACTGAGAAACCTTGGGGTACCTGACGTCGTCCAGTCCGAAGGGACAGGAAGTGGTAGAGGATCTCAAACCAGTCTGAGTACAGGTCACGATGGTAGGTTGGTAGAGTAGTCCTAAGGACATCAGAGGTAAACGGAGTGTGAAACCCCTACTCGAGTCAGAAGACCGACATTACCACGGAAAGGAAGGACGGAGGACTCTCCTACGGGGAAGCTCGAGGTTGGTCAAAGTACCAGTAATGAGTCTGATATTCAACTCTAATTCTTGTCGTCCTTTTTTTTTTAGGTAAGTACTTCCAAGACGGAAAGACTAAATTCACTTTCACTTTCACAATCAGTGAGTCAGTACAGGTTGAGAAACACTGGGGTATCTGATATCGGGAGGTCCGAGGAGACAGGTACCTTAAGTATGATCTCACCCAACGGTAGAGGAAGTCCCCTAGAAGGGTTGGGTCCCTAACTTGAGATCAGAGGTCTCAACGTACGTCTAAGAAATGACAGACTCAGCGGTCCCGTCAATCTCCTACCATACCAACGTGAGGTCCCTTCGATTTCCCATCATACCAGTACGATCCTTCTAGTCATCCACCGTCCCCGTTTCTTTCTTCTTTCCGAAAGGACTGACCCTTAGTTTGGACCCGGTATCGTCACTCTCGTGACTTAAGTTTGGTCGTCTGGTGGTCCCTCTCTAAGGACTGGATTAGTAGAGGGTTTCCGGAGAGGAGGTTTAAGGTTGTGCAATCACGACCAAAACTTTGTCCTCCCTTTCCCCGTCCCGTGTTAAAAACTCTCTTTCTGCATCGGGTTCCTGTGTTGTATTTGACTAATCCTAGTTTACCCAGGTTCTACCGTCTGTTCAACTGAAGCCGATCTGGGACCAGGAGTCAGTCGTTTGATTTACTGTGTCTCCGTGGTACTGTTAAGGTTCCGTGGTAGTTTTCTGGTTTTTCACACGTCACCGGGTTGAGGATCTTTAGAGGTGGGGAAGAGGGTTTATTAACCTTATTAGAAAGATGAGTAATCGGATACTTTAAAGTCAAGTCAAGTCAACGAGTCAGTACAGACTGAGAAACACTGGGGTACCTGACATCGAAGAGACAGGTAGTGGTTAGTGTCTTGGGTATTTTCGATTGGCGTCGTGTAAAAGCTCCAGTGGTCTGAACGGGAGACGTTACCTGGTGTGACAGACGCCTCACACGAAGAGAGTCTTAGACTTATTTAGGTGGAGAATGAATAGTGAAACAGAGACTTAACAAAGACACTACTCTGTAGTTCTTGGACTCGAGGTAATCCAGGATTTTGGTCCATACCACCCAAAACAGACTCAGGTTCAGGGTCGGACTCCATTTGCCAAAGTCAAAGTCATATACTTGAACCCTCCCCCAGCCCCTGTGTTTGTAAGTCAGATATCGCTACTACTACCACTACTTACATGAATAAACCCCTTAAATACTGGGCTTAAACAGGAAGACTCCGGTACCCGGGACACGTCACGTCTTTTCCAGTCTCCACCAGTATCTTATTCAAATAAGGACGACACCGTTTCAGTAGTAGACAAGAGGAATACCTTCTCGGTCTATTTCTAAAGACTCTCGGAACTTAATGGGGTTGAGTAGACCGTGAGGACCCTTCGACTTAACAAGTATAAAGGTTGTCTAAGGAAGAGGAGACCCCCTTTTTTTTTTTTGGGGTGGTTGATCAAAAGGACGATTTTTACTCAAACCTCCAGGAAAAAGATGGTAATATCTTGAGTTATACAAGTCAGGGACGTCGATGTTTGTCAAATAAGACTTTAGACAACATTCTAATAAGAGACGTCGTTTTGAGTGAGGTCGGAAACCAAAGAGAAGTGAAGGTCCGAAAGTGTTTCTCTCTCTCTCTCTCTCTCTCTCTCTCTTTTTTTTGATGGATGGAAATTTATCGGTATAATAACAACGAGAAAAACGATTATCTTTATTGTTCTTGTAGTACGTTGTTCTTTTTATAAAAAGTGTAAGTGGAAGTAACCATAAGTACTGTTGGGACACTTCTTTCATTTTGTTTAGGTAGTCTTTTGAGTGAAACAAAAGAGTCGTAGAAGTTCATAATTTAGAAGTAAAGTCCAAGAAAAGTTATTACACGGTACACCCTGGTAGTTACTGTAAAACGATTTAGAAAGACGAAATCCTGTAAACTGGAAACTTAGAAAAACAGAAGGGGTAAGGGTGACTTTAACGGAATTAATTTCGACAGCACAGAAGGCTCTCAGAGGTTATCCAGAAAATCGAGTTTAGTTTTGGTTAACAGTGAGTACCGAGAGTTTTAGGACGAGTCGGAAGTTAGAATAAGGGAGAATCTCCAGATAGTTTAAGGTGGTAGTCTTAGTTACAGAGACAATGATTGAGAGTAACAGGAAATCAATTCCGAGAAGAGCATTATTAAATTTCGTGTTGAATCAACAGATGAATTGACAACCGTTCGAGTAAGCCCCGTTTCGAGACTAAATAAGTCCACACGTCACGAGTGGGAGACCGGATCTGGAAGGTAAACCATCATGGTGTGACAACTTTCTTACTTTTATACAACCGTGAGTTTACGAAATTCTGTCAGATACTTTAAATAATTGTAGTCAATGAGATTAACATATTACGGGCCTTGTAAAAAAAGTTACGACCAAGAAGTCGTCAAAAAACAAACAAAACGTCATTCTATTGAAATTGTCTAGTTCACTGTTTTTGAGAAAGAACGGACATTAAAGTGTAACCGAGGATACCTTTAGACGAACATTTCATTTATCTCTTAAGTTTTCCGGGGACTTGAACTTTCTCTACAAATCTTTCTTTGTTTCTTCAACTTAGACTTAACACCTGTTAAAGTAAGTACTTGCAGGAGTTTAATTCGTTCGATACCAATTGAACCTTTCAAGAGTTTCCAGTATGAATTCTTAGTTCTAAACCTTTGACTCCAGTTACTATTCTCCTATTACATTGAGGTTAGTCAGTCCTATTTCTCTTTAGACAGAAATTTTGACGCGTAATCTCTCGTATCCAATAACAAAATTTCAACACATCTACTTTAAAATTCTCCACAACTGAAATTGTTTCAGTTTACTTCATAATGAACTATTAACCGTTCTATAATGAAATATGAAACCATCTCTTTGAGTAGTCCTTCTGTAGAAATCCGAGATTAGAGAGGAGACTTAGAATGCTAATGTACAGGCTAAATGGATGAACTATGGATGTTCACTTACGAACCCTCTGTAGGATATACATCGCACACTTTCACTTTCAGTGAGTCAGCACGGACTGAGAAACACTGGGGTACCTGATATGTTAGGTACCTTAAGAGATCCGGTCCTATGACCTCACCCATCGGAAAGGGAAGAGGTCCCCTAGAAGGGTTGGGTCCCTAGCTTGGGTCCAGAGGGAGTAACGTCCGACTAAGAAATGGTCGACTCGGTGTCCCTTCGGGATATACATCGTTCGAGTGTAACGATTTACGTCTTTCTTTTTTGTGGGGTTTTTCCTCGTATGTGTCACAAAAAGGAAAACATATACTTTATTCTCCTTTCTCATTTGCTTTATTCTTATATATACAAGAAAATATATACGTATGAACGAGTAAAAAAGTTTTTCTTTGTTTCCTTTTTTATTTAGTTACTAAATTTACCAATTAGATCTTCAAGTACTCTTACTTCATCTTCCCTGACCCTATCCTCACTTTAAAGAGACTACTAAAACTAAAAACGTGGTATATTTATAATATATAATAGATTTATTTTGACTTAATTCGTACCACTTTATTCTCATTTGTAAATTATAATGTAAAATTTTTGAATGGATATATAGTTTAAACATTACTTCAGTGTATCTTTTTTAATTGGGTTTATTCAAACTTGTGTTACGAGATCGACATGTAGAATGACCATTACCAAATTTCTTTTTTTATTAACATTTTCTTAGAGTAAAATAATTAATTAAAACAACACCTTCACTAAAACCACCTTATTAATATTTCAAAAGAAACACATACGACTCGATAACTCATTCATATAATCACAAAATACTTGACCCCAAGAGTGACACCGTTTTCTGTCTATATATGTACTCTTACTATACATGTCTCTTACGACAACCTAAACTTAAGTACCATAGTCATACTTCATTATTAAAAATTTCAATATGTCTAGGTTTATAATAATAAGTAATTAATGTTTCTTTTCTTCAAGGAAAATTGTCTCCTAAGACCGTCTTTGATGGAATTTGTTCATTAGTTTAAATCATAACTTAGGTGAACTACGAAACGTTACTCTTCATACGTGGTTGAAACATCATCAGAACGGTTTTTTAAAGTTCCACTTGGATTAGTACTCCTTTAGTACCCCGTTTACGTCTTACTCCCTGTAAGAGGTTTTATTAACAGAACTAAATTTTTTACAGGTATAGTCCCTTCTTACCCCCTTCCCTATCGATCCCTCAAACCCTACCTGTACATGTGTGACAATATAAATTTTACCTATTGCTTATTCCAGGATGACATATCGTGTCCCTTGAAACGAGTCACAATACACCATCGGACCTACCCTCCCCTTAAACCCCCTATCACCTATGTACACATACACACCGACTCAGGGAAACGACAGGTGAACTTTGATAGTACTGCAACAATTAACCAATATGGGGTTTTCCTTGACATTTCAAAAAAATTTTTTTTTTTTTTTTTTGTTTCTTTCTGTTCTTATTTATTGTAATATTTTTTATGTCCCCTTAACAAGATATAATTCTCTGGTTTCTTTATACTGTCAGTTTCCGTTACACCCTTGAAACTAACCCTTTGACTCCGATGCGTTTACATTTTTTGAGCCAGTTTGAGTGTTACATCATTCTCTGTCTTTCTCGTCTGGTTCGACTAGCACAAGTGGAGGTTTCGGACCTGTGAGTTGAAAGACAGTTATAAATACCCAAAAGTGTTCTGGGGCTGTAAATCGAACAAGTTTCGACCTCTTCTTTATTTGTAGTGAAAAAGTCTTCGAGATAAAAGTGTTAAGTAGGAAGGTAGAATAGTTGACCAGTGTTTTGTTGTCCACAGAGTTAAAGTTTTTCGTACAAACAGAATCTGGTGTTTTCACTGTCGACTAAAGGAGTAGGATTACCCTTTGATGTCTAGTTATCTCCGTAAGAAAGATGGATTTCTATCTAGACGTTATATCTCAGAACGAGAACTGGAGGTCCCGAGGTTAGTATCCAAGGATGGAAAATCTCCTACCCTTCCTTCACTCAATTTCACTTCGCCTCTTCTATTATCGTGTTTTTCATCTTGTAAATTGTCCTTGTTTTACACAGACATTGGGGACAGAGGTGTAAATCGAGTCGATGGTTGGTAGTAAACGGTTCCTTTCGTACTTTTCGTAGTACAAACACAACTTTCCTCCTTTTACACTCACCGTATGAACCATCGTTCCGAACCTTCACCCTCCGTCACTCTTCGATATATAATATGGACCTTGAGTCCGTATGCCCACGGTCGAAGTTTTTACCTAAACTCTTATTCTCTCTCGATTTTAAAATTGTCTTAGACCTCGGAAAACTTCACACTTACTTACTTTACTCTACACACTTGTACGTGTCTGGGCAGGAAGACAAGTAGGATCCTTCGAGGGTCGGACGTTTAGGGGTCTATGGGCGTCTCCTCCTCTGGAAGGCCTACTCCTGTGCGACGCCCCAAGGGACATTCTAGTCACGCCCCGTGAATTCCTACACACAGTCGAATGAGAGACCGGTCAAGACCAGAGAATTCACTACCCGGAAGGAACCCAGGTGCTACCTTGTCGAACACGACAGTCCCTGTAGAAATCTGGGAGTGACCGTGTAAGTGTCTCACCTACATAGACACTTTGCGTAAACCGAGAGACAGAGAAGAACTACAAACGGACAGCAAGAGTCGTAATGACTCCCTCGAGATTTTTCGACCTCGACCGTAAGACATTCGAAAAGGACACCCCCCGAAGCAAACCTGATGTAAAGGGAAATCTTAAAGTAAAGGGTCCCCTACGTTTAACGTTCGGTTCAACAATCTACGTTTTAGTAGGGTCAAGAGGGTCTAGACCCGTAAAACTCATGAAGACTACTCTTGTTCACGTACCTCATATTTGTGTCGTATACCCCTTGTTTCCGAGACACACAAGTCCTTTACCCTTGTAAGTTAAGAATGTATACGTCGCTCACTAGTTCTATAATTATTAGCACAAAGAAGTACGTTACGTCGTAGGAGTCAGGAACAAAGTGTATGGAGAGGACCTTATATTGTAAGTAAAGAATTCCGTGACTTGTGTCATGAAACTTTAAAACTTATACAACAGGACCTTAAAGAGAGTTTATTAAAGGAAACACGAGGTTAACAAAAGGATAAGTCTAAAGACTGATGTCTTTGTGGCTCGGGAGGTAAGGGTGACACGAAAGGAATCTCTAGTAACACCTTTACCTGGAAACGGGAACCAGGGTTCGTACAGTCGCTACTTCGACCCTGGACTGAAGGATTGAGAACTGATAACCTTAATAATAGTGTGACGACGAAGACTTACTCTTGTCGAAATTAAGGGGATGAAGAGTGTATGCGTCATGTCTCCTCCGAAAGTCCTTCGAGGGCGATCGATTTACTTTTGTCTTCATAGGACCTCTAACCTGTCTTAAGATCAGGAGGATGGAGTCTTGAGGTCAGAGGGAAGGACCCCGTCTTGAAGTCCGATAGTCCGTGGAGGACCCCCTCTTCCTGTCCTCTCCGAATGGCCTTCCGACTTGCCAGGGTCAGACTTGACTCAGTTCGTCGGTCCTGTGTAATATCTTACCCGGTAAGGTGAGGGTGTAAAAAACAAACGATAAATTTGAGATCTACTAGTAGTTCTGTATAGGATTGATAATTGTGTACACTGTTCGTGTATTTATGGCAAAAAAGGGGGAAAGAGGAACGCCACTCTACTTACCTTTTACGCATCAACCCATTAGTTCGTTGAAGTCATCAAGGTCAAGGTCGAGGTCGATTTTTCGGGACACTGATACCCTCTTTGAAAAGAAGAAAACAAAACAATAAATAAAAATTAACTTCCTATTAAAGAAATGTCATAATACAACCAAAGACAGTTTGTAGTCATACTTAGTTAGGGAAGAAGAACTGAATAAGTAAACATTTTGTTTTCACCAACTGGATTTATAAACCAAAAGTCTCGTCTATAAAAAACGTTTCACTCTCGTCGAAAAGAAGTTTTCGTACGAACGATGTTTACAGTTATATATGTGGACCTCGACTCTTGCGACGTGACTAACACCCCGAAACCCCCAGGACTCCGTAAAGGAGTAGAGGAGGTGATTGGAACTTCCCTAAAACGTTTTAGGGACCCTGTATTTCTTCTTTCAGATTTTACATACATGAGACTGAAGGGATCACCAGGTCACCAATTCGGAAACGGAAAGTTCCGTTCGCCACGTCCAAGTTAGGGGTCAACCCCTCAATTCTAGCGTGTACTGAGTGTCGGTTTTCCACACCAGTGAGTCACCACAGACTGAGAAACGTTGGGGCACCTGACATCGGTCGGTCTGAGGAGACAGGTGCCCTAAGAGGTCCGTTCTTATGACCTCATCCATCGTTAAAGGAAGAGGTCTCCTAGAAGGACTGGGTCCCTAGTTTGGTCCCAGAGGACGTAACGTCTACCTAAGAAATGGTAGACTCGGTGGTCCCTTCGGGTATACATGATTAATCGATTCCTGAAAAGATGACATAGTAAGAGACTCATTATACATGTATGTGTACTTGTACATGTGTGTACATGAGCATGTATTGTACGTGTGTCTTAAACTACTCAGTCTGTATTCTCCGTCATATATCTCTAAATGTCAGTCAGATCCTCACTAATCCTGAACCTGTACTCTGTGTAAGTACCCCCACCACCATAGGTTCCCCCCGGGTCCAGAACCCTCAAGTGGAACGTACGAAGATCTCTGTCGGTCTCCTCTTCCGTTACTGTGGGGTGAGGTCATGAGAACGGACCTTTTAGGATACCTACCGCCTCGGAGCATCCGACGTCAGGTACCCCAACGATTCTCGGCCTGTGCTGACTCGCTGAAGGCAAAGGGAAAAGTGAAAAGTGAAAGTGCGTAACCTCTTCCTTTACCGTTGGGTGAGGTCACAAGAACGGACCTCTTAGGGTTCCTACCCCCTCGGACCACCCGACGGCAGAGACCCCAGCGTGTCAGCTTGTACTGACTCCGCTGAATCGTCGTCGTCGTCGTCTGTGTCGGTCCGTCACTTGACAGACATCTTAAACCAATGACAGTCTTTGAGTAACCAGACCTCAGGGTAGTTCAACACCGTCCACCGTAGGGACACCATCTCTGAAGTACTCACTCTCAAATCCTTGTTCTGATCTGAACAACCTCTTTAACTACTCCATTGTCCAACTTGTGTCGACCTCAATATATCCTCCGGGTACCAATAAGTCGAGTCAAGTCAGGGAGTCAACACAGGTTGAGAAACGCTGGGGTACTTGGCGACGTGTGGTCCGGAGGGACAGGTAGTGGTTGAGGACCTCAAATGAGTTTGAGTACAGGTAGCTCAACCACTATGGTAGGTCGGTAGAGTAGGAGACAGTAGGGGAAGAGGAGGACACGGGTTAGGGAGGGTCGTAGTCCCAGAAAAGGTTACTCAGTTGAGAAGTGTACTCCACCGGTTTCATAACCTCAAAGTCGAAACCGTAGTCAGGAAGGTTTCTTGTGGGTCCTGACTAGAGGAAATCTTACCCGACTAACCTAGAGGAACGTCAGGTTCCCCGAGAGTTCTCAGAAGAGGTTGTGGTGTCAAGTTTTAGTAGTTAAGAAGCCGTGAGTCGGAAGAAGTGTCAGGTTGAGAGTGTAGGTATGTACTGGTGTCCTTNTTTTGGTATCGGAACTGATCTGTCTGGAATCAGCCGTTTCATTACAGAGACGAAAACTTATACGATAGATCCAACCAGTAATGAAAGGAAGGTTCCTCATTCACAGACTTAAAGTACCGACGTTAGTGGTAGACGTCACTAAAACCTCGGGGGGTTTTATTTTAACCTGTGACAAAGGTGACAAAGGGGTAGATAAAGGGTACTTCACTACCCTGGTCTACGGTACTAGAAGCAAAAGACTTACAACTCGAAATTCGGTTGAAAAAGTGAGAGGTGAAAGTGAAAGTAGTTCTCCGAAACATCAAGGAGAAGTGAAAGAAGGTATTCCCACCACAGTAGACGTATAGATTCCAATAACGATAAAGAGGGCCGTTAGAACTAAGGTCGAACACGAAGAAGGTCGGGTCACAAAGAGTACTACATGAGACGTATCTTCAATTTATTCGTCCCACTGTTATATGTCGGAACTACATGAGAAAAAGGATAAACCTTACCAGTAATCTACATAAGTTACAGGTGACTTTGATGGGATCCAGAGGATATAGGGTCTATGTACGTGTCAAAGGTTTATTCACTATGGCAAAAAATGTTAATCTTTACTTTTGGTCGTGTAGAGAAGTAAAGGAAACCAAGAGGACCTTTAGAGGTATTGACTGACGAATGGACTGTCTGTCGGTGAATCAAGAGTTGACTATATAAAAGGAGTTCTAAAGTATCCTGAAAGAAACGGGATTTCTTACGTATCAGAATTAAGTCTCCACCAAAGATTTTTTTATTATGTCTGTCATACACCCCAATCTGCAGATAAAAGACTTTCATTTGTATGATTGAGATTCTCCTTCCGAAGGACCTAGAATCTGTAATCATAAAACCCCCTGAAGGATGGAGATGTACCTCTCCAGGTATTAGAGGGAAGAGAACGGTTCTTTTCTTCTCCTAAGTTGAAAGTAGGATAAAGAATTGATTTTAGGTTTCAGCGAAGTCCTAATAAAGAGAGTCTTGAAACTATGATTAGTGCGAAACATCAGACGTCTACCTCGTACCGTAAGGAGACCACTTTGTAACTAGTGACCATAGTGAGTCCATTCACTCTATAATCAGTAATCACAGATTGTGTCACGGACCGTGGGTATTTTTGTTGTTGATTTGTTTGGTTGACCGAAGTTCGGTTACTGTCAGAACCTCCAAACACAGTAAATCCGGGGTCCACTCACTCAACTTCAGCCGACGGCCGGTCCCTGGTTGGTCCATCACTGATTGGTTACATTAAACTCACCGAGACTGGAAAGTTGTCGTTACGACGGACTAAACGGGCGACATCGGTCCCCAGACCTCACAGACGTGACCGTATCCCCATTGTCCCACACATGGTAATGAAACCATACGAGAGAGACTTAGGAACATTTCCATCCTCCAAGTACTTACTGAAGGATGACCCTATGACATCGTGATCCGAAGGTAGTCAGTGAGTGACATCTTCATGACTCACCCAACCATACTCAGTTCACCAAACTCAACAACTTCCAACTACTTATTCTAAGTACCCGCTCACGATCTATTCCGTCTCCCGTTTGAACCTAATAGAGGAACGATTAAGGACCGTTAACGAAACCGAGAATCAGAAATATGATGTGCCTTCCTCTACCGACACGAACTTCGCACACACACACACACACACACACGAATCAGTGAATCGGCCCCTTCTATGTTTTCTTTCCCGTCTCCACTGTGGATCGGAGTTTACCCCACATGAAATCCACTCCTCTGTCTTGTGTGTCGTTTGTCGACCTCGTGAAGATTCGAACGTCGGTCGACACCAAGTAGAGAACGAACCACAGTTAAAACCAAACTGGCACCATGGTCGTCTCAAAAACCACTATCTCCCAGTGTTAAAATAAAGTGTGACACTCCTAAGGGAAAATTATCTCTCTACCCATCTGCCCATATCCATTTCTCCTTTCAGAATAAAAGAAGTACCTTTTCTATTTCTTACGACATAGGTACACGATAAAGAAGAATCTTGTCGTTACACGTCTCTGCGGAGTGGGCTGCCGCTTTGTCTACGGTCACACGAGGGGCGTGGGGTGGAAAGTGTGTTTGAGGACTCTTTCTCCTTCCCGTCAAGAGACGGTGCCGGAGACCCTCAGACGTCTATAGTAGTACGTCGATTATCGCCGTATTTAACCTCGAAATTTCAGGGAGTCGTAGTCTTACTGGAACCTTGACCCTCGAGCCTCGAGTATCTTTACGTTTAGTAGAAGGGTTGGCAGGACATAGCTTCCTACAACGGGTCCTTAGACACAAGATTCTTTTAGAAGTTTTCGAAGAAGATATTCTACTTCCGTCTTCTTTGACAAGATTTTGTCTCTGTCGACTGGTTCTTATCTTGACGGAGGAAAACAACTAGTCAAGGACGATATATTAAAAATTAGTTTGGTTATAACATTTCGTCAGTAGTTAGTCAATTTTTATTTATTTATATTTTTTAGATTAACATGAAGTGTCCTTATAAACAGAGAATTGCCCTTACAAATTAGGAAAACAGAAAATTACCCTTATAAATTAGGAAAACGTAAATTACATTATTGACTATATAAACAAATATAATTGATGATGGAATGATAATGACTAAAAGATAATATAGATGGATGTAAGGAAAAAAGGGGAATATTAAGAATTAAAAACCTACTTAGTTGATACGATTCGTCAGGTAAAAAGGAGAAGTGTTGGAAAAATCAATGTGTAAGAAACTGAGAAGTGAATCAGAAATGGGATCTCTAATGTTAAACATAGGGACTGTATAGTTACAGATTGTTTTTAATTATATAAATAGTGAAGAGGATATATCTTTTAAAATATTGTAAATTTGAGGTCAATGAAGGAGGACGACAAGAACGACAACAAATCAAAGAGTCAGTACAGACTGAGAAAACTCTGGGGTACCAGACATCGGACGGTCCGAAGAGAGACAAGTACCCTAAAAGGTCCGTTCTTATGACCTCATCCAACGGTAAAGGAGGAGGTCCCCTAAAAGGGTTGGGACCCTAGTTTGGGCGTAGAGACTTAGAGACTCAGAGGGTGTAACGTCCGTCTAAGAAATGGTGACTCGGTGATCCCTTCGGGAATAAAGGAGACTGGAAAACTAATCACAGAAGTACGTGAAATTAAACTACGTATAAATTTTGAAGTGTTCTGTATAATAACAAATATGTCGATTGTAAATAAATATAAACCGGTTTATAAACAGGAAAGGAAACGAATAATAGGAAAAACGTAAAGGAATGTAGTTTCAACGTTACAAAAGGAAGACACACTCGTTAAGAAATTATAAAGGAAATATGTCTTGATAACACTGTTTGAAAGAGCCAAAAACAAAAAAAGATCTTCGAATGAAAATAAATCAAACGTAAATGAAGTCTTCCCATGGAGGTGACCAATATCTTAAATTTTATTTAGTGACAAAATATGATCGTGAAACTTCAATAGTCATGTAATATAAGACTAAAGTACGAAGACAACTCTTCAGTCGACAGTCAGAGTAACCTTGAGGAAATTTTTACTATACAAAATAAGTCGATGAAAATTCTATACGATAAAAAA
This sequence comes from Capra ibex, assembly GCA_006410555.1. Taxonomy (NCBI): domain Eukaryota; kingdom Metazoa; phylum Chordata; class Mammalia; order Artiodactyla; family Bovidae; genus Capra; species Capra ibex. The sequence continues at coordinate 62,492,838 of SJYO01026388.1, read as the reverse complement.
GAAAAAGAAAACAATACCACTGTATCCGAAAGGTCCACCGAGTTGTCATTTCTTAGGTGGACGTTACGTCCACTGGACCCAAGATAGGAACCCAGTCCTTCTAGGAGGTCTCTTCCTTTATCGTTGGGTGAAGTCAGTCATAAGAACGGACCCTTCAGGGTACCTCTATATAAAAGGTAAATTCAGTATAAAAACCGGAACGGTGACACCCTAAAATTAAGGGACTGGTCCCTATCTTGGTTGTGGGAGTCGTCACTTTCACGTCTTAGGATTGGTGACTTGACGGTCTCTTAAGGGGTAGAATTAGTAAAAATTCATATGTTAAATATGTTAAGTCACTATAATTAACGTAAGTACTACAACATGTCGATAATGGTGATAGATTAAACTTTTGAAGAGGTAATGGGAACAATATCTGACTGATAAACAACTTTTTAAAATTCGACTTTGGAAAGATATGTTACACTACCCTAATCTTCTACTCCAGAAGTTTTCCATTAAAATTAGTCTACTTCAGTCTTCCCATCTTAAGAGTACCCACCTTGATACACATTGAGTACTCTCTTGAACGAAGGAGAAAGCCGAGAGAGAGTGGACTCCTCTGTTACTCTTCGACTCTCCTACGTTGGACCTTCTCCGGAGGGTGGTCTTATACGACTACCGAGTCTGCCATTTCTTAGGCGGACGTCACACCCTCTGGATCCAACCTAGGGACACAACCCTTCTAGGGGCCCTCCTTTCGTACCGTTGGGTGAGGTCATAAGAGTGGACCTCTTAGGGTACCTGTCTCCTCGGACCGACCGATGTCAGATACCCCAGCGTTTCTCAGCCTGTGCTGACTCGTTGATTCGTGTCGTGTCGTGGTTAGAATTCGATGAACGGAGGTCTTGACTCTTTATTTAAAGAAAAATTTTTCAATGAAATCTAACCTTACACAGGACTCGACACGCACATACGAGTCCACACAGTCACGAGTGGAGGACACAGAGGACGTAACCGTCCACCTAAGAAATGGTCATCTCGGTGGTCCTTTCGGGTAAAACCTCCTCTGAACTAAATATTACAAAACCACTGTAAGACGAAAAATATTCGGTCGCTCAGATACTATAAAAGTAAAATAGTCGGACTCGACTGGTTTTATTGGTGTTTGTTTCGAGACATGGGTAGTTTGTTATTGAAAGGTAATGTGGGAGGGGGAGTCAGAGACCATCGAAGATACGATGAAAGACAGGGATACTAAATCGGGTAAGATCTATTAAGTATATCCGTCCCAGTATGTAATAAATAGGAAATGAAATAAGTATATTATAGATAGGATAGTGTATCGTATTACGAAAGTTTCAAATATGTAAAACATCGTACAGAATCTTGACCTAAAGAAAAATACTGACTTATTATAAGGTAACCTACCCATCTGGTGTAAAATAACCAGATTAATAGACGACTACTTGTATCCAACAAAAGTAGGAAATCGATAACACTTATTACAACTTATTTATAACCACATGTACAAACTCAGGGACAAAAAGTAATAAAACACATGTATGGATTGTCCCTTTAACAATTCAGTATACCATAAGATACAAATTGAAGAACTCTTTGACGGGTTGATAAAAGGTTTTGCCCACGTGATAAAATATTAGAGTCGATCGTTATATGTTCCCAACGACCAGACTTAATACTCCAGTAACCACAAAGACAAGGAATCGAACATAAGTCTTTTACAAAACTGCCCTAAAGGAACAAACGGTCTTCAAAAAAAAAAAAAAAAAATTGTAACGGAAAAAGAATTAATTCGTAAACAAGGTAACGACATATTGAATTCATAAAAAGTCAAAACTTTGTCAACCAAGACTGTAAAGACGAACAAAACAACACAAAAAGTCCTTATACCCTCGAACCTCGATGGATTAGGTGAGAAAACGACTGTAGTGAGGGTTTATTATGAAAACAAAAATTGTCACAACGATATTACACGGAACCATACCGAAACATACATAAATAAGAGAAACCATAATTTTTTTAATAAATAAATAAACAGACGTGGTCCATAAGTAACGTTATACACCCTAGAAACTAGAACCAACGTCGCACACTCTAGAAATCAACGCTGTCCGTTTGAGAATCAATGTCGGACACCCTAGATCTAGGGACTTGTCCCTAACTTGGGGTCGGGAAACGCAACCCTCACATATCAGAATCGGTGACCTGGTTGTCCCTTCAGAGTCAAGAAACCATGAATATTACAAAGAACCTAGACAAGAGTTAAGAAAAGTAGTTCAAAACTTTTATAGTGAACAACAACAATAAATCAACGATTCAACACAGACTGAGAAAACACTGGTGTACCTGACATCGGGAGGTCCGAGGAGACGAGTACCCTTAAGGGTCCGTTCTTATGACCTAACCGAACGGTAAAGGAAGAGGTCCCCTAGAAGGACTGGGCCCCTATTTTGGGTGCAGAAGACGTAGTGGCCGCCTAAGAAATGGTGACTCGGTGGTCCCTTCGGGTGCTTCGGTCATATAGAAGTTCATAACAAAGAAAGAGTAATAGTGAGAGAGGAACAGAGGGTGTAAAGTAATTCGATATATAATTCGTAAAAAGGACACGGGTGTACAGAGAGTGTCAGACATAATCAGGTCTAAGATGTCTCACCGTCTTGGTTACCTTATACATATGCATGTCGTTCTATGTCTCTTAACCAAGTACACTAATACCTCGGACCGTTCAGGTTTTCGACGTCCCATCCGGACGTCCGAGTTCTGAGGGTCTTTTCTCGTGACTACTATGTCAAGTGCAGGTCCCTGGTAGATATCCGTCTTACGTAAGAACGAATCCCCTTCCAGTCAGAAACAAGATGACTCCGGAAGTTGACTAACTCACTACGAGAGGGTACAATATCTCCCGTTTAACGAAATGAGTTTCAAGAGACTAAATCTATAATTAGTGTGTGTGTATGTGGGAGTGTTTTTGTAGGTCCCATGACGAATCGGTTTATAGAACCAGATGGTATTTTAATTGGTAGTGTAAAAGGAAAATTGTAAAAGGTAGGATAAACGAGAGACAATCGGATCCACCTAAAGGACGACCGGATAAAAGGTAGTGATTAGGTGATCGACGACTCAGGGTTGACGACAATATAGGTAGGTAAATAGATGATAAATTAAATTTTATAATATAAAAAAGACGAGATATTAAAAGTGAACTAAGAAAGATTTTACGGTTATCTCTCGGTCTCTACATTTTTTAAAAGGTAGAGACTTAATAAAAATAACTATTATACAAATGTAAACTGAAAAAGAATTAACAGTGTAAATTAATATAGAAAGTTTTAAGTTCATATTATTGGAACTATTAATTTTATAAACACCCAGACTAATATAATGGAAAAAAAAAAGAACCAAGAAAGGAAATTATACTGGTATTAAAAACCAACTGACTACCTATCTACCTTTTAACACCTCCGTCGGAGAAGGAAACTCTCCCAATGGGATAGGAAACCATACACCAGTCTTTCCTCCGTCTAGTGAAACTAAATTAATCATTGATTTGACTGACCTCCGGCCTAACTTCAAAGTTTTCGGTGTAGATAAAGACCAAACAAGGAGGAGTGACTATATCAAGGGTCCTCGAGGTCGGCTCTCGGACCTCGCGAACGACCGACCCCGGAGAGAAGGTTCAGTCCAAGACTTAAGGTTAAAAACAGAAAGTTTGACACACTCTGAGTTTTGAGACGAGGGTAAAAAGACACTGAAGGACGAATCGAAGAACAGAATACGTCGAATTCTTAAACCGTGTGTGGAGATCCTCTTTTACTCCATAGAGTAAATGACGGGATACGAAGAGAAAAGAGGTCTTAAGACGAGGGAGTTCAGAAGCTACGAAACCGTTTGGTTGGAGAGGAAGAAAGGGTTAGAAAAAAAAAAAAAGGGGAAAGGTCAGAAGTCGGAACGTTATAAAAGTGTTTGATCCACATAAGAATCGGAGACTAAAGTCCGGGGTTTGACCGGTAATGGGGCTCACCTTTAAAACACAAAAAACGAACGTCTTATAGTCGAGTCTCGAGACACCAGTGGAAAAGAGAAGAAAGGACCCAGAACCGGGAAGTTTGGGATCAACGGAGTCTGTGAAAGATTACGAAAGTTGGTCTCCTGACAACCCAAAAAGAAATGTGAAGTCGACTGAAAAACTAAACAAGAATACTCTTGTTAACCAAACCACGTTCAATGAAGTGACATAGGTCTTCATTTCTAGATTGTGTTCCCGGACTTTTATAGTGAGTTGTATAGAAAGAACAGAAAACCAGACGATGAACTTTTTTTTGGGGTCGTAGACCGGAAAGATAAGTATACGTTATTAAGTGAGTTCCTTTAAACATTACACGAACCATTTGTAATTTTTACTACATTTTTTATTAGTAATGGAACTCTACACGTAATCTTTGTGACTCTAAACCCCTTTTGTTATAGTGTTTATTCTGATATATACACTAATCACGTCCATAGTCAATAGAAACGTTATTTCTGTTACAGATAAGACGAGAATAAAATTATGTGATTAGAAAGGAGTCGAAGGGAACCGCTTTATAAAACGTAGATCTGTGAACTATAACTCAGACCTACACAAAGTCCAGACTAACGTGGATCTGGTCGTGGACGTTTAAGTTTTAAATAAAAAGTAGTGAGAACAAATATTAAGGATATAAAGTGAAGTCATTAATAATTCCGTTTAATATCCATCGATCTAAAAAAAGATTACAACTCGACAGTAATTTGAAAAAATAAAAACGCACGACCGTAGTAAAAGGGACTTAAAGTGAGACACACTCAGACGTGTAACAGGGCTGTATCAGACCATAAAATCTTCTTTCAAATAAAGAAGAATGAATCTGGGGACGGACAAAGTAATGAGCATAGGGGTTCCTTGGGACCCTCATGGTTTATGTCTTCGTCTTACGTCCAAAAGACTGAAAATCTGGACTTGAGTTTTAGTCTTTTGGTTTTCCGGTCTAGGGTCTACCTAACGAAAGAGAAAATAAGGATTGTAATCCTATTGGAGTCGTTCTTCACTGGATGAAAGAATATTCGGTAATGAGAATATAAAACTGGATAGATGTTTATGTAACGGGAGTCAGAGACACTGATAAGATTCGGATATTTATACTAGAAGGATTTTAGTGGAGAGGAAAAAGAAAATGGATGACTGTCTTGTATACTTCTTGTTAATATAATATAACTAAAATATGGACATATTCACTTCACCATTTTCGTGATTCACGAGCCGAGACAACCTGAGAACCACCGGGGTACCGAACATCGGGTGGTCCGAGGAGACGGACACCTTAAGAGGTCCATCCTTATGACCTCATCCAACGGTATAGGAGGAGGTCCCCATATAAGGTCCATTCACCATTTTACAGTATCCACAAATAGTAGTATGCTTACTCTGTTCCAACCGAGAAACCACTTACCTTTGACTTCCATTAATTAAGTGAAGTAAAATACGAACCAGTAAAGATATCGTCGGTTACTCCAGTATGACAATAACGATTAAGAAACGAATTATATGAAATGGGTGGACTTTCCCCGAGGTCCGTAACATTACACTAAATGTTGCTATAGTATAGTAGTACCGTTGTTGTGCCGATTAACCCTCTTAATTCAGACCGGAGACTTTAGTGTTTTTCCTCGTCTTTATTTCGTCGATTTCCTTTGTTTCTTTACTATTTATCAAATCCTTAAAAAGAGGTCGTCAATTTCGACATCTTTTATAGGTACTTCACTGGTAAAACTACATTTTTCACCTCCAACTCAACATTCGACATCTACTTCCTTATAAACTCCAGAGCAATGGAACCCCGAAGGGACCACCAAGTCTACCATTTCTTAGACGGACGTTACGTCCTTTGGACCCAAGTTAAGAACCCAGCCTTTCTAGGGGACCTCTTCCTTTACCGTTGGGTGAGGACGTAAGAACGGACCTCTTAAAGTACCTGTGTCCTCGGACCGGTCGATGTCAGGTATGATGGGGTACTGACCCCAATTTTTGTGATTCATGAGTCAGTAGAGATTGAGAGCCGCCTGTACTGACCCGTTGGTTATGTAATGGAACTGACTCGTTCATCTAAAACGTACCGTGATTTTGTGATTTATAACGAAACTTCTTTTCCAAAACACCTTCGTCGTTATTTTAATTTTGTTATCTCTTTTTTTCTTACCCCCACGACCGAATCGTGTTTGTTGTAATAAAAGATGGACTATCTTTACCACTCAATTGACATTGAGAGTCAACACTGTACATTCAAGTCCAGTACTCAAGGATGAGAAAGTTCCAAGAGTCCTCCGGAGTAATGTTTTCCTTAATTAATGACCGACTACCTTCGGTGTGATTTTAGTTCCTTCTCAAAATAGTCAAAGGAGAAGCGAGTAGGGTCTCTCCCTTCGGTTACCGGAAAAGACACACACGACACCTCTCTGGGTATGAACCCTACACCTTTAGATGACAATCAGATTTTGACCTGGGTGGTCAATGCTTAGGTAAAATAAATTGAGAATTACAACAGAAACTTACATAAAGTGTGAGTTCTTTGTACCCATTATACTTACTTTAGTCACTTCAGGGACTAATTCCTCATCCTTTTCACAAGACCGAAAGTGGTAGAGAGTGGAGACATTTAGACCCGTTGAATAAACTTGAAGGAATCTAAATAGTAGGTTACTTCTTTTTATTATTAGGGAAATTCCCTAATTTACCCTATCACTTATAGTCTACGGACTGTGTATCATCAACGAGTGATTTACTATTCTAAAAATAATTACATTAAAAAATGTTAAAGTATTTATTTACATTTATGACTTAACCGGACCACCGAGTTTACCATTTCTTAGACGGGTGTTACGTCCTCTGGACTCAAACTAGGGACCCAATCCTTCTAGGGGACCTCTTCCTTTACCGTTGGGTGAGGTCATAAGAACGAACCTTTTAGGGTTTCTATCTCCTCAGACCGCCCGATGTCGCGTGCCCCAACGTTTCTCGGTCTGTACTGACTCGCTGATTGTGTATGTATGACTCAACCGGTTTTTGAATTAATTCCAAAAAGACATTCTACAATATCCTTTTGGGTTTGTTTGAAAAAACGGTTGGGTTATCTTTCTCCTTTGTATTTTAACGAAAAGTTTTAATATAAGTTCTCATCTACCCCTCTCCTTTTTTTTAGTGAAAAAGTCATAAACTCTCCCCTATACTTTACTTTGTGACTACCTTTCGTAGTCAATGGTACAGTGAACGACTTTCCGAGAACCGGTTTAGACCGTTTCGAAGTAAAGTATAACCTTCCCGTGATTCAATGCCAAAGAGATGAGCTTCCCAAACCACTAATCTGAAAAGTGTCAACGGTTTACGGTACTATTTCCTACGAATTCCCAGATGTCCGTTCAAGAAATCTGGGATATCAGTCGACTCTATTAACTTCTACGAGACTACGATCTGCTAGAGTGTGTAAGAGTCATAGGGGAATACAGAAAGTCTGAAATCCTTTGTTTTGCATTTGAGACATTAAATGAAACATTAGTTTCTTCTGTAATGAAGAAATGTAAATACAATTTCTGATTGTCAAACGTAACTTTTACTAGAGTTCCCAATAACATTTAGTCAGATACAGAATGAAGTAACCATCGTTATGTATAGGGATGGATCGGACTTATTCCAACTAGGAAATGTTAAAAAGCAAGAAAGAGTTTTAAAGAGAACAGGTTAAACCTCTTCTGAAACTGTTACTACAATTGAAAAAATATCGACGAAATTCTCAACGAATAACTATCCATTGACGGTCAACTCAGTAAACGATGATAAATCAGGTTGTTTTGACTCTTCTGTTCCCGAAACTCGGTGCACCAAGAAAAAAAAGTCGGGGACAAATAAAAGACACTGACGGTATTGTTTAATGGTGTTTGACCAAAATTCGTCCGAAGAATTCATCTCTATACGTCCACTGTGGTGGGAATACCGTCTTTCACTTCTTCTCGATTTCTCGGAGAACTACTTTCACTTTCTCGTTTCACTTTTTCAACCGAATTTCGAGTTGTAAGTCTTTTGATTACAGTACCGTAGGTCAGGGTAGTGAAGTACCGTTTATCTACCCCCTTGTTACCTTTATCGCCGTCTGATGAAAAACCCGAGGTTTTAGTGACATCTACCACTAACGTCGGTACTGTAATTTTCTGTGAATGAGGAACCTTCTTTACAATACTGGCTGGATCTGTCGTATAAGTTTTCGTCTCTGTAATGAAACGGTTGTTTCCAGGTAGATCAGTTCCGATACCAAAAAGGTCATCAGTACATACCTACACTTTCAACCTGAGATTTCTTTCGACTCGCGACTTCTTATCTACGAAAACTCGACACCACAACCTCTTCTGAGACCTCTCAGGGAACCTGACGTTCCTCTCGGTTGGTCAGGTAGGATTTCCTCTAGTCAGGACTCGCAAGTAAACTTTCTGACTACAACTTCGACTTTGAGGTCATGAAACCGGTGGAGTACGTTTCTCGACTGAGTAAACTTTTCTGGGACTACGACCCTCCCTAACCCCCGTCCTCCTCTTCCCCTACTGTCTCCTACTCTACAAACCTACCGTAGTGGTCGAATTACCTGTACTCGAACCCATTTGAGGCCCTCAACCACTACCTGTCCCTCCGGAACGTACGACGCCAGGTACCCCAGTGTTTCTCAGTCTGTGTTGACTCGTTGACTTCACTTCACTTGACTTTCTTAGGTGGGTGGTTACGTCCTCTGTGTCCTGTTCGCCCAAGTTAGGGACCTAGTCCTTCTAAGGAACCCCACCCTTTACCGTTGGATAAAGTCATAAGAACGGACCTTTTAAAATGCTTATCTTCTTGGACCTCACGATGTCAGGTGCCATAGCGTCTCAGACTGTGCTGACTCGTGCGTCCGAACACAAGACTCTGTCGTAGTTAATTGAAAGAATTTCAAAATTTCCAGTCTTCAGGTTGTATGCAGAACGACCCCACTTTGAGTATATAGATGTCCCGGAACAAAGAAGACCTCCGAAATCCCCTCTTCGGTAACGGAACGGAAAAGGTCGAATACCTCTACCGGGTTTAAGGAAGCGAACATGGACGAAAGAGACAGAAGTTTCGGTCGTTACACAGTAGAGACAGTGGAAGAGAGACGATCACTGCCCCTTCCAAGAGACTGAAATTCCTAGATACACTTATTTAGTTTGTACGAACGTACTAAGTCCTATCGAGAGAGATGGAGTTCTAGGTACGGAATTAGTGTTGACGTTTCAAGAGGTGTGGTCCATTCCCGTGTATAAGTGTCCAAAGTCCCTGATCTTACACTTGTAGAACTCACCCCTCCGTTAATAATAAGACAAATGTAACTTTGTTTTTTTTATGTTAGCAATAAAACTGTTTTTAACATGCACTTTGAAGATTTACAACAGACTAGGATCCAGTGTACGTCTAGTTAGAAGGTGACCTCCTCTCAAACCTTCACCGAACAATCTTAGGCTGCCATTCGTCCAGGAACTACCTTATCACACCTGTCTCTCTCGAATGGAAATACACAGTACGGAAGGATAACGGACCGTACTTTACCCGAGAGGAAGTGTGAGTCCTGTAATAGTTCCTGTGTTTTAGCGAGGATTGAAAGAGGAAAGGAACCCGTTCTAAACCTCTTACCTCAAAACGGATCCTTCAGGGACCTGTCAGACCCATCCGTTCCCTTAATTTGATGGAGTCTTTCCTGAGAGAACTCTATGTACTTAAACGGTCTTACCTACTTATAGAACACAGACCGTTAGTCTCGTACTACTATGGTCTTTGTCCTGTGGCATCGAGATTAACCTAATTTCCTGAACATCCGTCGACGTCTTCGAGGTCTCTCCCAATCTCTGTCTTGGGGGGGTGGGGTAGGGACGGTCCGTCACACCGGGACATACCACCACGGTCCCACCGACGTCGACAGATCGTCTCCTACCGTAGTAACTAGGAAGAGGAGACTCGACCTCCCCGGCTGTCACTAGAAGACCCAGGTCTCCACTAATAAGAGAAGGGTCTTTCATTTTACATACGACATAAAATCCTAAACAGGACATAAACAAAGAGGGGAGAGCGTTGTGTGTGTGTGTGGAAGAGTACGGCGTCTACTCCTTCGTCTTCTCGTCTCTGTCTCAAGCCTCATTCCTTTCCCCTAGAACTTCCCACTACCCGAAAGACGTCACCAAATCCTACTCAAGTACCGGGAAGAGAGAGGTCGGTGAAAGACATTGTCTCTTGCGCAGATCCTCGAGCATCTCAAACCTGTCTCGAAACCCCCTCCCTCGTCTTGGTATTACTGTTACTACTTCTACGATACTAACTTTTATCTCGTATCCCCAGTCCCTCCCTCTTAGTTCTCTCTTCCGCTATCTACGTCTGAATATCGACTAAGTGCAACAACATGTCGTCTGTGATCGTGTTGTCACATTTCGTTGATATGAGGTTAACTTTGTTTTGTGTTTTTTGTCTCGTACCTTTTCACTTCGTCTTTAACGTTCGAGAGTAGAACCTTTTCATCTCTGTCGAAGTAGTAGTCTCTCCCAGAAATGGCCAACAATAAAAGATACAAATGACTTTAAATGTCCCCGATTTGTATACTTACCTCTATACTCCTTCGACGCCTATCCGACATTATACTTCTCGACACTGACAATCTACTTGTAAACAATTCTTGTTGGGATTCCACAACCTACCACAGACTCGGTACCCCCCCAGTGTTTTCTGGTGTTCCCTTAACTTTATCTCTTCAAGTAATAAATGTCTAGGACCTCCTCCATACACCGTACGGAGGTCCCCGGCGTCTCTCGGCAGTTCCGGTCCACACCCGTCCTGGACCCCGTATACGGAAATAATCCCGGATTCACAAAGCTCCGAGGGTCCGATTCCGGTCTAACCAGTTAAGTTAGATTTTTCTTGTCCCAAAACAATCGAAGAACCCCGAGAATCGATTCTTCTTCCGGGACCTCTACGTCCTCTACCGAATAGTGATCCTGCCAACCCCTTCAGTACAGTCCTTCAAAGTAAATGCACACTGGGACTCCGGATAACAGATCCCGTATTGTCCCCGTCTCCGATAACAGTCAAGTACTGGGGACGCCCGGTGAACTGGTATACTTTACTACAGTTCCGTCGTTATGGTACTTCATCAAAGTAATTTGAGAGTTGTACCTCCGATAACTTTCCCCTAACCTAGCCTCTCTGACGTAGAATACAGGAACCCCTCTGCTCATTATCGTCTGTAAGTAAATAGTAACAGAAACGACAACAGAAATGTCGTCGGTGTTAAATACCTCATCGACGTAGTAAGGTCCGGGACACCACTTCAGGTATCCGAAACTTAAGTTTGTCAGACCTGACTTTAAGGTCCTGACGGTGAATAATGATCATACTACAAATTGTGATGTCTAGAGTATAAGATGTTGACTCTTTACCCTTATTGTACTCCAATTAGAACATCTTAACAACAGTATGAATTTACTCTGGTACACAAATTTTACCAAGCATATTACGGACCAAGAAGTAGGAGTTTTGTAAGCAGAGATAAAAAACCACAATAAAACATCCTTTTATAAAATGTCTAAGTGAAAATAATTCTACAAAAGTCCTGAAAGAACCATCCAGTCACCAATTTTGAAACAAAAGGTTACTTCTCCGACACCCGAACTATAGACCAGCCCCTCAATTCTAGGGTGTACGGAATCCCGGTTTTTTGTTTTGTCGTATTTTGTCTTACAATATTAAGCGAAGTCAGTACAGACTGAGAAACACTGGATTGCCTGGCATCGGGAGGTCCTTGGGGACAGGGACCTTAAGAGGTCCGTTCTTATGACCTCACCCAACGGTACGGGAGGAGGTCCCCTAGAAGGGTTGGGTTCCTAACTTGGACGAAGAGAATACAGAGGACGTAACCGTCCTCCCAAGAAGTGGTGATTGTGGTGGACCCTTCGGGGTGGTTTAAGTCATTTTTGAATTTTTTACCAAACTTCAATTTTAAATTCTAAAATTAAATTAAAATTTAATTTTAAAATTAAATTTTTAGTCTGGTTAAGAGTGGGCAGTCTCGAGACTATTGTTCCTTACATTATACCTTTAAACTACTTCCCATTCTCTTACTTCTTACTTCTTTGTTACCTTCTTTCTACCTTCTTTCTACCTTCTTTGTTACCTTTGTCACCTTGTTACCTTTGTTTACTTCCTTGTTACTTTTGTTACTCTCTAAAATAAAATGAAAAAAACCGAGGTTTTAGTGACTTCTACCACTGACGTCGGTACTTTAATTTTCTACGAACGAGGAACCTTCTTTTCGATACGGTTTGGATCTGTCGTATAATTTTCCGTCTCTGTTTCCAGACAGGTCAGTTTCGACACCAAAAAGGTCACCAGTACATACCTATACTCTCAACCTGAGATTTCTTTCGACTCGTGGCTTCTTAACTACGAAAACTTGACACGACAACCTCTTCCGGGAACTCTCAGGGAGCCTGACATTCCTCTAGTTTGGTCAGTTAGGATTTCCTTTAATCAGGACTTATAAGTAACCTTCCTGACTACGACTTTGAGGTTATGAAAACGGTGGACTATGTTTCTTGACTGAGTGACCGTTTCTGTGACTACGACCTTTTCTGACTTCCGTTCTCCTCTTCCCCTGTTGTCTCCTACTCTACTAACCTACCGTAGTGACTGAACTACTTGTACTCAAACTCGTTGTAAGCCCTCGACCACTACCTGTCTCTTCGGACCGCACGACGTCAGGTACCCCAGTGTTTCTCAACCTGACTCGCTGACTTGACTTGACTTCCCTTACTCCTGTGACTAGGGTTCATCCCTCGTGACTAGTCCTCACGGGGTACTACCCGGGACTCCCAGGACCCCCGACATGATACTTCGTGCTACGAAACCCCACGTCTTGTCGGGTAAAACAAAAAGACGGATCCAATTCGTATAATTAGCATGTTGTCTCTGATGTCGGATATTGAATCGTTATATTGTTTCGACAACTTAGATTAATACAAACGAAGACTTTAAATTTTTTGTTTATAGGGTTAACTCCTGAAGGCAATTTATCGAGATGTTACAGGCAGTGAGGAGTAGATTTCACTTCCGTGTCTATTCTTTAAAGATTGCAGGGAAAACACAGATTGTAAGGCACTCAGTTTCACTCCTGGTTATAGTGTATTAAGAAAAATATCCTTAAACGAAACGGACCCCTCTCGTCTTGGTATACGGGGTTTGTAACACATTCAGTCCAGTTGATTCTTCCTACCGAGGAAGTCGGGACTCAAACGAAGTCGTTTAGAAATCTCAGCCGAGAAATAAATATTGAGACATCTCCTGGTTTTGTTCGGATGTAGACTGATCCCGTACCTCTTCGTTTTGTGTCAAGTCTACGTAAGGATTTAGTACTTAAAGAGAGTAACTGCATGTACCGTAGTGTCTGTCACGTCGACGTACCGTATCTAAAAATCCCGAACTAATGTTTGTTGGAGACTGTCTGTAGGGACCCTCGTACTACTTCTTTCAACAAGGACACTGTGTCAACTAGGAAGAGGAGACGTCTTGACTCCGGTCACTAGAATTCCCGTTTATAGTCGTGGTCAGAACCGTGAATTCCCTATTATATCCAAGAAATGTCTACCCAACTGTTAATCCTCGTAATTGGTAGTTAAGAGGGTATAAAACCGAGATCGTTAAAAAAGAATTTCCGCTAGGACTCGTACGGAGTAAAGATAAACAGTTCTTTACGATTCTGAACTCCGGTCTTGAAGTCATCGTAAAATCCGTAACAACAAACACACACAATCAGAGAGTCAGTACAGGTTGAGAAACGTCGGGGTACCTGATATCGGGTGGTACGAGGAGACAGATACCTTAAGAGGTCCGTTCTTATGACTTCAACCATCGGTAAAGGAAGACCCTAGGGACCCTAGAAGGATCCGACCCCTTACTTGGACCCAGAGGACGTGACGTCCGTCTAAGAAATGGTAGACTAGGTGATCCGTAGTAATCTAGGACAAACAAACTTACGAATTACAGTCCGACAGGGGATTGGACCTCGAGGTTACGGGAGTCTGAGACAAGAAAGTGAAGACCTTGGAATTTTTTACCCGAGATGAGAGTCACCCAGTATATGATTGTCCAGAATTTTAAGTAAGAGAATAGAAGGGTGTTGAGAGAGGTTTAAAATCAACATTTCAAGAAATATGGGGTTCCTGATCCTATATACGAAGATCTACCCGGATATCATTAGACACGAATATGGAAACCTTTATGAGGTCACACAATTAAAGAGGGAAATATCTTATTCGAGGAACTCCTTTTCTTACCTTCGACTAAGATTAACATCTCTTTGTTTTATACAAACACTTTCCTAACTCACTAACGTAGAGTAGAGGTTATAGTTTATTTCGTGTACCTCCCTAAAGGGACCACCAGGTCACGAAAGGTTTCGCCAGCTGTATCCAAGGCAGGAACCAACCCCTTGATTCAAGGGTGTACGGTACCCCGTCGATTCGGGTACTCAACGTTGATCTCTTCGGGTATGTACCGTTGACTCTGGGCTGTGTCGTTTTATTTATAAAAATTTTATTTTTTATTTATTTTTACTTTGTGTACTTCTACAAGTTCGTTACCACACCGGGTATCACTGAGAATGGGAATAGGAATAGGTCGATGAGTCAGTACCACCGGTTGTGATGGTAGAGGGAGTTAGGAATGTTTTATAGGAGTCTCGTTAGTATTAAGTAACGAGACGAAACATATGTATGAAGTACGTCGACCAAAAAGAAAAAATTAAAGAACGTATAATACACGTCTTATTGTGTAAATAAATCTTTCAGACATTGTAAATAATGTGGGAAAACAGTTCACTTTTACATTTTCGTTTACTAACGTTAATGAGGAGACATTGTTTCAGTAAATGGACAAATTACCCACGAATTAACAACCAGGAAATATAATGCCATCGGTGTATTAAATATAAGGTTTGACACTGACGAAACTCTCACTTGCTCTCGTGATAATTATTAACGTGTCCAGCTGTCCCCATTCGAACCTGAGATGTCCTGTATCACCCTGTATACCAGTGTGATAAATATCTACTTCTACGACGACTTGATCGTGGTTGTTTCGTACGGGGACCCTGGCAGGAAGGGATTAACACTGCACACGTACTACTCGGTCAATGTAGACAAATGGTCCTATCGGAACATCGATTATCCTATCTACACCCGTTCCAATTAAACACGGACCTAAAATTAAATATTTCCACTTACTCACTACTACGTCTCTCCGATTATGATAACTTTCTTTTAAAAATAATGAATGTCAATGAATGTCCTTCCCCGAATGTCAAAGGGTCTCTCCCATACGGTACAGGATATCCCGGTGTCCCCCTTCGTGGTCCAAAAGAGTCCCCTATCTACGTTCTAGGTCCCCTTTTATAAATAACACAAAAGGTACCCTTTCCTTTCCACCCGTCCCCGTCACCGAATTCTGACCGATTAAACTTACGACAACCACCCGAGACCCAATATACCCACCCGAGAGATCAACGAACCCACTAAACCCCGCCCTCTTTATAACCGAACCACACAGTCAATTTTCTCCACCAACCCCTGCAGGGACCACCAGGTCACCAATTCTTAGACGGACGGGTACGACCCCTGTCCAAACTAGCGACCAGGTCCTCCTAAGGTGTACAGAACCCTTTTGAAGGCTTCGGACACACCGATCTCGGGTAAAAGACGGTGTCCATTGGTGTAACTCTTCGGACACGTGGTGTCGATCTCATCGAGAGTGAGCGGCGTTGATCTCTTTCAAGTGTGTGTCGTCTCTTCTGGGTTGTGTCTGTTCTTATTTCTTTAGTAAATAAAAAAGTTTTTATCCACCAACCCCTAAACCTGGGTCTTAACTAACCTCCCAAACACTATACTAAAGACACGAGAATGTTTTAGACATAGTGTTCCCCTCTACATGTCTTGAGACCAATAATTAAACCGGGACACTACTTACTTACGGTTTATTGATTACTACGGAGACTTTTGAGTGACGGAGTCACCTCTGACTTTGGAGTTTGAAGTATAAATCAGACTTCGAGATTAGGTGTGTTACTCGACCGGGTAAGAGTCAAATCCTTATTACCGGAGTTCCACGGACCAACCCACTGTGTCTGGTTTCCCCGAGGTAACTCCCAGCCAACTTCCAGGTAGAAGTTTTAGTTACCAAACTTCTCCTGAAGAGAGATCCAAAACGTACTTCTACATTTTTAATTCGTGTAAGATGACGTAAAGTTCCTTTTGGTATCGTCTGACCGAACTAAACTCCTTACTGCACTTCAGGAGAGAAAACTATAGTCCCTCCCTAAGTGTCGACTCCTGTCCACCGGGTCTGAGTCACACAGGTTACCACACCGTTCTTTCTCCCTCAGGTAAGTCCCTCCGGTACTTCGACAGTGAAGAACTCGAGAGGACACTGGGGTTGGTTCTCCAGTGTCCCTTCAAGTGTACAAATAACATGTCGCCTCCCGTGACTCTCCCCAACTCCTTCACAGGGCTCAGGAAGTCGAATCTACGTCTTGACTATTCTCTTCCGTCCAAACAGACTGAAGGGGTCTGAGTTGACCCTTGAGGGGAGACACCCTTTTCGTCGTTATGAAACGTATGTTCGGACAACAGAGGACCAAATTTGGTCCCATATTTTAGACACGGGAACCTTTCCCACCGGGAAGGAGGACCTCTAGGTCGGTCCTCGTCCTAAAATGAATAGAGGGTCACACAACGGTAAATACCTAAACCCGTTTTATTGTCTTAACGTTTCGAAGTCTGAGGGTCTGAAGAAAAAAAGAGGGGGAGAAAGGAAGGTGTGACTCGAAGGACAAAGATACCGTTACTTATCCTACAAAACGTGGTTCTTTGTGAAATTTACGGTGACCCCCTTCCATTCTTGGGGTGTGTCGAGAGACGCCTCGTCTTTCCACTTTACTCTACGATTCTTCTCGACTCTTCGCCTTTTCGACCTTATCTCCACCCTCCTCCCTCCTCCCTTGATCTCTTCGTAGACACCCCTTTCTTTTTATTTTGGTTCCGTCGTCACACCGTCCGCTCAGCCCAGGGAGTCTCGGCGTCGGTAACCATGGTCTCGTAGGTACTCACGAACTTTAGGTGCACCTTTGAAGTATTCTTGGTGTCCCCACCCACCTCACCACCAGTCCGTCGGAAGCGGACCTTCGTCAACCCACCGACCTCGTTCCTGGGTCCTCCGTAGGGATCTGTTCGAGTAATGTGTCCTGGGAGACTTTCCACTGAAGCACACATTGACATTCCACACACACACACGAGTCAACACGAGATGCGAAACGTTGGGGTACCTGACATCGGGTGGTCCGAGGAGACAGGTACCTTAAAAGGTCCGTTCTATGACCTCGTCCAACGGTAAAGGACGAGGTCTCCGAGAAGGGGTGGGTCCCTAGCTTGGGTGTAGAGGACACAGAGGACGTAACCGTTCACCTAACAAATGGTGACTCGGTGGACGTTTCGGGTCGGACATTCCAGTTCTCCGAGTTTATAAGATGGGACACTTACGAGTGACCCGTGTGTATCCGACTGTGTTCCGGTGACCTTAGTTCGAGAAGGTGGATGTTCCAATCTGGGTTCTAAAACCAAGATTAGTCTACGGGGTCCTACCTGAGACCTTCCAAGACAGTAGAAGGAAGGAAAATAACGGAAGAGACTAACAAATTAACAAACCCACCCCAACAGGGTGTGCACGAATATACTTCCGTCAATAAATATTATTGTGTTTTATTTTCCCTATGTTTTCTCTAGGACCTTTTAATTTTGTCGTCATCCCTTTTCAAAGAAAGGGAGAAAGGGGACAACTGAAAGGGGTTAGGTATGTGTTTTTATATACTGGTTTCGTCGTAAGATTCTTTGTGAAATCTTGTTAATTATAAAAGTGGACCGTCTCGAGATTCACCGTATAGTTCACCAAGAGTGAAAACCAAAATGATTAAGGAGGTGAACTCGGTTCGGTTTAGGTTAGTTTGAGGTAGGTTGAACTCCAAGGACAATATATTCCAAAATTCTCGATATTCGACCTTAATTTCCGTGTCATTGTCGTTCTCGGTTAGTCTCCCTCGGAGTTTTATCGGGCCAGGGGCACCTTCCGGTTCCGTCTACATAAACAGGTCGACGAACTACCTCTTCCGGGGGTCCGGAGGGTGAGTGAGTGGTCTCCGGGCATTTTCCGAGTGGATGTCGACGAACACTTTAACCAAGGAACATTTACTTTCAGCTGGTCCTCAGTATCCTCGGATACCGTCGACCTGTCCCTCCCGACCCCACGGTTTGTCTCGTCCTTTACCGGTCCCCGGTCCCATTTGTTGGCCCCCGCCCTTGACTCCACTCATAAACAGGGTCCTATCGAGTCGCTTCAGGACGAAAGGTTCCCAAACCGGTCTCGGTGGACCAAATAAAAGTCAAGTAGGCCCATATGGGAGTAACTGATACCCTCGGGGTGTAAACGTACAGACGAAATTCTCTCTGGGATTGTTCATGTGTATTATTTTACAATTAAATACGGAAGACGATCCCAACCCTAACTCACACCGAACTACGTTTGACGTTTTGTCTTGTTTAGACCTTTAAGACCGTCCGTCGTCTCCTCTCACCTCTCTCTCACGCGAGGAGACCCAAACCTCCCCTCCGACTCTCCTTCGAAGGACCGGAGTTCGAGGGACGTCTGGGGTCGACCCCGAAAGAGGTCGTCGACCCGGGTCAAAGGGGTCGTGTCGACTCGTTGTCGGAAAGACAGAGCTCTCGGGACCCCGAGACGTTACGTTATCACTGGTCGTGACCCGTGTCTCGTCCCGGAAGTATTTAAGACCCCCTTAACTACTTATTGTGATCCTTAAAAGACTTTTACTTGCGAGGGAGGGTATAAAACCTTTTATAGTCCAGAGTGAATCGAGAAATTCTTGAGGTGTGGGTAGAGGTGGAATCTCCTCTTTCGATCGTGTGTCACTACAAGACTCAATAGGAAGTTTCTTCCCTATTGAGTCTTCAGGGGACACCTAGAGGTTTAAAAGACTGGGGACACCCAGAGGTTTACGAAAACTGGGATCTGGTCACGGGTGACGGAGTCCGGTATAACATATTTGTTGAGAACGGTAACTCGAAACGGGTCTGGCGGGATAGGACCACGGTTGGGGTACCGGCTGTGTTTATATACAGGATGTAACCGGGATAGGGATCCTTATTCTGTCTTTAAAGAAGATAAATAGGGAAAGGGGGTACGAATAATTGTAGTTCGACTATGGCACGAGTCAACGAGTCAGTACAGAGAAACGTTGGGAAACCTGACATCGGGAGGTCCGAGGAGACAGGTACCCTAATAGGTCTGTTCTTATGACCTCACCCAACGGTGAAGGAGGAGGTCCCCTAGAAGGGCTGGGTCCTTAACTTGGGTACAGAAGGCACAGAGGACGGAAAGTCCGCTTAAGAAATGGGCGACTCGATAGACCCTTCGGGTTCGACTATAGTCACGTCCTAATTTTATGTGGTCGTCTTAAGACCGGTTAGTGACATTTGTGGAAACCTCAAGGCAGGGTTCGGACACTGTGATACAAAGGGACCCTTTGTTGGGGAGAGGTGTTTTCTCTGGGAGTTCATTGAGAAGTGGTCCTCGGGAGTTGAAGGTAGTCTATAACGTAGTCTCAAAGTTTGACCTGTTAGTATAAGAATGAAATTCGCTAAACCTTAATTTCTTTCGATCAATCGTACATTCAGACCGAGTCTGTGTATAAAACCTCGTTGCCACCAGTAGAAGTCCCTCTGATCCTTGTTCAGTCAGTACCCTCTCCCCTTCTTTTGCGTTTATGTGTTTCATTTCGTCTCAGTTTTCTTCGGAAGACTGTACAGGAAGGCAACCCAGGATTTCTACTGTAACGTAGAAATATTATTTAAGGACAACTAACTAGTCAGATTGGGATGACGAAAGACTATATACAATGGTTTTCTGAAAATTTCTGTCACTGTTCAAGGTGGTGTCTGGAGACATTGGGATTAGGTGGGATGTAAGATTGGGGTATTGGAATGGGCAAAGGTAGTCCAGAACTGAGATTCTTAGACTGGATGAGTCAGTACCACGTTAAGAGTAAACGGAAACAATGGTACTGTTGTTTGGAAATAGGTCGACAGGTACTTGGGAGACGGGAGGGCAGGGTTTACTAGAGGAGACGGTGACGTTCCACACCGAACCGAACGTAGAGTAGTAAAAAAGTGTGGAGAGACTTGGGCGAGGAGACCAAAGAAAGGATGAAGGTGACCCTAACGAGCGATCTGAATCTTGCCCAGAGTGAGAGAGACACCGGTATGTTTACATAGATCTGACCCATGATCTACGAAAACAATAACAAAAACAAGAACCGTTTACGTTACCAAAGATACACAACTAAATACAATACCTTTGTTGTTAATAGCACTACTTTTTTAATTGATATTTACCCCGTGTCGTGGATATCCGTGAACCGAAAGCACACGGACCGTATCATAGACCAGGGACGATTATAAACATAGATACCATTATTTTCTTAATGGATTAAATTTTTATCTAGATTTGAGGACTCCTTTACTTACTCGATCTACCTTAACAACGAATACAGGGCCCGAGTGGGTCCCTCGGTCTAAGAGGAGGTCGTCTCCTTCGGAATTCCCCAGAGACCGGAGTCCCTTCAATTGACCCGTTAAAGTCACAAGAGGATCCCTATTTACCCTCTTCTCTAAACCCCTACTTGTGTGTCATATATGCAGTAGATTGAAGAAAAAGACAAACTACAGTTATTTTATGTAGTACTTTACTTTCGGGTACACTACCCTCCTTTCTTGATACGAAGAACTGATAGATTTCTTTTATATTGGTTCCTCGACGATTTCTACGGGACAAGTAAACAAGTGTCTGTTTAGTCGACTCACCTTTACGAGAGAAGTGTGTCTCGTTTCGACTTCTGTCTCACAAAATCCTGGGTTCCTCGACACGGTACTTACACCGAGTATGTCATTACGTGTTCTTTAACTACTACTCCTTCGATCAGGACTTAAAGATTTACATACCTTTTCTTCGGATAAGACACTGTCCGTACGGAGGTCAGATGACAACCACTAGGTAGACGTAAATGACACACAGATAACTCACGTGACAAATCGAAACCCAGAAAAAAAGAAAAAAACAAAGAACGTAGTAGCATAAGAAAAAGAAGATATTCTTTACGACGAAGTATTATAGACGTCCTTAACCGTTTTTTTTTTTTTTTCGGGTAAAAATAACACTCTATCTCAACAGAGGGCGTGTACGTTGTATTCCCTACCCTTATTAAAAAAATTACCGGTGTGTATACCTTTTCCAGAGAGTAGTGAAATGTGAGAGATGACCTAAAGAGGAGATAAGGAAGACCGAAGGACAACAAGGGACGGTTTTTCTACAAAAGGACAGTAAGAAACTTCGGTAAAAATAAAATGAAACCTCACCCGAGAGTAAACAACTACACACCCCAACGTGTACCTGTGTTTAGTAGTGTTAAAAAATACAAACTATATCTTGAGATAATCCTCATTTATGTCAATTTATTAACAAATTTCCTAGGGTGATCTTACTTTTGGAACTCCTTCACCTTTTAGGTACTTTTCACTTTCACACTCAGTCAATCAACACAGGTTAACAAACGTCGGGGTACCTGACATCGGAGACAGATACCTTAAGAGGTCCGGTCTTATGATCTCACCCATCGGTAAGGGAAGAGGTCCCCTAGAAGGGTTGGGTCCCTAGTTTGGATCAAGAAGGTGTTACGTCCATCTAAGAAATGGTAGACTCGGTGTTCCCTTCGGTCCTTTTGGGTATAGTGTGACTAATAAATGTTAGTAAAGGTTTTACGTAGACACTCAGAGACCGACGGTTGTACGGCTCCCGTACCTCTATTTGTAACACCGGAGTTATTTACTCGAGTCGGTCTCTAGAAGATTCTCTGATGTGGTCTCTCATTACCCAAGGTGACCTCTTTTCCCTTCCGGAGACTTTTCTTACTTTGTAATTTAAAAGATTAATCCAAAGTCCAGTTTCCAACTCACTCATGTCATCGCATCACGCCTTGGGTCTCAACAGGGACCCTAAGAGTAGGAGTGTGGTGAATCTACGAAAGAGAGACCTTCAGAGATTACATCGATTTATTTTCTTGTCTCACCTCGTCCTTAAAAATTTTCTGGCACTAAAAGACTTTGTAAACTTTGGACCCTGAGACTCCTCTCCTTCTACACACAGTCTTTGGGAGTTCTGACGTATTGGTATATATTGTTCTTTGAGTCTGTTCTTTCATCGTCATACACGATATCAGAAGACTGGACAGGAGACAAATTTCGTCACGAAGAGAAAAGAAGACACCCAGGGGTCAAGGCCCGTCCTACGGGGTCTTTACGACGCGGGACACCCATCCAGTCCCACACGGACAGGGCACCACTTCTCCCGTCTCGTTGGGCCACCTCCTGTACGGACCAAACACTCCATCCCCTCCAAAGGCCCTTAAGAAAAGGAAAAAGGTTCAGTACTGTGACCTTTTGGTCAAGACTTCTTTCCCCCGTCATCGACTGTGTTTAGTGACACCTCTTCTACCGGCTCTTCTAAGACTTAGAATCAGGAGTACGTGGGGGATCACACCCTCCTTCCCATCAAGGAACTAATAACCCAACTTCGACTTTTAGCAGTTCGGTAATGGAGGAAACTGCTCATCCTCTGCAACTCCCTTTTCTTTACTCTTTATCTAATTTCTAATCATTACTTAATTTAAGTGTTGACACTGTTGACGTCCGATGTTTAATTGTTAGACAATTTTTTTAATTCATCGAAACTATATGACTCCTGAGTTTACACTTCTTTCATCCGTCTGAGAGGTAACAAATCTAGTCGAAGAGTTTGCACACACACACACACACACACACACACACACGTACATACAATCAGTAAGTCAGTACAGACTGAGAAACACTGGGGTGCCTAACATCGGGTGGTCCGAGGAGACAGGTACCTTAAAAGGTCCGTCCTTATGACCTCACCCAACGGTAAGAGAAGAGGTCCCCTAGAAGGACTGGGTCCCAAACTTGGACCCAGAGAACGTAACGTCCGTCAAAGAAATGACAGACTCGGTGATCCCTTCGGGAGAGTGTACAATTACAAGTGTGTCTAGTCGGTTCCTAGAACAATTTTATGTGTCAAAACTAAGTCATCGAGACCTACCTCGAGAGTTAAGACGGAGAAATTGTTCGAAGTTCACCATGTCTCCTACGACCAGGTGTTTGGTGTGAAACTATCGTGAAGTTCATCGTCCGTTCCTACCAAATACGGGACCCTAACCGAACAAACAACATGTCATAAGACTTCAAGGATTTCGAAGGTAGAGATGGTTGGGAGACTGGTTTGGACAACCTTGTACCGTTACTAAGGGAGTAAGTAAACCACCGTGACATTTAGACAGTCAAGTCTCTATTAATAAAAAATAAAAGACTTGAATTTTCTCTTAAATAGTCTGTCTAAAATGAAACCCCCCGAGGTTTTAGTGACACCTGTCACTCACGTCAGTACTTTAATTTTTTACGAACGAGGAACCTTCCTTCCTTTTTTCCTTCCTTCCTTCAAGTCCACGAATGAGTACGAAACGTTGGGGAACCTGACGTCGTGTGGTCCGAAGGGACAGGTAGTGGTTGAGGTTCTCGAACAAGTTTAAGTACAGGTAGTTCAGTCACTACGGTAGGTTGGTTTAGTAGGAGACAACAGGGGAAGAGGGGGACGGAAGTCAGAAAGGGTCGTAGTCAGAAAAGGTCACTCAGTTAAGAAGTGTAGTCCATCGGTGTCATAACCTCGAAGTCGAAGTCGTAGTCAGGAAGGTTACTTATAAGTCCTGACTAAAGGAAATCCTAACTGACCAAACTATTAGCAACTATAAGTTCCCTGAGAACTCTCAGAAGAGATTGTGGTGTCAAGTTTTCGTACTTAAGAAACCACGAGTCGGAAGAAATACCAGGTTAAGAGTGTAGGTATGTACTGACGACCTTTTTGGTGTTGAGACTGAAACACCTGGAAACAGTCGTTTCTTTACAGAGACGAAAATTATACGACAGATCCAAACAGTATCGAAAAGAAGGCTCTTCGTTCGTAGAAAATTAAAGTACCGAAGTCAGTGGTAGATGTCACTAAACCCTCTGGGGGTTTGTATTTCAGAGAGTGACAAAGGTAAAAAGAGGTAGATAAACGGTACTTCACTACCCTAGTCTACGGTACTAGAATCAAAAGACTTACAACTCAAAATTCGGTCGAAAAAGTGAGAGGAGGAAGTGAAAGTAGTTATACGAGGAACCTTTCTTTCAATACTGTTTAGCTCTGTCTCATACCACTTCCTGTCCCTTCGGATTGAACGACGTCAGGTAGCCCAGTGTTTGTCTGTACTGAACCGTTGACTTGTCGTTGTTTAGACGTAAATTGTTAAACACTTCGACCTAACAATTACTGTATAATGGAACACTAGACTAAGTACTCAAAAGGGGTTCATTCAACAGACGAGGATCCTTATTCTTGACAAAATATAGTAAAACAAAGAAGGTACGTATCACTCCCGGATCTTCTCTGTTACTGTTTTAATCACCTACGGATGGTAATAGAAACTAACTTTTTTAAAGTCTAGAGAAAGGATTCTCACCTAAAACTAAGACTCCAGGTCTCTCTCTTTCCCAACTTTTCTATAGTCCAGAGACATTCTTCACTTGTCTTCTACGATCCCTTTTAAACCTGGAGAAGAACGTTAGTCTATTTATATAGGATCGGGAGTTTTGAAATGGATACCGAAAGGAATCTCAAGTCAAGTCAAGTCAGTCAAGTCAGCGAGTCAGCACAGGCTGAGAAACGTTGGGGTACTTAACGTCGTGCGGGCCGGAGGGACAGGTAGTGGTTGAGGGTCTCAAGTGAGTCTGAGTGCAGGTAGCTCAGTCACTACGGTAGGTCGGTAGAGTAGGAGCCAGCAGGGGAAGACGAGGACGGGGGTTAGGAAGGGTCGTAGTCTCAGAAAAGGTTACTCAGTTGAGAAACGTACTCCACCGGTTTCATGACCTCAAAGTCGAAATCGTAGTAAGGAAGGTTTCTTTAGGGTCCCGACTAGAGGAAGTCTTACCTGACCAACCTAGAGGAACGTCAGGTTCCCTGAGAGTTCTCAGAAGAGGTTGTGGTGTCAAGTTTTCGTAGTTAAGAAGCCGCGAGTCGGAAGAAGTGTCAGGTTGAGAGTGTAGGTATGTACTGGTGTCCTTTTTGGTATCGGAACTGATCTGTCTGGAATCAACCGTTTCATTACAGAGACGAAAAGTTATACGACAGATCCAACCAGTATTGAAAAGAAGGTTCCTCATTCGCAGAAAATTAAAGTACCGACGTCAGTGGTCCACGTCACTAAAACCTTGGGGGTTTTTATTTCAGACTGTGACAAAGGTGACAAAGGGGTAGATAAAGGGTACTTCACTACCCTGGCCTACGGTACTAGAAACAAAAGACTTACAACTCGAAATTCGGTTGAAAAAGTGAGAGAAGAAAGTGAAAGTAGTTCTCCGAAAAATCAAGGAAAAGTGAAAGACGGAATTCCCACTACAGTAGACGTATAGAGTCCAATAACTATAAAAAGGGCCGTTAGAACTAAGGTCGAACACGATGGAGGTCGGGTCACAAAGAGTACTACATGAGACGTATCTTCAATTTATTCGTCCCACTGTTATACGTCAGAACTACATGAGGAAAAGGATAAAGGAATCTCAATCCACAGAACAAAGCTTAAGATAAATCCAAACATGAATTCTACTGAGAGATATATTTTTACAAGTCTGTAGGACTCGTCTCCTTTATTTTTCATCTAAATTATTATCATGTGTACTGTACTAATTCCTTTTTATATACACGAAACGTCTTTATCTCCTACTTTAAAAGTTCTGTCCTTCTTCTATTACATACTTATTCTATTCATTGAGAAGAGATAAAAGTAACACTTTCTAGTGTCTTTCAAATATTATGACGTCCGAACTCACGTTCGGTATAAGAGTACGAACTCCTTACTTATCTAATCCACTGAAGTGTATGGAGACCTGACTTACACCAGTTCTATCTTTACAGAGTGCGGAACATCTCATCTGGTACGACTTTACCTGTTGTTCTTTTCTACACTCAAGGACCGTTAGTGAATGGACGTGAAAAACGGATTTTCAAAAAATTAGGGTGGACCTACCCGATCTTTTCTACTGAAAACTCAAGAGACTGTTTAACTCTCAAACACTAAAAAATTTTATTAATTACGGATAATGATTATTGATATATCATATATAATTATTAATATTTTTAATAATAATTTGTAAAACATACTAACTGAAAGTCTTACGTTTCCGTCAGATCTTCGACTATCTCTGTTATCTATAGAAGAAAAAAAATAGTCTCGTCGAGAGGAAGGTGTGGGGTCTCTCAATGTTGTAAATATCCAAGACGAGTTTGTGAAGGTCGATCTTGTTTGTTAGACATACACTTGTGTTGGTAAAAACACCCTATCATAAAGAGACAGTGATCTTTTTATCGAGTAGAAATGGTATTTTTAAAATATTTTGTCACTTTTCGTGTTTTATTTTTAATTTTTATAGATATTATAAGTTATGATTGTGAGTCTCTGTTGGTGATAATTGGAAAACTACATATACGGGTCCACACACACGCGTATATATATCAAAATAAAACTTTTTTTAGTCTGATGGGTATAAAATCTTGGCTGAAATTGGTAGGAAACAGTAATTATAAAAAGGTATTACAGTCAAAGTTTGCAACTTATTGGTGTAAATCCCAAAATTTTATCGATATTAATGATTTCAAAAAAAAGAAGATAGTTCAGTTTTGTATGGAGAAATATTAAATGTACATAAACAGGAAAGAGACGGGCGGTCTGGATGTACGTTATTTATCACAGTAAGATGAAAAAGTCCGGTTGTGAAATTTGTACACTTCTGACGGAAGTCTAGCACGACTCAGAATAAAATCCCAAAATTAGTCGGAGTCTAAAAGTTCGGAGAAGGTACCGAGGAGTCCAAGGTGATAGTACTTTCGAAAGGAGACCCAAGTAAAGTCAAACAGTCAAAGGGGGGTTTTAACCTATTTTATAAAGTCCCTTCAAATCTTCTCTTGGTAGTGGAGAAAAAACCACCTTAAACCTTATATAAATACATCAGTCATAGGACAAATTAAAGACGTTAGAGTGGAGTAACAACTGGACGCCTCTGAAGGTACAGAACGAGAATGTGGACGACGAGAACTCAAGGGTGGTAGAGGTGGTGGTGGAACGATGTAGAGGATTAGGACGTGAGTCTACCGAGACTTGGACTTACGTACTGGAAAACATATAAGAAAGTAATTAGGTCGTGTATAAGTAACTTGTGAACGATACACGGTCCTTGACGACCCCCGTGGTCCCTATACTACCACAAGATACGAACAGTTGTCTGAATTGTTAGACATTATTTCTTTCCCTGTCTCGTTCTACGATGCCTTCGAGTGTCGTCAGGAATGCACCAATTCCGAACCCATTCTGGAACGACTTCTTTACACTAAATCCACTTCTGGACTTCCTTAAGAACACTCTCAGTCAGGTAACAAGGTCGGGGGACTTTATTAAGACCCAGAGATAAAAAAAAGAAAGTCACTCACTATCTTTACTGTGGATATGATAGTATACTTAACAGTTCTTTACCACTTGTGTTGTCTCGGGTCTTGTCCAGAAACAGTGTGATATCTGGAAAGGGGTTTGAAAAGGTCTAGGCAGATCAACACAAAACGTATTTCTTTGAAAAAGGATATACTCTTTTCTTATATTTTTATTTTTTGCCACCTATAGACAGGTACATATTGACTAAGTGAACCGACATGGACTTTGATTGTGTTGTGACATTTGGTCGATGTGAAGTTGTTTCTAAAATTTTTATATTATATACCCTAGATCTTTTTACCATATCTATTCGAATAAACGTTTCGTCTTTCTCTCTGTGTTTGTATCCCTCGTTCCTTCTATCGTTTCGCTTTTCCTCCCACCTTACTTAACCCTATAACCCTAACTGTATGTATGTGACACGACACGACACGAATTAAAGAGTCAACATAGGCTGACAAACGTTTTGGTACCTGGTGTCGTACGGTCCGAGGAGACAGGTACCCCTCAGAGGTCCGTTCTTACGACCTCACCCAACGGTACGGGAGGAGGTCCCCTAGAAGGGTTGGGTCTCTAGTTTGGTCCAGAGGACGAAACGTCCGACTAAGAAATGACTGACTTGGTGGTCCCTTCAGGTTCTTATACCCTCACCCATCGGACAGGGAAGAGGTCCCCTAGAAGGACTGGGTCCTTAACTTGACCTCAGAAGACGTAACGTCCGTCTAAGAAGTAGTCGACTCGATAGTCCCTTCAGGATACATATTTTACCCGAAGAGTTCACCACCATCACCAATTTCTTAGGTGGACGGTTACGTCCTCTGTAGTCTCCTCGGACCGCCGATGTCAGGTATTCCAGCGTTTCTAAAGCTGTACTGACTCTCTGACTCGGCCTCTTCCGTTGCCGTGGGGTGAGGTCATCAGAACGGACCTTTTAGGGTACCTGTCTCCTCGGACCACCCGACGTCAGGTACCCCAGCGATTCTCAGCCTGTGCCGACTCGCTGAAGTGAAACTGAAAAGTGAAAGTACGAACCTCTTCCTTTACCGTTGGGTGAGGTCACAAGAACGGGCCTCTTAGGGTCCCTACCCCCTCGGACCACCCGACGACAGATACCCCAGCGTGTCTCAGCCTGTGCTGACTTCACTGAATCGTCGTCGTCGTCGTCGTCTCTCTGACTTGTGTGGACATATTTTATCTATTGATTACTCTTGGATGGTATACCGTGGCCTTTGAGAGGAATTTCAAGACGCTACTGGATTTGTCCTCCCTTTAGGTTTTTTCTTCCTATATTTTTCTCCTATATATTTTTTCTTCCCTATAAAGATTTGTATCTCGACCAAATGAAACGATATGTCGTCTTTGATTGTGTCATAACGTTTCGTTATTTTATTTATAGTTACAATTTTTTATTTTAAAAGAGGTACTTAGTTAAACGTCACCTATTTCTTATACCAATTATGCATAAACGAGAAGTACAATCTTGAGGAACGAAATTAGCTAATACACGAATTTCGGCGGTTTCAGAACAGGACCTACCTCACACCCGTACTGTGAAGTGTGGTCGAGGACTACGAGACCTTCACCCGATAACTAGTCCACGAGACCGAACACTTCGATTACACACGGTAATTTAACAGAACGGAGAAACCCACCGCAAGAATCTTTAACGAGAAACAACCTACCACTCACACAATTTCGCACAAAAGGAAGTGTATGACTTCGAAGAGAGGTACTAAGAACAGGTGCAAGGGGACGGGGAAAAACGAGAAAATTTACTAATACCTGAGTAGTAAGAAAGTTCAGGATGAGACCGAGACATTATAGGTTTCCCTGGGTAAACAAAAGGTTTCTCGGTTCGTAAACAAATGTGGGATGTAGCTTGACTCCAGAAGACGTAACGTCCGTCTAAGAAATGGTTGACTCCATACTCCCTTCGACAAATGTGGAGTGTATGTTTGTTGACTTT
Organism: Capra ibex; assembly: GCA_006410555.1. Taxonomy (NCBI): domain Eukaryota; kingdom Metazoa; phylum Chordata; class Mammalia; order Artiodactyla; family Bovidae; genus Capra; species Capra ibex. The sequence continues at coordinate 62,463,060 of SJYO01026388.1, read as the reverse complement.
TTGTTAGAAAATAAACGGTTGGATAAAACTGTAACGTCTCTGTGTGTAATTAGAAGGAATAAGAGTGGGTGGAACTTGTTGATGGACCTACCCTTTTTTCACTTCCTAACAAAAGATTATCGTTGTATCTATAAAGAAAAGGACTTAACAATGCAGTAAAATAGTACAACTACACACAAACTGTGTAACTACCCTTCGAGGGTCTTTCTCCCCCACCGAACGACATTTTACATCACTCACAGACCCATGGTTCACGTTGGGTCCCCGACGCCAATGATAATCGTTGGTGGAGTTAGGGACACCATCCGGTCCCTGTGTTCTTCCTGAGAGACAGAACACACGTTTGACGACATCTTTTCATATACCGACTGTGTAAAGAAATACACCTTGTTATTAAGAAAAACTTTAATGAAGGTTCGAACCAAATTCATGTCGGAACGGTTTTTACGGTCTGGTAGGAAAAGACGAGTATTGAGACACTGAAGTAAGTCAATTTCTTCCGTAAAAAATCCCTGGTAGAGGAGACAAAACGACCTCTACAATAAACTATAATAGATTACAAGAAGGTACTTGAATGACCTTTTTGTCCGGTAAAAGAAAAACCTAAATACAACATTACGGTAGTAAATATGTTTAAGTAGTGTCCGGACAAAACTCTCAAAAAATAAGAATTAAAATCGTTATTATACAATGACTTAAAGACCCGTCTCTTGTGAAAAAAAAAAAAAAAANNAAAAAAAAAAAAAAAAGACAGACCGTCACTCAGTGCCAAAATTATGGAACTTTCCGAACGGTGTCCGAGGAAAGAGTGTACACCCAACGTGAAACTTTATTGTCACCCAACTTGACCGACTACACTAAAAATCTAATCGAGCAACCGTCTCTCGAATCTCTCGTCTCCATGTCCCCATAATACAACCTCCAGAGTCCGTTCCACTTTCAGGTGGAGCTAGAGGGGACGGCTGAAACTACTATATATCTTTCACAAAGAGGGTCTATGGTCCGTACTCCGTCTGGGAGTCGTCCTCTGTCCCGACTGACAGTCCAAAAGTGTAAATCGTTCTTAAAAAAAATTTACTATGAAACTACAGTAAGAACCTCGATAGTCTGTGCGTCCCTAGTGACTTATAAAGACGTGAAGAGATTCGGACACTACATATTTGATCGTCGATAAAAGTCCAGTGTAAAGAATCGTATCCCACGATGTAAAATAAACGTAGAATCGTTACTGACTCAAGGAGAACGTGTCATAACTTACAAAATGACAAGCTCATACGATAAATAACCAAGAGATTATAAATTGTTCACGAGCCAATTTTGTACTTTCGTAATACTCGTTAATTATTTAAGAACTATTTCAAATAAATAGGAATGTAATATTTAGTCTACTAGTAACTTTTCAACAAGACATGGTATGTAGTTTCGACATTGCTACTTATTCTGTAACTAAACGGAAGTCACTCAAGTGTCAGGTGACCGTGTAGGTCCTTACGGTCCTCTTTTAATGTAAGTCGCACTTTTGATAGAAAGATCTCCCTTTTCTCCCACCATCCCCTAGTGTCTTTCCCAAGTAAAATCACAAAATATTCTCCTCCTCTGTCTTCTGGTCCTTTATGAGGTTCTTGATCGATGTCCATGTGTCCGAACTCCTTTACGGGTACATTAACCACTCTGCTGTCGTGAGGTCTGTCTCGTCGTCCGTAGTTAAACTGTGATCTAGACTAATTCACGATTGGTACCCTGTGTCCCGTAGTCAGACACCCTGTCACCCCTTCCACCACCAGGCACCCTCAGTGCTTTCGAAGGTGTGTCCTCGAACACGACTCGTACTTTTTACCAATCACGAGAAAGCGAACATATGGAATCCATCCCGTTAGGTCCTGTTCTTAGACTGAATGACATCCTCTACCTCCGGCGGTGTATACAAAGGACCTCTAATAGCTCATATACTGTGTTTCGAAAAAAAAGAATCCACTATTTGGGAGTCCATTCCAATCCCACCCGAAGGATCCATCGAGTCACCGTTTCTTAGGAGAACGGTTACGTCCTCTACACCCAAGTTAGGGACCCTCCTCTGCCCTCCTACGGACCTCCTCCTTTACCGTTAGGTGAGGTCATAAATACGTGGACACACACGTGGGTGGGGTGGGACGAGACGGGGTTGGTGTTGAGTGGGTCCACAGGTGTACACCGAGGTTCACCTTGGTACCACCGTCGCCCCTTTCTCTTGGTTCCGGAAGGGGGAGGATTGGTCGACGGTCCGTCTCGGGACCGGTTTGTGGTCCTGTCCTCAAGGACCTCCTCCTTTACCGTTGGGTGAGGTCATAAGAACAGACCCTTTAGGGTACCTGTGTACTCGGACCACCCGATGTCAGATACCCCAGTGTTTCTTAGCCTGTGCTGACTTACTGACCCGTGTGTGTACGTTTTAATCCCCCTCAGATGTACGGGGTGTTTGTCTACGGAGGATTCCAACCTTGTCTTGTTTACGAATGTCGCTTGCATGGTCTTTACCACTCTTATTACTTGATGTCAGTGTATAAAACTTCCCTTACTTGTGCCTTAACGTTCAACACTCCTTTACGACTCTGACCTAGTCAAAGAGTTGCCTTTATTCTTCATCGGAAAGTGTCAACGTGTTAGTAAATATATAAAAACAACTAGTGTGCGTTTCGTGTCTACCTTTAAGTCCTTACGACTCTACTATATATTGAAAGGCTTTTCCCTTAAATTCCTAGAGATCACGTGCCTTCCCCAGTTCCCTATACCATTTTCTCTTTCTCTTGTGTCCGACGTCATGAGTGTCTGCCATGTAGACACGGTGTCCATCACTTGTCTACTTTGTTTAATTTTAGTAGACAAAGATGATGAGTAAAGTTGGGTGAACGTAGTAAGACCCGGTTGAAAACTTTCGGCTGAATCGACTCGAAGGAGAAGACATTAAGGGCTATTTACCGTTATGTAACCTATGTGTGTCCATTGCTACTCAAGACTTCTGTACTTGGTTTCTTCTGTTTGAGGACTGTTGGTTCTACCATAGGACACCTTATTCAGTCCAAATTCGTTAATTCGTTCTTTTGGGGACACTGGTCTTTCAAGTACCGAAATGAGTGTCGACGATAGAAAACCCCCGGGTAACCGACCACCCTAAGTCCTTCATGGAACCCCGAAGACGAATCACCCCTTCTTAAGAAATCCGTCGTGAGTGAGCGAGTCTACAATAAAAGAGAGGTTTTCAGTCCCACCAGACAGGTTCAGGAAAGTACCGACCCCCTGTTTCTTCTCTTCCATAAGACCTCGTCCGTTCACTGTCGGGGAGGGTTCAACATCTCACCCGGGACCTCTGTTCGGTACGAAAGGTGTCAAGAGTGTAAACGCACTCAGACACGTAAGTGTTCATCCTTAGCTTTATCGATCTCAATATATTTCTGTTGACTACGTCTAAGACTTGAAATTACACACTTACAACACTTTAGTATCTTCTATGATTCTTAAGAGGTTTAGTCAGATATTTCTTCCAGTGTATGTCCGACCATATCTTATGTCTTCTTGGACAAGACTTGTTCCGAATGTTCTTCTTCTGTTCCTGTCCCACTACTATCTTTATGAACGGAAGGTACATAGACGGATTTCCCAAAATAGTCATGAAATCCCTCCTTTCTAACCCCCATAATGTTGTTTGGTGGAACTTCGACATAGAATCAACAATATGGAGTCCTAAAAATTCACATTATAATTATTTACTATGTAAAATACAAATATTGTAGTCAAGTCCTAGACAGTCAGTAGATAGATTAGATTAGATTTATTTTTCATTACGATAGACTTGAACGATGTCTACTGTAGGATTGATACATCCAGGTCAACCTTAACCGTTTCTATTATTAGTCGTTTAAAGTGATTTACCACGGACTTGTTCCGTTTAAGGAGAAACCCACACGGTCTACTTGTAGGTGTTCGAATACGAACAATGTATCTAGGTACCTTACAACCTCTCGGTCTTGTCTGTAGTTCACGTAACGGGAAGTAATATGTCCCGTTATTACTTCTACGACGTCCTGTTCCCCTGAAGAACTCCTTACCTGAAAGTGGGGATCTTGGACTTGAGACCCGGAGTCGGGGGTCAACCTATGAAAAAGTTCATGTGGGTTGTCAGAACCCCCCTTTTCCCTACACCTACAGGTCATCCTCCTACATAGTATATTCGTAAAACTAGAAGGAGTTCCTTAACGTAAAGAGTTAAACTACTTGTATAGCACTTATAACCCGAAGAGAACCTCTTCCTTTACCGTTGGGTGAGGTCACAAGAACGGACCTCTTAGGGTGCCTACCCCCTCGGACCACCTGACGGCAGATACCCCAACGTGTCTCAACCTGTGCTGACTTCGCTGAATCGTCGTCGTCGTCGTCGTCGTCGACCTCCGAGTCTGTAATTTCTTAGACGGACGTTATGTTGGTCCTGTCTCTTCGGTCGTCTCTGAATAAATCTTCAAGAACGAGGAAAAAAAAGGAGACCGACGGTCTCTCACATATAGAGAAACGTGCCGACAAGCTCGATGTAAGTACGATTTAGCGAAGTCAACACAGACTGAGAAACATTGGGGTACCAGACATTGGTCGGCCCGAGGAGACAGGGACCCCTAAGAGGTCCGTTCTTACGACCTCACCCGACGGTACGGGAGGAGGTCCCCTAGAAAGTTACGTCCCTAGTTTGGATGTAGAGAATATAGAGGTCGTAACCGTCCATCCAAGAAATGGTGATCACGGTGGACCCTTTGGTGTTTAAACTCTACCGACTACCACTCTCTCGACCCCCTTTTACCCACCACCGTCACTACACAGAGTACCATGTCTACCCGTGTCGACACCGGACTGGTCAGCTAGTCGAGAGTCCTCGTCATCCTCCCGGAGGACGGACAGAAAGATCAGTCTTCGGTTAGGACGATCTGACATCTTCCAGAGTAGTATTTTGTCCCCCTTCAGACGAAATAAATAATACTCCTCTTTTTATAGTGAAAAGAAGACTCGTTTATACTCGTAAAGACTTCTGTGTAGCCGCTGAGGAAAATCTTCTCAAAACTCGAAAATCCCTACCTTTGTGGATCCTACTTTTAGAGAAGGACCCTTCACTCAAATACTCTACGGTGGAGAAGGCAACAACAAATCAGTGATTAATTTCCTCCCTGAAAGGGTCACCAGGTCACCACTTCTGAAACGGAAGGTTACGTCTCCGACGTCCAAGATAAAGACCAACCCCTCGATACTAGGGTGTACGGAGTGTCGGTTTTTTGGTTTTGTGTTTGGTCTTCGTTATAACATTGTTTAAGTTACTTTTGAAATTTCTACTAGGTGTACTTTTTTTTTAGAATTTTTTTTTTATACTCGAATTCCTTTTCAGAACCCTTAAGGTTCTACAGTTTGTAGGGTCCTTCCCCTCACTTTGAATCTCCCCTTCTTCTCCCCTCTGTAGCCTCTTAAGCACCCACTGGTGTGACGGGGATTGGTCTAAGGGGGTTCAGACGTCTCTGAAGGTCAAGGGAGATCTTAAGTTGTGGTGAGGAAAGTCCTTTAGAAGTTCAGTTCTCTATGAGTCTAAATTTCTTCAGCACATGACAGTACACCCCCCTTGTCTGGGTCCCGTCCTCTACTTGTAGGTTCCGCAATGTTCTAAGTCCGACCTTTTAGTCGTAGGTCCGTCTACAGACACGAACGGATCACAATCTTCTAAGACCTCGTGTCGTAAAGGACGGAGGTAGGTAAACGTAGGCAAGGGAGAGTGTCCTTACGAGAAAGGGATCAATAAATGTCTCTCTGGGAAGACCGGTCTAGTAAGATAGAAGGATGTAAAGGTAAGAAGAAAATCTCCTACGGTAAGTGAAGAAAGTGTCGTATTTAGTTTTAGACGGGAAACTAAAATAAAGTCAGTACATTGATTATGAACACCCGTAGATAAGACAAGTCCGTGTAAGATTCGTCTTTATTGATCTACCTTGTTCCTTTTCCGGGGACGGGAGACGAGGGGAAGACTCCACCGCCCATGGTTGTCGCGTGTGAAGCCATTCCGACGGGACGAGAGTCGAGACTATACCGTTAAGTAAATACGGTGTGACTTTCCCACTTTCACCCCTGAAAATTATGGGTGGGAAGAATTCGTCTGTGCCTTGACACCTTAAGGGTTCACCGAGTCGCCATTTCTTAGATGGACTTTACGTCCTCTGGACTCAAGTTAGGGACCCAACCCTTCTAGGGAACCTCATCCTTTACCGTTGGGTGAGGTGTTTGTCTCCTCGGACCACCCGATGTCAGATACTACAGTCTCAGCCTGTACTGACTCGTGTGTTTGCAGTCGTTGTCGTGGAGGAAAAGTGTCTTCTCCTTCACCACTATATCCTTCCAATTGTGTGAGTGGGACCCAGTCAAACAAGTAGTAGAGAACCAAATTCCTGTCTGTGAGAGAATACTAAACAGAAGAGGTCACCTTATATTCGAGATACTTCAATCCTTGGTAGGTACAGAGTAAGGGACCACATGGGAGTTGTAGACCATGTACTCCACAAATATTTATAAACGTCTTGCTAACTTTCTTTTTTTCTCATGAATGTTTATGGGTAATCCTGGTAGACCCGATAAAATCATTTTTCCGACGTGTAAATTCTTTTACGAGAAAGGTAGGGACAACCGACACACTACCGTCTTAGTCCGGTAGAACTAGAACGGAAGATGGTGTATTTTTACGTAAATAACATGTCGACATAATTTGATGACGTACGAACAACCACTTATAACTTCGACTTTAAATTTAAGAAGAAAGTAATGACGGAGGACAGAGGGGATAAATAACTACGGCGACACAAATCAGAGGTCCTTCGCCTCGACTCAAGGACTTTACTTTTGGTGGAGGGGAGCTGAACCGAAACCCGACGTACTGAGTCCCCGACCGAGATTGTGGGACCGTCGTCTTGAGTTGTCGGTCTTCAAACCTCCTCTGAAATAAAACCATAGATTCATTCTTCCTTTATGGACCACGTTGAACAGTCGGAACTTCTCCTTTTTTCTGTCAGTAGTAGTATTATTTTCACCATAGGACCCACTTCCACTCTGACAAATGTTCGTACACAGAACACGTGTGAACCGAAACACGACGCCACGTCCTACAAGTGACACCGAGGTACCTTCGGCGAGAAACAACAACCACTTGGAGCCATGGAACCTCAACGAAACCTCTCTGACTATTAATAGTCCAAAGGTTTAATTACTTAATTACCCTAAGTGTTTACTAGCTTGTATTAGTTCTTGTCCGATTTTTACGAAGCTCCGATTTTGGTTACTTTAGTGTTCCTTTTCAGAGGTATTGACTCCATAAGTACCTTTCCAAAGAATCGTTCACCCGGTTTCTACGATTACTGGTACTATTATCCGCACGACGATCTAACATCCTGTGACCCGATTTGGACACCACAGTGGAGTAAAGAAAAAGACCATTAAGAACAACATTTCTCCTAATAGGGACAAAGTGTGAAGTCGTCCGAGTGACTTGGGCAACTCTAATTCAACCCTAGGTTTGGGCCAAGGGTGACTAAGGTTCTAAATCCCCAAATTGGTGGGACCACACATAAAAGGTCCTAGGAGAAGTCCCGGAGTCCCTTTCCTCTCCCCCACCCTTGCCACTGGAGACTAAGGTCCGTAAAGGGAGAAGTGGACGAACTAGACTGTATACCTCGAATCATTCTGTGACCCGACCTCTCCTCCCAGAAGAGTCTAAAAATCCTACAAGGAGACCACAAAAAAAAAAAACAGTAAAGGACGGGAAGACGGAGGTAGGATCTCTCATTAAACCATGTAAACTCTCTTCTCAGTTGTTTCTCCTCTAAGTAAGGGTTGAGTTCTCATAAAACGTTCTTCCACAATAGTGGGGTAAAATACCTCCCTTGTGATTCTACACTCCATCTCCAATTAAACGTGTTACAGTGTATCGAAGGGGTACCAACTTAAGGATGCACTCGGAATTAAAAAGGGGCAGGTTTCGAAACAAGAAGGGTTCTGGTCTAACACAGGGAAAGGGTATCTCCGAGAGAAGAGCACAGACCCACTGACCGCACCCATGGGGAAGGAGTCCCCTCTCTGCACTCCACTTCGGTCTCGGGGGTGACGGCGCGCCAAAGACGGTGAAGGCGAGGAGTCTCTACGGAGAGTAAGGTGTAGGCCAAGAAACACCTCCCTAGAAAGTCACTCGACAACTACCAATAAAACGAGAACACCGGTGCAGAGACACAAGGGAATGGAGCCTTTCTACACACTATGTCCCTCCTTTCGTCCTCAATCCTCCGTTTCTTCCGTCAAGAAACTACGAATCACGAGGCAACACTTTTGAGTCCGACCGCTGTGACCTACGAAGACCTTCTCCTCACCCGTCTACTTAACATGACGAACCTCAAGTTTTCCTTCTTGACTGTCCCGAGTTTCCTCCTTTCCTTTGACCCCTTACACGGTCTGTGAAGAGAGATAACGTGTGAATAAGTGTCTCGGGGGTTTTCCTCTAAAGAGACACCACATCCCCACCCTACCCTTCTATATTGTGGGCTCGAGGACCCTCGGATCCGAACCGAACTTCGACTCCTTAAGGCGCGGAGACCCCCCGTAGAACCCCAACCCTTCGTTCGTGTCGTCACTACTGGTGCACCCTGTCTTCTGGTCCCGGAAGAGGATTGTGACAGTTTAGGTCTACTACTGTCCCTTAAAACGTACTGACCCCTCCACATTGATTTCGGGGTTACGACTGTCCCTAACCTAAAGAGCGGTAGAGTCTCTTTTCACGTGCACCTCGGTTCCTTCTGTTCTTTATTTACACTATAAAGAACGTGAGATCAAAACGTCTGGTTTAAAATCTAGGTGATGTCTAGGTAAGGAAACCGACTGCTTTTTAAAAAGGACATCAATGTGTCTGTCTATAAGGACCTTCTTCAACATATTAGATCGTAGGAGTCGGAACGACGCCTATTTTTAGAGTAGGAGTTGACACTGTTGTCGCTAAGAAGGGTTTGGAACCGAAATTCCTTCCGTACTACTCGACTGTTTTAAGGTATACCGTCCTCCCTAAGAAGACACGTCAGAGAAGTGACACACCCCTTAGACTTTCTTGTTCCCTCGTTATCGTTGTCGGAAATTTCTTTCATCCATTTCATTTTAAAAGAAATTTCCTTTTTTCCATTTATGAGGACAGATTACTAGGAAACTACTCCCTGAGTTGAAAGAGTAGACGACTGGTGACTACCTATATACCTGACATAGGAAGGGAGAAAAGGAGAGAGGATAGGGAAAGAAGAAAGGAAGAGTAAAGTAATAAGAAGACAGAAGACGGTAAAAAAAGTGAGAGAGACACTTAGAGGGTCGGAGTAAGCCTTAAAGTAGGTCGGTTGTACTATTCACATAACGAACTAGCTGATTACGTACTGACTCTTTCCCCTCTGTACGTCCCTCCTCAATCTTATTCCAATCGTGTAGTGTCAGGACGGTTCCTCAGGAGACCGAGAGATCTCCCCTGACGCACAGTCACGACTCTAGAGAGTGTCGGAGCCGCTTCGTCCTTCGCTCTTCGTCCTGAGACACTGCACTGAGTCACACGGGTTCTACTCTTCTTTACCCACGAAACCCTCTTATCGTAGATCACACCCGTGACTCTGGTCCCTCTTTAACGTAAAACCTGAAGTGTCGTATCTCACACAAGGTCCTTTTGAAACAACCCAAAACTTTCTTTTGTTAATACTGTAACTGAAGAATTATCTTCCCTGTCTTAAGAATGAGAGTTCAGAGTCATAAAGGACTCAAGAGGACCGTACCTCTACTTACGTTTCAGTGAACACCCAAAGGTTCGACTCCGTGTTGTCTGGTACACACGTACGAGTCAACGAGTCAGGACAGACTGAGAAACGCTGGGGTACCTGACATCGGACGGTCTGAGGACACAGGATCCTAAAAAGTCCTTTCTTATGACCCCACCCAACGGTAAAGGAAGTGGTTCCCTAGAAGGGTTGGGTCCCTGACTTGGACTCAGGAAGTAACCGTCAGGAAGTAAGGAATGGTGTCTTGGTGCACCCTTCGGGTGTCAGCTGGTCTCGTCAGACGATTTAAGGTGTTCTTGAGAAACGAAAAAGTACCGTCAGCTTTCAAGTAAATTACGGTCCTGAATAAACCTATACTTTATCAGTAAAACTTTTACAAGTCCACTTCTTTATTACGGGACTGAGAGTTGTACACTAAAGTACGAAACTCTTTCCATTATAATTGAACGTCGTACACTAAGGTTCGTCTCGGCTCGGTACCTCACAGACGACCAAAGGATCGGTAAGAATTTAATTCCGCGACGTTAGACAATGTATTTAGAGATAAAAGAATAAAATCCAAGTCGGTCGTAAAACGATCACTTATTTAGTCTGTCGGGTCTACAGTAAAGAGGGACCGATCTATATTTAGTGTTGGTTTTACGACCGATCCAAACGGTTTTAACGAAGTATACAGTTGTTTTAGATAGCAATGACGGGGTCCTAAGAGCGAAAGGGGGTTTCCTTATTTCTCTAGTAAACGGTAGTTATGTCATAGTCTCTTATTCCGTAAGGACACAACTTATTATTTCAGGAGGGACACAACTTATTATTTCAGGAGGGACACTTCAAAATGTCACATATTTACCTGTCCCACATGGGGGAATGGTACCTGAACCTCTTGGAAAATCTCCATAACGAAAAGAGGAATCTCTACTGGATTGTCTCAGAACTACTCCTAGGTGGTGAAGGGTCCTGATCTTCTTCCGTACCTCAGGTACTGGTTAGGTAAAGAAATCCCCGACATAATCAGTCCCATGACATAACGACATTCTCTATTGACTTATAGAGTCACACAATTGGGTCTCTTCTACATAAAGAATGAGTGTAGTGTGTAGGTTATACCTACGAGACGACGGGAACGAGGGAGTTCACTGAGGTAGTAGTGGATTGAAGGGGACACTCTCGAAGGGATTAGGAGACGTCGACCGTCCGAACTGTCTTTTCTCTTCCCCTTACACGTCAGAATGAACCCCTCAAAACACCCAGTTCGGACTTCCCTCTTACGGTGGAGGGGTAGAGTAGGGGAGGGGAGTCTTACATCAGACAACAAGTTAAGGTTCACGTTCCCTCTACCGTTCACACCCCATGAAGACTTGGGTCGTTCTCTTTACTCTAACACTTATACACCAGTCGAGGTGGTGTCTACGGTCTGAAGAAAGACCAGGAAGGGAAGTGGGAAAGTAGGGAAAGAAGGAAAGGTTTAGATACCTCAAGAACGACGAGACCACTCTGCAAAGGTACAAGATAGGTAGGAATTACCATGGAATCACCAGACCCATGGTGAAGACATGACCCTTTTGCTTAAATCTGAACCCACCCACCAGACCTTCCCTTAAGTCTTTGTTAACGAAATTTTACAAAATTAGTAATTCTACCTTTTCCCATTTTTACTTATTTTATACTGACTGTGTATATATAGAAATCATATAATAAAAGGTGTCTTTCCGACGTTTTAAGGACTACACCGGACTGTAGTATCTTTACGTTACAAAGACTTTACTTAACTCGGGTATATAAAGTATATACCTCCTTCGATATAGATCAGATTTAGTTATGAATCGTTAATAATAAGCTAGGGACCCAACCCTTCTAGAGGACCTCTTCTTTTGTCGTTGGGTGAGGTCATGAGAACGGACCTTTTAGGGTACCTGTCTCCTCGGACCATCCGATGTTAGGTACCCCAGCACTTCTCAGTCTGTGCTGACTCGCTGAAGTGAAAGTGAAAGTATTACTTATTATTCGTCATTGTAAAATTCAAGTTTAAAAAGTTCAATCACTTCCTACCTAAAGATGAGAGGTAGAACTGGATACCGAACACTATTTTCCATCGACGGCCTCTCACTAAGTTAATGTTGTTGAATCTTTAAATTTAATATCTTTGTTTCTTTGTAAGTAGAGTAAGTATCGATTGGAAGTCGAATAAGGTTCCACCCCACCCCCACTCCTTCATCCCTTCCCCATCCCGACCTCTCAGCACCTCTCCTTCTATTCCTGTCAATTTGAAGAAATTTAGTTACCATAAATTAAGTAGTCTAATATAATCTGTGTCATGAAAAATTTTTAACCCGTTGAACAGTCATAAAAGGAGGAGTATTCTTAAAATCACTTCTTTAATTACGTAAACATTTCTAACGATTTTCTCTGTCTCCTTAATTCCTGTCTATCGTGTATTTCTTTGCACCCGAATTTCGTGTCTTATTTTGAAATCCGTTTCGTACCAATTCAATAAAGAAAGACTTTTAATTTGTAAAATAAAATCAAATAAAAATTTTATAGAGGGAATAACTACTTGGTTATTCCATTTTCTCTTAACACTATTGAAAAGTAAAGACGAAAAGTTCCCCATTATGTAAAACGAAATAAGTGAACACTCCGACTTTGGTAAAATAACAACTAAAATATTTCGAACTCATTTGTTCAAGACAAATGGTCATTCGGGTGTAACTGTACCAACATTAGAAAGAAGGAGTGACCTACTAAGTAAATGATATCTCTTTAAGAAAGGAGTCTTACATTCGAAGCAATCCTGTTTAAGAATCGAAGTAGTGACATAAGGATCGTAGATTTTCTTATAGACTGTTATTACTTAGACGGATAGTTACGTCCTCTGCGATCAAACTACGGACCCAGCCCTTCTAGGGGACCTCTTCCTTTACAGTTAGGTGAGGTCATAAGAACGGACCCTTTAGGGTATCTGTCTTCTCGGGTCACCCGATATCAGGTGTTCGACCTGTGTTGGCTGACGGATTTGTTGTTTTTCACGTTCGTCCCCAGGAAAGTAAGGAGAAAGTAACCCAGCATTACAGGACCTAGAATTGGACTTCTACTTAATCTAGTAAAACAGTTGAGATACTTACTGTATAACTTTCAAATAAGTAAATGAGAAATTGAGTAAGTCAGTAACTACATGAAACACAAACATTGTTATTCGACCCTTAACTCCTGGTGTCCTTAAATTTTCTACATCGGGGATTCTTCATGATTTAAGTGACTTCTAATTTTTCAGATAAGTCTTCAGTTACTATACTACTGTTCGTGTTCCTTAAACTTATCCGGTTCCGTCACATTGGAAAGAAGTCAAGTCAACGAGTCAGGATATAGACTGAGAAACGCTGGGATACCTGACGTTGTACGGTCCGAAGGGACAGGTAGTGGTTGAGGACCTCCAATGAGTTGAGTACAGGTATCTCAGTCACTACGGTAGGTTGGTAGAGTAGGAGACAGTAGGGGAAGAGGTAGACGGGAGTTAGAAACGGTCGTAGTCCCGGAAAAGGTTACTCAGTCAAGAAGTGTAGTCCACCGGTTTCATAACCTTAAAGTCGAAGTCGTAGTCAAGAAGGTTACTTATAAGTTCTGACCAAAGGAAATCCTACCTGACCAACCTATAGGAACGTCAGGTTCCCTTAGAGCTCTCAGAAGAGGTTGTGGTGTTAATTTTTTGTAGTTAAGAAGTCGTGAGTCGAAAGAAATATCAGGTTGAGAGTGTAGGTATGTACTGATGACCTTTTTGACATCGAAACTGATCTGACCTGGAAACAACCGTTTCATTGCAGAGACGACAGATCCAACAAGTATAGAAAAAAAGGTTCCTCGTTCGTAGAAATTTAAAGTACCGACGTCAGTGGTACACGTCACTAAAACATCGAGGGTTTTTATTTCAGAGAGTGACAAAGGTAACCAAGGGGTAGATAAACGGTACTTCACTACCCTGTCCTATAGTACTAGAATCAAAAGAATTACAACTCAAAATTCGGAAAGAATCCCTGTGAGAAAATACTCAATCATGGACCCCCGGTACTGAAACAAGAGGATTTTCGAAAATCCCTTTTCGATCCCTTAGGGTGTTCAAAGACTTTGACCTAACTATCGAGGAATCCCCGTCTTTTTTATGGAAGTGAACATAGTGGATACTTCCCGTCTCTGAAAGAAGATCAAACAACAAGAAGTCGACGAGTCAGTACAGACTGAGAAACACTGGGGTACCTGACGTCATACGGTCCAAAGGGACAGGAAAGGGTAGAGGGTCACAAACGAGTTTAAGTACAGGTAACTTAACCACTACGGTAGGTTGGTAAAGTAGGAGACAGTGGGGTAAGAAGACGAAAGTTGGAAAAGGTCATAGTCCTAGAAAAGTCACTCAACCGATAAACGTAGTCCACCGGTTTCATAACCTCGAAGTCGAGGTCACAGAAGATCAACCTTTAGTTAAGAAGATCAACCTTTAGTTAAGAAGATCAACCTTTAGTTAAAAAGATCGACCTTTGGTTATTTATATACAACCACTACTCAATATGATGATTATCGTGTAATTGGACGACTTCCGAAAATTTCACCATTGTTACTATGATTGAACAGAGGGTATATCTCGTCTCTACCCTGATAGAACGGAATACTACTGACTGAGATAACCCATAGGGATTCTAGAAATATCCTTCCTCATACAATGTCTCTGAGGATATCAGGATTTCACTACTTCTCATCTACAAAGGTACTTTGAAAGGAGTCCCTATGTATGTATTAAAAGGTCCTAAACATATATTTATGTTGCACAGATCCTACGTAACTCTTTGGGTGATATGTCCTGTAAGTGGATGTCTATTTTCTACACCCCTTCTACAAAAGGTTTACCTAACCTAGAGATGACAAACAGAGCACGATAGACTTCTTTCGTTATGGAAGGGAGGAGGAAAACTATGTACTGTACCTCACACTGTCCTCCACCCTTTAATATCGGTCTAAAATAACTCGGAAGGTGGAAAGGTAGTCATTTTAAGATTAAATTTTTCATCTAGATCCTATCTGATTTAGTTCTCTATCTTATTTTTTCTGGGAACCTTATTGAATTACTCTTTTTATAAAGATTTAGTTTAATTGTGACAAACTTTTTACTCCGTTTGAACTAAGACTGTTTACATCCCGAGAGTTCTCCACTTTAAAACATGTGTGTCGTGTCGTTTTTCCCTTCTAGTACGTCACCTTTTTGACTGTACTCAACCAGTGTATTCAGAAACCTTGATAGTATGTACTCAGTACCGTTTAAGAATGTTTCTTACTTAAAATTATTTTTTACATACTAAATAGGTTCCACAGAGTTAAAAATTTTAACATGGTTACTCGTTCATCCTCTCTCTCCACTACTCTTAAGTCAAAAAGAATTTGATTTTCCCTTCACTTCCCTCCCTTTTCTCAGTCAGAGTCAACTACAGAAAAGTCACCTTAGACCTTTATGTTTAAGCGGTAAAAAAAAGTGAAATCCGAGAGAGTTTTAGGATTCAAGAATCCCCCGGATTATTACTAAAAGATATGTCTATAGGAACAAAGATTCTTTCTACAGTATTCTCTCTTTTCAATCGAACAGCACGAACAAATTTACACCCACCGAACGAGAATCTTAAGTAGTCCCGGACACAAGTAAGAAAAACGAGATAATAGGAGTGGTACACCGAAGGTAGAACACGACACGAGTAGGAAGTTCGGTCGTGTCACCTCTCGTATAGGTGATAAGAAAAACTAAAAAAGAAAAAGGAAAAAAAAAGAAAAACGACACGACACTCGTCGACCCGGGTCGTCACTTTCGTGGTTAAAGATCGATGACTTGGTGGTCCCTTTAAGGTATATAGAAGAAAAAATTACGTTACAAAATCTTTAACATGTGTGGCTAAATCGAGTCGAGGGTAACCGTCATGAGGATCAGTGCACTGGTGTAAATCAACGTTCCTTTCGACCCTTTACATCAGAAATCGACCTACCGATATTTGTTAATATTTTTTTATTTACTTTTTTTTTTCCCTCAAACTGCATAATTGACACTTATTCAACGAAATACGGATGTACAACTGAAATGTTGGATTTGCCTTTATATTCTTCAATGAAGTAAAATACCTAAAGGGAAAACCAAGTCACCATTTCTTTGACGGACGTCACGACCTCGACGTCCTCTACACCCAAACTAAGGACCCAATCCTTCTAGGGAACCTCCTCCCGTACCGTTGGATGAGGTCATAAGAATGGACCTCTAAGGGTACCTGTCTCCTAGGACCTCCCGATGTCAGGTACCCCAGTGTTTTCTCAGTCTATGTTGACTTCACTGACTTGTACGTACGTACGGGGGAACCCTTCATCGAACGAAAGAGTAATGGACCGTGGACAACCACCGGGACATTTTCAGGAAATAGATCCGGACCAGAAGAGACGGTTGTTTTTACGTATCTTGAAGTACTAAGGTCCTCACACTAATCGACGGTAAAAGACACTAAGTGAAATGGGAGGACTTCGGGGTAGAGTAGGGTAATCCCGAAACGGTAGAACCCTTTAATGTTTCGGAAGCCACGTCTAGGATCTATTCTCAGACCCCGGTGTGGACTTAAAAGTGACTCTAAAGACGTAGGTCTAGAGATCTCCCTTTTCCACCCCTAAAACGTCCGATTCCGTTAAACACTTCACTTAAAAATTTTTAGTCTCTATGGAAGAAAACATGTGGAATTTAGTGTAACACAATTCTCCAACGATTTAGGTGGGTACCCTTACCGTCTGACTATCTTTCTCTTTAACTTTATATAATCACTTGTCTCTCTTAGATATAAGATTACGACTTTTAAAATACCATACTGAGAGGGGAGTGAACAAGGAAAGACACACAAAAAATGGATTTTACAAAACTGTCATTAATATTTTAAATGTTTCCTCTTCACTTCTCAATACTTTTGGATGACATTGTCGAACGTTGACTCAAAGTACTTTAACGTCTAATACATCTTCTACAAGATTCAGTGAAACCAGTATAGGTTGTGAGACGTTGGGACACCTGATATCGGGGGACCGAGGAGATACCCTAAGAGGTCCGTTCCACCCAACGGTACGGGTGGAGGTTCCCTAGAAGGGTTTGGTCCCTAGTTTGGACTCAGAGGACGTAACGTCTACCTAAGAAATGGTGACTCGGTGGTCCCTTCGGATAATACATCTTCTATGATCCGAATAAACGTCTTCTGTACAGTTTTCAAACCTCTTTACTTTCAAGTCCCGACGACTGTACTCACATAAAGAAAACCTTTTTTAAGTGGTATTGTTGAAGTCACCGTTATGGTTAAATAGGAAGTAAAGACCCAAAATTGCGTCTAGACTAACGTTGCTTCATGTAACAGGTTCAAAGATTTTAACCAGTCGAATTGTTTGACTTCATTAACGTTAGTCTACATCGTATCCTATTCCAGTCGTTCAATAGACTTACTCCTCCTTTTAGACACATCCTAAAATTTTCCGTTAGGGTCACACGAACTCGAATAAGGAGATGAAGTGTGGGGGAGGAAGGAAGGGAGAAAGATTTGGGCTCGTAAAGAGGTGTTTTCGGGTAATAAACCCAGATTTAGTATTTTGTTAAATAATTTGACTTTTTGCTAATTTTCTTGTTACTTTTAGACGGGACCTTTGTATTCCTGTGTTGTCCTTTATGTCTTGGAGTAGATCCTCGTCCTTTACTATTTTACTGTTTCTTTTAAGTTTCTAAACTTTTACTGGAAACTTTGAGATCTTTTTTGAGTGTCTAGAAGGTAGTTATACAAGTACGTGTTTTTACTTTTAATATGTTTTACAAAATCCTTCGTCTACAATAGGTTCGTATGACATTAATAGTCGAGGTTCGGTAGAACGGAAAAAAAGAAAAGTAAATGATCTATTGTACTTTTACAATCTACGTAACTAGAACCACAACTTAAACGTTCAGGGAAACGTTCTAATGTTTTTACTATTGTAAATCATCTAAACTTTCGTTTATACTGTGAGAAAACGTAAACGTCTCAATGATACTTTTCTCCTAGTTACTCACCCGTCACGTGTCTGTTCCTCGTTATAAAGTCTCTCTACCGTATCTCTTGGTCTCTCAGGAACCTCTCCTTCTTCAACCCATTCATTTATTACCAACGGGTCAGTAAAGACTGAGAACGCTGGGGTACTTGACATTGGGTGGTCCGAGGAGACAGGTACCCTAAAGGGTCCGTTCTTATGACCTCAGCTGACGGTAATGGAAGAGGTCCCCTATAAGGGCTGGGTCCCAAGTTTGGACCCAGAGGGTGTAACGTTCGTCTGAGAAATGGTGACTCGATGGTCCCGTATATATCTTCAACCCACCAGACCAGGTTTAAGACAGGGACTAGAGACACTTGAACCTCTTCTTGTAAAGGATCAGTTCCTTTGAAGAAAAACTGATAATAAAATAGGTATTTGATTCATCTTTCCCGAAGTATTTACTATAAGGTTGTACGAGGTATCTCAAGACCCCCTAGGCTCCTCGAAGAATCCCTAGTGTCTTCAGATTTCCGGTTCCACCCTTCCGTTTGTCCTCAGAACCATAAGGAGAGGACTAAGATAGAATTGTAGAGGATGTCTGAACACGATGAAGAAGCACAAAGGTCAATTATCACGAAAACTTGTTTATGAAGACACCATTTTTATTTTTAACTTTTTTAATATTACTTTCACAGAGACAGGACCCTTGGGGAAAGGATGGGACAACAACAAGGCAACGATTCAGCACAGTCCGAGAAACACTGGGGTACCTGACGTCGTGTGGTCCGAATGGACAGGAAGTGGTTGAGGTCCTTCGAACGAGTTCGACTACAGGTGACTCAGCCACTACAGTAGGTTGGTAGAGTAGGAGACAACAGGGGAAGAGGAGGACGGGATTTAGAAAGGTCGTAGTCTTATAAAAGATTATTCAACCGAAAAGTGTAGTCCACCGGTTTCATAACCTCGAAGTCGAAGTCGTAGTCAGGAAGGTTACTTATAAGTCCTAACTAAAGGAAATTCTACCTGACCAACCTATAGGAACGTCAGGTTCCCTTAGAGATCTCAGAGGAGGTTGTGGTGTCAAGTTTTCGTAGTTAAGAAACAACGAGTCAGAAGAAATACCAGGTTAAGAGTGTAGATATGTACTGATGACCTTTTAGTATCGAAACTGATATACCTGGAAACAACCGTTTCATTCAGAGACGAAAAATTATACAACAGATCCAACCAATATCGGAAAGAAGGTTCCTCGTTCGTAGAAAATTAAAGTGCCACGTCAGTGGCAGATGTCACCAAAACCTCGGGTTCTTTTATTTCGAAGAGTGACAAAGGTAACAAAGGGGTAGATAAACGGTACTTCACTAACCTGACCTACGGTACTAACATCAAAAAAGTCACAACTCAAAATTCGTTCGAAAAAGTGAGAGGAGAAAGTAGAAGTTGTTCTCCGAGAAATTAAGGAGAAACGAAAGACGGTAATCCCACCACAGTAGACGTATAGAATCCAATGACTATAAAGAAGACCGTTAGAACTAAGGTCGAACACGAAGTAGATCGGACCGTAAAGAGTACAACATGAGGTTTATATTTAATTTATTCGTCCCACTGTTATATGTCGGAACTGTATGAGGAAAGAGTTAAAACTTAACCAGGCAAAGGTACAGACGAAGATAAAGAAGAACTGAACGTATGTCCAAAACGTCCTCCGTCCATCCCACCAGATCGTAAGGGTAGAGAACTTCTTAAAAGGTCAAACAACACTAGGTGTGTTTCCAAAATCGTATCAGTCACTTCGTCTTCATCTATAAAGAGACCTTAAGAGAACGAAAATGATACTAGGTTTCCTATAACCGTTAAACACGAAGATATTTAAGAGTTATAAATTGGATTCACCAAAGGATTAATTACTTTCGGGATCTAAACACAAGTGGTCACGGGACATCGTGTACAGTTGAGTGACGGTGTCTAAAAGATACTAGATCTTTTACTTTAGAAAAAGTCAAACGTACCAGGACGTTTAACTCTATAAGAAAGGAAAACATTGAAAAACAATATCAGATTAAGTATTCCATTACTACACTTCCGGTCCCTTTAAGACGATAAAAGTGAAGGACCAACTTCAGGTAGGATTTTTGTTTATGGAGAGTACCTCGATAATTCCTTTTTTTTTAAGTTTATATACCTTTAATTCCATTTTCTTCCGATAATAAATCTCTTCATAGATTGATTTTTAATGGGTCGGGAGATCTTCGTATATAGAAACAAACTGATCGATAAATAAAACTAATCATGGATGGGTCCGTGTGACGAAAACGAATTGTCTCACTTAAGATTCACCGGAATTTTGGAAAGGAATCAACTTAGAAAAAAGGGGGTATAAAACAGAAAAAAGGAAAAAAAAAAAGGGGTTTAGAACCGATACACTCACCCAGTCACTACAAACAGATATAGTCCCAATCTTGATATAGAAAGATACCGTCCTAGTTTCTATTGTCAATAGTCTAGTTGACCGGCACTGACATATTTGTCATCCCGTTGAACATATATGTTGAATAACAAACCCATAACACAGAAAGATGTCCGGACCTCAGATCTCCAATAACCTGGTAATCCGATCTGAGTTGATTTATCAGGTGTATAGAAAGACATACATCCTTATATCGAACACGTGTCGATTATTTAGTAAGGGATAACCTCTGTCACTATTAACCTTTAGAAACCTTACAAAATAAAAAAAGAATTAATCGAGTCGTAGTGACTTACTCAAAGTACTCATTTCAACAATTTATTCCTTCGAAAGACATCCGATTAAAACACGTTTTTTATAATTATATTTATATAAATTAACCAATATGTGAAATATTCTACACGAATCTTCGAGATCTTTGTACAGTCGGACATAATACAAGAATAGGAATTACCTTTGTACTTAGATAAGAAAATTTTTCTTATCCATAGAATAACTGAAGTTACCTCTTAAACTGAGAAGAGGAAATACTATAACAACTATTGATACTACACCGCGAGTATCATTTCTTGGAAAGACGGTACGTTCTGTGCCCGAACAAAGGACCCCGTCTTTCTAGGGAGCCTTCTCCCAGATCGTTGGATGAAGTCATAAGAACGGACCTCTTAGGGTACCTGTCTCCTCTGACCGTTAAATATCAGGTATCACAGTGTTTCTCAACCTGTACTGACTTAGTGACGTCTACCACTGACGTCGGTACTTTAATTTTCTGCGAATGAGGAAGCTTCTTTTCAATACTGGTTGGATCTATCGTATAAGTTTTCGTCTCTACAATGAAACGGTTGTTTCCAGACAGATCAGTTCCGATACCAAAAAGGTTACCAGTACATGCCTACACTCTCAACCTGAAACTTCTTTCGACTCACGACTTCTTAATTACGAAAACTTGACATCACAACCTCCTCTGAGAACTCTCAGGGAACTTGACGTTTCTCTAGGTTGGTCAGGTAGGATTTCCCCTAGTCAGGACCTACAAGTAACCTTCCTTACTACGACTTCGACTTTAAGGTCATGAAACCGGTGGAGTACACTTCTCAACTGAGTAACCTTTTCTGGGACTACGACCCTCCCTGACCCCCGTCCTCTTCCCCTGCTGTCTCCTACTCTACCGACCTACCGTAGTGGTAGAGTTACCTGTACTCAAAGTCACTTGAGACCCTCAACCACTACGTGTCCCTCCGGACCACACGACACTAAGTGCCCCAACGTTTCTCAGCCTGTACTGACTCTCTGACTTGACTTGACTCGACTTGACTTCGATGAACTGTGTGTCTGTGTTACTTAATCGTCGGTAAGTCAGAATTGTAGTCGTTGAACGAAGATGAAAGGAGAGTCCGAATGGTCTTCAATACTTAAACTAACAATTGTTTCCCGTTGGACTCCTAAAGAACCTTTTCCGATTAGGTCTATAATTTTAATACCTGTTTAAACCTCTTCCGTTACCGTTAAGTGAGGTCATGAGAACGGACCGTTTAGGGTACCTACCTCCTCGGACCATTCGACGTCAGATGCCCCAGTGATTCTCAGTCTGTATTGACTCACTGAAGTGAAACTGAAAAGTGAAAGTACGTAACCTCTTCCTTTACCGTTGGGTGAGGTCATAAGAACGGACCTCTTAGGGTCCCTACCCCCTCGGACCATCCGACGGTAGATGCCCCAACGTGTCTCAACCTGTACTGACTTCGTTGAATCGTCGTCGTCGTACCTGTTTAACATAAAGGGGTTTAAGTATACAACTTTAGGAGAGGTCATGAAGTTTTACATGAACCCCTATCCAAGAAGTGTCTTTATTAATTCCATTTGACCCCGGTACATCCCCAGAAGGGTGGACCGCGACCACGATTTCTCGGCCGAACGATTACAATTTTTGCACTCTCTGCACCCAAACTAGAGACCCAGTCCTTCTAGGGGTCCTCATCCCGTACCGTTGGGTGAGGTCATCAGAACGAACCTCTTAAGGTACCTGTCTCCTCGGACCTCCCTATGTCAGGTATCCCGGAATTTCGCGACCTGTGCTGACTTCGTTGAATCGTACGTGTGTGTGTATTCCGGTACATCCACCCGGGATTAAGTCATACCGACCACAGGAAGATTCTTCTGTTCCAATTCTACGTCTGTGTATCTCCTTTCTAGTAAATTTCTGTTTCCCTTTTTACCGGTAGATACTCGGTTCCTCTCACCGGAGTCTTCCTTTGGTCAGGGTGACTATGGACATAGAACTTACAGTTTGGAGGTCTTGGTATTTCTTTATTTAAAGATCGTAAATTCGGTGGGTGAGACACCATGAAACAAGACCATAGGATCGTTTGGTTATATAAATTACACCATAAAATTTTCACATCTGAAAGTTTAACGGAGAGCAACTGTTGAGACTGACATAAACCTCTCATTGACTCCCAAAGATAATTAAGAAAGAGTTTGGTCTTACTCTACTAAAGTACTTTCGTTGACGACTAGGTTCCAGGTCACCTTTTTTTTTACTTGATCCTAACTACTTCTTTCTACGTCTTAAACAAAAAAATCCAACTTTATAATAACTATGACAACAATTACAAGACGTAAAAGGATCCAAAAGGTCTTTCGGAAAAGAGGAGAAAGAAGTAAAGAGACTTACTGAGTTGAATTATCTTCAATGAAGACGTCAAACTTTATTTTGTAAGAAATTTACAATAGAGAAAGACTAGAGGGAAAGACTAGAAAGACTAGAGATTATATGTTAATCTATCAAAAAGATACAGAAATAAAAGATACCATTATATTAACAAACGTATCCAAGTTATTCTTAGTCCATAGTTATTCTTATTTATTCCAGTCAAAAGTAAGGTTAGGGTTTCTTTCCGTTATGGTTTCTTACAAATTTGATGGTGTGTTGACGAGAGTAGAGTGTACGGTCGTTTCGTTACGAGTTTTAAGAGGTTCGCTCCGAAGTTACATACACTTGGTACTCGAAGGTCTATAAGTTCGACCTAAATCTTTTCTGTCCTTAGTCTCTAGTTTAACGGTTGTAGGCAACCCAGTAACTTTTTCGTTCTCAAGGTCTTTTTGTAGATGAAGACGAAATAACTGTTACGGTTTGGGAAACTGACACACCTAGTGTTATTTGACACCTTTTAAGACTTTCTCTACCCTTATGATCTGGTGGACTGGACGAAGGACTCTTTAGATATACTTTCAGTTCTTCGTTGTCAATCTTGGTCTGTACCTTGTTGTCTGACCAAGGTTTAGTCCTTTCCTCAAACAGTTCTGACATATAACAGTCGGACGAATAAATTGAATATACGTCTCATGTAGTACGTTTTACGACCCGACCTACTTCGTGTTCGAGATTAATTCTAACGGCCCTCTTTATAGTTATTGGAGTCTATACATCTACTGTGATGGAAATACCTTCTTTCGCTTCTTGATTTCTCGGAGAACTACTTTCACTTTCTCCTCTCACTTTTTGAACCGAATTTTGAGTTGTAAGTTTTTTGATTCTAGTACCGTAGGTCAGGGTAGTGAAGTACCGTTTATTTACCCCTTTGTTACCTTTGTCACTCTCTGAAATAAAACCCCCCGAGGTTTCAGTGACGTCTACCACTGATGTCGGTACTTTAATTTTCTACGAACGAGGAAGTTTCTTTTCTATACTGGTTGGATCTGTCGTATAATTTTTCGTCTCTGTAATGAAACGGTTGTTTTCAGGTATATCAGTTTCGATACCAAAAAGGACACCAGTACCTACCTACACTCTCAAACTGAGATTTGTTTCGACTCGTTGTTTCTTAACTACGAAAACTTGACACCACAACCTCTGACACCACTCTTCTGAGAACTCTCAGGGAACCTGACGTTTCTCTAGGTTGGTCAGTTGGACTTCCTTTAGTCAGGACTTATAAGTAACCTTCCTGACTACGACTTCAACTTCGAGGTTATGAAACCGGTGGACTACGCTTCTTGACTGAGTAACCTTTTCCGGGACTACGACCCTTTCTAACTTCCGTCTTCTTCTTCCTCGACTGTCTCCTACTCTACCAAACTACCGTAGTGACTGAGTTACCTGTATTCAAGCTCATTCGAGGCCCTCAACTAATACCTGTCCCTTCAGACCGTACGACGTCAGGTACCCCAGTGTTTCACAGCCTGTGCTGTCTCAATAACTTGACTTGACTTATTCTTAGACCGGAGATAAAAATGATCCTATATTAACGTACTTAACTAACGTATTAGTTTCTGTACGAACCTCACAGTTCAAACTCTTAAGTAGAATAAATTACGTGAACACTATTCTGTATTTATTTCTCGTTCTCAAAATTAAGTACACCTTGTATATGGATATTTCGACAAGGTCCTTTGACCACACTATGGACAACACCTGTTTCTCTCAGGAACATAATGTTCATCCTTCTTTTTAGTAAAGAAACGTCCAGACCACGAACTCGTCTATAGTCTCTGGAACTTCTCTCTCTTCAAGTGGATATAAATAATTATCACTTTCACTTTGGATCGTCTCTCTTAAAGAACCCGACCTAAAAGATCGAAGGTCTATCTTCTAGTTTACTACCTGAAAGTTTTACATAAGTGTCAGGTCCTAAGAAATACTTTAAAGTTCTGATTTTAATTAAAATACTGGAATCATTGATCGAGACGTAAACTAGTAGTATTTCTTCAGATATACCAATTTATTATGGAGAACAAATTGTAGATATTTCATCTGTGTAATACTTTCGTCGAAAAACACATATTAAAAATCTCTGATAAATCCCTCCTGAATTTCAACCGAATTTCGAGTTGTAAGTCTTTTACTTCCAGTATCGTAGACCAGGGTAGTGAAGTACCCTTTATCTACCCCTTTGTCACCTTTGTCACAGTCTGAAATAAAACCCCCCCGAGGTTTTAGTGACGTCTACCACTGACGTCGGTACTTTAATTTTCTGCGAATGAGGAAGCTTCTTTTCAATACCGGTTGGATCTGTCGTATAAGTTTTCGTCTCTGTAACGAAACGGTTGATTCCAGGCAGATCAGTTCCGATACCAAAAAGGACACCAGTACCTACCTTCACTCTCAACCTGACACTTCTTCCGACTCGTGGCTTCTTAGCTACGAAAACTTGACACCACAACCTCTTCTGAGAACTCTCAGGGAACCTGACGTTCCTCTAGGTCGGTCAGGTAAGACTTCCTCTAGTCGGGACCCTAAAGAAACCTTCCTTACTACGATTTCGACTTTCAGGTCATGAAACCGGTGGAGTACGTTTCTCAACTGAGTAACCTTTTCTGAGACTACGACCCTCCCTAACCCCCGTCCTCCTCTTCCCCTGCTGGTTCCTACTCTACCGACCTACCGTAGTGACTGAGTTACCTACACTCAGACTCACTTGAAGCCCCTAACCGGACCGCACGACACTAAGTACTCCAGAGTTTCTCAGTCTGTACTGACTCGCTGACTTGACTTGACTTGAGACTTTCGTGTTAGTTTTGTACCTTTCTTCCCTTTTCCTACCGATGTCCAGGAAAGTTATAGTATAAAGAGGTTGGATTAATTATAAATTAATATATTGTTATACGTTGAAACTGGACGACATCTGATGACTTATCTCGTCTGAGACATTTCAATGTACAGTCAAAGACTGAAAACAGGTCGGATCTACATACATTTATTAAATACAGAACATCTTTTCTATTAGAGTTTCCAATACTCAGATAACAGATCTCTAGTAAAAGGTCAAAACAGACATTGAATCGTTTGAGTAAAACCGAATAGAAACGACTCATACTATGGTTGAAGACAAGGAGTCTACGAGAACCTTATTCAAAATGGTAAGACGTTCAAGAAAGTACTTTATTCATTTAATTAGAGACTATCTACAAGCGATAGTTATAGTTCAAAAACAGTAAACTTTTAATATGAACCTGTACCGTGTTTATAACTACAGTATGACGAAGTAGACATTTTAATACTTCATAAGTGGAACTAGTATCATTGGATATACGATACCTGACACAGGGGAAGTTTAAGTATACAACTTCAGGATTGAGGAATAAAAGAGTCTTACACTTACATAAGTCTCTTGCGGTGACGTCCCCACTAATCAATTTTAGTGAAATAATGCCACCCTGGATTGGGTCGTACTGATCATAGAAATACCTTTCGTCTGGGACCGGTGTCCACGTGTGTGTGTCTCTTGTACACTTCTACTTCCGTCTCTGGTCCCTCTACAAAGATATTCGGGAAATGGTCTTCGTTCCACTCTCCGTACCTTGTCTAAGAAAGTCCCTGGACCTTCCTTGATTGGGTCGTTTGTGAAGTAGAACCTGAAGATCAAACGTCTTAACACTCTTTTACTTAAAGTAAAAAAGTGGGTAGATTGACCACCGGTAAGGAGACCGTCGGAGTCTTGTGATCATGTGTACCGACAGTGGTTACTTGGTGAAATGTAGACTATAACATTCTGTTTAGTAGACTACCCAGTCTATTTCCTTTTACGAACTGAGACATTCACTATCTTTCAAATTTTTACGAGAATCGAGACTTTCAGAATGTTAACTACACCACTCTTTGTTATACCAGAACTTTTTAATTATTTTAAAATCTCTCCGACCCCACTCCTCGACAAGTATTTAACAAATTTCCATAACTAGGTTGTCGACCTAGTCTAGTTCTCTTTTAATGGATTGTGTCAGGACCTTCACATACATACCACCTTCATAACTACTTTTGTGTCGAACAATCTCGTGACTACACTTGTACGAATAGACGTCCACTCCCCTTACCCAACTTGGAAAGTGTGGGTCCCTTTCTTGTTTAGGTATCAGTATTCCCTTCATTCCTTCCTGTTTTTATACCATTCTCTTCCACTTGTTTCGTACTCGTTTTCTCCCCTTTTCTTTCTCCTTTATTTGTATATGACTAATGAATAAACGATCTTTAACAAGATATAACAAGTTTTGTGTAAGAGAGA
The DNA here is from genome assembly GCA_006410555.1 of Capra ibex. Taxonomy (NCBI): domain Eukaryota; kingdom Metazoa; phylum Chordata; class Mammalia; order Artiodactyla; family Bovidae; genus Capra; species Capra ibex. The sequence goes on along the minus strand of SJYO01026388.1, from coordinate 62,435,710 downwards.
GTAACTTAGGAGTTCCGTCGGCCCAATTTAGAATCTTCAATTATATAACCCGAAGGGTCCACCGAGTCACCATTTCTCAGGTGGACTGTTACACCTTCTGCGTCCAAACTAGGGACCCAATCCTTCTAGGAGACCTCTTCCTTTACCGTTGGGTGAGAACAGAAGAACGGACCCTTTAGGGTACCTGTCTCCTCGGACCTTCCCGATGTCGGGTACCTCAGTGTTTCTCAACCTGTACTAAATCGTTAATTTTTAGTTGTTGTTATTAACTTCAAGTCTCTCCAGTTCATATAACCGGGACCGCTAAGCTTCAAGTCGATTACTTACCGTCTTATCTCAAATCTTGGATCCGAAAAGACTGAGGTTTTATGTACGAGTAAAATTACGGAAGATCAAAGAGAACATTATAATATTATTATACCGTATTTATATTATGTTTACTGAATTCTAATCGATATCTATACCATCAATAACAACGACAAGTAATTTTTAGGGTACCTGTCTCCTCGGACCACCCGACGTAAGGTACCCCAGTGATTCTCATTCTGTGCCGACTCGCTGAAGTGAAAGTGAAAAGTGAAAGTACATAACCTCTTCCTTTACCGTTAGGTGAGGTCACAAGAACGGACCTCTTAGGGTCCCTGACCCCTCTAACCACCCGACGGCAGATACACCAACGTGTCTCAACCTGTACTGACTTCGCTGAATCGTCGTCGTCGTCGTCGTGTACCCTTCTTCATTGAGGAAAGAAAGACCGAGGAAATCAACCCCTCCAGTGTCTAACTAAGATCGATTACCAAGACCGAACAAGTCAAGTCAAGTCAGTGAGTCAAGTACAGACTGAGAAACGTTGGGGTACCTGACGTTGTACGGTCCGAAAGTGTAGGTAGTGGTTGAGAGTCTCAAACGAGTTTGAGTACGGGTATCTCAACCACTACGGTAGGTCGGTAGAGTAGGTGATAACAGGGAAAGAGGAAAACGGAAGTTAGAAAGGGTCGTAGTCCCGGAAAAGGTTACTCAGTCAAGAAACGTAGTCCACCGGTTTCATAACCTCAAAGTTGAAGTCGAAGTCAGGAAGGTTACTTATAAGTCCTGACTAAAGGAAGTCCTAATTGACCAACCTAGAGGAACGTCAGGTTCCCTGAGAGTTCTCAGAAGAGGTTGCGGTGTCAAGTTTTGGTAGTTAAGAAGACGTGAGTCAAAAGAAATATCAAGTTGAGAGTGTAGGTATGTTGTGATGACCTTTTCAGTATCGAAACTGATATACCTGGAAACAACCGTTTTATTACAGAGACGAAAATTATACAACAGATCCAACCAGTATAGAAAAGAAACTTCCTCCTTCATAGAAAATTGATGTATTGACGTCAGTGGTAGAGGTCACTAAAAACCTCGGGGGGTTTTATTTCAGAGAGTGACAAAGGTAACAAAGGGGTAAATAAGCGGTACTTCACTACCCTGACCGACGGTACTAGAAGTAAAAAACTTACAACAAAATTCGTTCGAAGAAGTGAGAGGAGAAAGTGAAAGTAGTTCTCCGAGAAATCAAGAAGAAGTTAAAGACGGTATTCCCACTATAATAGACTTATAGACTCCAGTAACTATAAAGAGGACCGTTACAGTTAAGGTCGGACACAAAGTAGGTCAAGTCGTAAAGTGCACTACGTGTATTCAATTTATTTGTCCCACTGTTATATGTCGGAACTGTATAAGGACAGGGCTAAACCTTGGTCAGACAACAAAGTACAGATCAAGAATGACAACGAAGAACTGGACGTACGTCTAAAGAGTCCTCCGTTCATTCCACCAGACAATAAGGGTAGAGAACTTCTTAAAAGGTGTCAGACAACACTAGGTGTGTCAGTTTCCGAAACCGTAACAGTTAATTCGTTTTCATCTATAAAAAGACCTTGAGAAAAGGAAAAAACTAATAGGTTGTCTACAACCGTTAAACTGAAGACCATTGAAACGGAAAAGATTTAGGTCGAACTTGTAGACCTTCAAGTGTCAAGTGTATGACAACTTCGGAACGAACCTCTTAATACTCGTAATGAAATGATCACACACTCTACTCACGTTAATAACACGACATCAAACTCGTAAGAAACCGTAACGGAAAGAAACCCTAACCTTACTTTTGACTGGAAAAGGTCAGGACACCGGTGACGACTCAAAAGGTTTAAACGATCGTATAACTGACGTCGTGAAAGTGTCGTAGTAGAAATTCCTAAACTTCATCGAGTCGACCTTAAGACAGTGGAGGTAATCGACACAAACATCACTACGAAGGATTCCGATGAACTGAAGTGTAAGGTCCTACAGACCGAGATCCACTCACTAGTGTGGTAACACCAATAGACCCAGGACTTCTAGAAAAATCATATCAAGAAGACACATAAGAACAGTGGAAAAGAATTATATAAGATGAAGACAATCCAGGTATGGTAAAGACCGGTCTTTACCGAACAAGTCCCCCTTCTTTGTCTATAGTAAAGACCCGATCTTAAACCTCAGTAGTCCTTCTCTGAGAGGTCTTGCGACTAAAGAACCGGAGTATCATCTTTGCACATGACTTTACCTCTGAGTTAATTGGTTTTAAAGAAGTTTTGATGGTACTTGTCTTGAAGAGATGACTGAGTACGACCTATGTTTTATACTCACTTTTTATTTGAGAATCAAATTTTAATATAAGTGTCTATTTTATTGTATGTCTTTTTAAAAAACATTTTATTTTCTATATCTTTCATTTCAAGGAAGGACACATTTTAGAATACTAAGATCCGTCTAAAACAGTGATATTCGGTAATTTTTTTTGCTAAACGGTAGATGAAACGTTAATATTTTCTTTAGACATTGACATTCGACTCACTAATTTAATAGTAACTTTTACTCAAAACTGTAGTCAAAAAACAAAGATTAGTAGTCTACACACTACCACTAATTTTTATACAACAAACGTACGTTCCATAACCGACCGGTAAACATCCGAAGTGAGAATATGGGTGTCACCACTATTCACCCTACCTGATGTTGTTACTCTTGGAGAACAAACCGTGGTTTGTCATTGTCGTACTATGAACTTTCCCGTCACTTAGGTTACCTTTCAAAGTATCTTAGTCTCTCACGGTTTCGATAAAAATTAGTGGACCGTCCTCGGTATGTACGATACCGAAACGTCCTACTCTTTAGTGAAACCCGACCATACGGATTTCTACAAAGTAGTCTTTCTATTCTAAACTTGTCTTTGAAGTACTTAACCTTTCCTCTGACCTACCGAACATCCGTGCTCCCACAACCCGTCCATTTGTGTTTCTACCACTTGTGTGCCCCACACACATAACCGCCCCCGCCCTCCCTAGTTACTTTATGACACGGACGTGTATTCTTAATTTTTAAAATAAAGATCCCTGAAGGGACCGACAGGTCCCCGATTTTGAAGCGGAAGTTTACGTCCCTTACACCCAAGCTAACGACCAGTCCTTCGATTCTAGGGTGTACGGAACGTCGGTTTTTTTTTTTTGTTTGTATTTTGTCTGCATTGTGACATCGTTTAAGTTATTTCTGTAATTTTTAACAGGTGTAGTTTTTACTTTCTCAAAATAAAGATTTGGTTTCTGTCTTGGGGTTACACACGTCGCAATTTGTATCAGTGTTACTCTATTATACATGTTGTCGTTAGGGTCGTCCGTCACCTCAGATCTCACCCGTACCATCAGTCCCGATACTACCACGAGTCACACTCGAAGTACATTTCCTCCTCTCTGAAACAGACTCGCTTCTCTCGAACGTTAAGACTCCCTCGTCACCTTTTGTTCCTGGAACGACTGTGTCGACCGGTTTGAACCCTGTGTCCTAACATCACCAAGATGGACCTCTTTGAAAGAGTCCAGACCCTCATCCGTTAAGCGTCCCATGAAACCGGTGGACTACGTTTCTCGGCTGTGTAACCTTTTCTGGGAGTACGACCCTTTTTGACTTCCGTCCTTCTCTTCCCCCCACTGTCTCCTACTCTACCTACCTACCGTAGTAGGTGAGTTACCTATGCTTAAACTCGTTTGAGACCCTCCATCGTTTCCTATCCCTTCGGACCACACGACGTCAGGTACCCCAGTGTTTCCCAACCTGTACCGACTCACCGACTTGTTGTTAGGAGTCCCGTCACGTTCAAAAGTTACTTCCGATTCTCCCCTTTCCTTTTTATCACCTCAACTCTTTTAACCGGACGACACCTGGACATCAACGTCCTTCGTACGTCCTTTACAATCTTTCTCTTCTTGTGACATCTTTAGACGTACTCTTTTCTCCGTCGAGTCTCGTCATACTTCTATTTTATAACTTTCTTCTCTCTACTAGTCTTCGGTTCCCCGTCCCTCCACTCGTCCTACCAAATCGACCGACACTGAACGGTTCCAGTCTGGATCCCTAGAGGACCATCAAGTGTCCGACACCGGGGATCTGGATAGATCTCAATCGGATCCCTGTGACGGGAAGGGTCTTTCTCTCTTAGAGGTCCCCGACCCGTCCACCTACGTACGATTCAGCGAAGTCAGCACAGACTAAACGCTGGGATACTGACATCGGATGGTCCGAGGAAACAGATACCCTAAGAGGACCGTTCTTATGACCTCACCCAAGGTACGGGTGGAGGTTCCCTAGAAGGACTGAGTCCCTAGTTTGGGTACTGAGAAAGTAGAGGACGTAACCGTCCTCTCAGGAAATGGTGATCACGGTGGACCCCCACTACGACAGAACAGAAAAGCGTTTCTCAGTAGCCTCCGACCTAATCTAACAAGGATCGTTCCTACCCGATCGTGAGGACCTCTAAAAAGTGTAGAGGCGTTCACCCTATTCTTAGAGATGTGACAAGACTTGTCCTGAGGAATAGGTCATGGTACGGTGAGTGACGGTAGTGGTTCTTTGTCTCTTCTTTACTTTTAGAAAACGACCTTTATAACGGGTTTTTTGGGTGGAGACTCTGGAAGGACCCTTAGAGTTTCCGGAAGAGAAGTTCGTGGTAGTAGACCTTTTTATTGACATCGAGAACCCTTATGGCTTAGTCACTACGACGAGATCCTTCTCTTTAGTAAGTCCGAATTTTACCAAAACCACCGATAAAATTCAAGTGAAAGAGAAAACGATAGAGTCCTTTACCGACGGAAGAATTGTACCAATTTAACATCGTTTTTCGTCACTGAATCCTCTCGACAAAGAAGGTGATAAATAGGGTATTGGTAGTAACGTCTTTTTAGGATGACTTACAACGGGTCGAGAGTAAACGTGATATCCGATGCACCTCGGCTCCGTCACGAGGGTAGTCCCGAGAAAGAAGGTGGTGACTATTGTTGTGACCCCGGAGTGACTTTGCACATCTTGGTTCGAGGGTCAAATTGTGTCGTTTACATAAAACTCTCCGGAGATAGTCAGAGGGTCTTCGTCTCAATCACCGAGTCCACGGCATGTCACAAGTGATTCCGACTCTGTTCTCTACGAAATGAGTAGACAATGACGGTGTGTAAAAGAAACTCAAGTGACGACTTTAATAAATTTTAGAAAGAGACGAGAGAAAGTATACCGGGTACTAAGTTAATAGGTTGAATTCGTCGGTTTTCGTTAGTTTTTTCTACCTTTATTTCTGTTCTTTACCAAAATAAATGTTACGTTTACTAGACCAAGGGAGAGTTTATTCTCTTGTTTAGTTTAATCGACGAGAAGTGTACCTCTCCCTCCGTGACATGTATGGGTGACCGTGAATAGCCTCGACCCAAGAGGTCGCCGAGAACCGAGACGCCTCCCAAAGTCAGCGTAAAGTGGTATCGTTCGTAAACTAAGTGACGTACATTAACCTTACTTTTTTATAACTTCCGTCACCTTTACATGAGGCAATGTTGGACTGTTTTGCGTTGACGGTTCACCGACAGTCTTACAGAGTCACTTGTTTACTGTTTATGGGTCCCCTTCACTACGTCTCAATGTCCCTGTCGCAAATAATCGTGAAGATGGTGAAACCTCCGAGTTTCTTACCGACAAAATGGATTAAGGTACAAAAGGGGAGGTCACCCTTCTACACGGGTCGTTCTGAACGAGTATCCTTCTTCCAATCCCACTCTCCAATCCACTTCCTATCTTTATGCGAGATGGTGAACCAATGAAAAGGTGGAGTCACGGTTGACAAAGAGACGAACCTTAAAGAGTCTTTACGACTGGTTGTGAGTCACGAAGTACAACGAATATTATTTGAGAGTCATACAAGAAAAGTCAAATCAAATCAAGTCAAGTCAGTGAGTTAACACAGGGTGAGAAACACTGGGGGACCTGACGTCGTGTGGTCCGAAGCGACGGGTGGTGGTTGTAAAGAGAATATCAAGTCGTTGCACTGAACGAGTAATGTCTTGTAACGGGGAGTGGTGGGGGTGCCCTCACCTATTTAAGTAGTTTTTTTATTATACACTTCTCGTCTGTCTCCAGGTTAAAAAAATTCCTTTCGTAAAGTTTCAATTTATCAAGCATAGGCTGAGACACACTGGGGTACCTGCCGTCGGGTGGTCCGAGGGGACAGGGACCTTAAGAGGTCCGTTCTTGTGACCTCACCCAACGGTAAAGAAAGAGGTTACGTACTTTCACTTTTCACTTTTACTTCAGAGAGTCACCTCAGGTTGAGAATCACTGGGGTACCTTACGTCGGATTTTCCGAGGAGGTAGGTACCCTAAAAGGTCCGTTCTCATGACCTCACCCCATGGTAACGGAAGAGGTTTTATCAAGGGATTTCTTTTCGTTAAGAGAAAAATTTTTATAAAAATAAAATATAACCACGTATCAGTTAATTGTTCGAAGGGACCACCGAGTCACCATTTCTTAGAAGGACGGTCACGTCCTCTACGCCGAAGTTAACGACCCAACACTTCTAGGGAACCTCTTCCTTTATCGTTGGATGAAGTCATAAGGACGGACCCTATAGGTACCTGTCGTCGGACCGTCCGAGGTCAGGTACCCCAACGTTTATCAACGTGTGTTGAATCGTTGATTTGTTGTTGTTGTTTCGGTTAACTGTTACAACACTATCAAAGTCCACGTGTCGTTCCACTGAGTCGGTATGTATATGTACATAGGTAAGAGAGGGTTGAGGGGAGGGTAGGTCCGACGGTGTATTCGACTCAAGGGACACGATATGTCATCCAGGGACAACCAATAGGTAAATTTTTTATCGTCACACTTGTACAGTCAGGTTTTGAGGACTTGATAGTGAAGAAGGGAAGGAAGGGGGAACCATCGATGTGCAAGTAAGAGATACGGTTTGACACCAGAAAACGTGGGATCTCTACAAGAAGTCAACTGATTTTGGAGATAAGGAGAGGATCTCTTCATCGTTCGTGTCGTTACATTTCACGACACCAAAAGATACTTCGTCATCCCAAGGATGGAGCCGAGTACCCCATCCTTAGTGTAAAGTCTTCCACCACTCGTGGGTGGTAGACGACGTTAACTCGAGGGACTTGTCGAACCTACACCCCCAGGACTTACCTTGGGTCGGAAGTCCTTAATACCGTTTCACTACTGAGGGTCGTTATTAAAACGGAACTATCGAGGGGGAGGAAGATCACGACTCAGGTCACAGTCCGTATATCATCCACACACATCGTAGAAATTACTCTCTTCTCTCTCTCTACCACTCCTCGGATTTTGGGACTTAGGAGGTGGTGAACGGATGGTAGAAACGTCCAGGAGTCCCTTCGTTCGTCTACCCTGGGAGGTCCTTGTAATTGTGAGATAAGGATCGACTTCAAAACCGAGATTTAAAAATACATCGAACGATAACTCTTTTACCAAGAGTAACACGTGATAGGTACTCCATAAACGATGGATGGGTATGATCTGAAACCTCTCGTCTCAACGACTGTCAAAGGGGTGGGAATTCAGCCTGTGCTGACTTCACTGAATCGTCGTCGTCGTCGTTGGAGAAAAACTTCGAAGTAAGTGTTCCAGAGTAGTCAGTCGTCGACCCTCCAGTGAAGGAGGGTTCTCTGACTGTGGTGATAAAAGTATAACGTTCTGATTTTCCTTCTAAGGGACTTCACCCTAAGGAGGTTTCGTTTTTGTAAAAATCATTGAAATTAGGAAAGACGTTTATGAGGTTAGAGATCAATTTGAACGAATTAAAAATTTAGAAACTCTGAACCAGGTCTGAAAAGACTCACATCTCATCCGTCAACCTGTTTTCCAGATGGAACTCGAGAAACAAACACCTTCCACCTTATAAGTAGAGTGTACTAAACGTACTTAGTTTCTTTTTTTTCGTCTTTGACGGAGACGTGTAGAAGATCTAGAGTTCTGACATAGGCACGATTGTCTCTTAGAGGTTCCTTGACAGTTATGTGATAGGTCCTATTGGTTCGACGACAGTAGGAAGGATATCAATGTGACTTTCACTTTCACTTCAGCGAGTCAGCACAGGCTGAGAAACGCTGGGGTACCTGACATCGGATGGTCCGAGGAGGAAGGTACCCTAAGAGGTCCGTTCTCATGACCTCACCCCACGGTAAAGGAAGAGGTTTTCAATGTGATCCACGACCATTAAGTGTCTTACCAAATCCAGTAAGTTTGATATCACTGACTGGTTAAATGAAGTTAGGACTAACATAAACCCCTAAGACTTATACTTAATGAAAACTAGTTCAGAAAATAATTGTAACAAAAATTCTTGGTGAAATATCATGTAAACTTAGTAGAGTAATAATATTTTATCCCCAGAGAGAACCACCACACTTTATACAAAATACAGTCTAAGTCAGTGGGGGTCGAAACGTACTCTTGTGACCCCCTCTACATCAAGTAAAATTTCTACTATTTTTACGTCAGTTAAATTTTCTACTCTTTCGGGTCCGTTTTTAAGATAAAGTTTTTGTTGGTGTGTCGTGCCCATTAAAATACTCTTCGTCCTTGTTGACTTCTACACCGATCTTATTTCTTTTTGTCACTACCTTAGAACTCCCTCATCTCTCTTTGAAGAACTATTTACGTATACTCTTTGGGATCCCCCTTGAGTGTCATCAACCCTTTAAAAACTTATCATCTACGTTCCGAACTTTTTGATTAAAACCAATAAAAAGATCCCTGGGATCCATCAGATCTTTCTCTTCCATTTTTACTTAGTGTGGTGTCTTTCCTTTACAATTCCAGTGGTTCAAGTCACAAGAGTAGAATCTTACCCGATTGACCTTTAAAAATCTCTTCCTTTCAGAGAATTTCCTAGCAGACTAGACTATGGGGGTGGGTAGAATGTTTATTCCTTTGACTTCGTCTTTTTCCACTTCACTGAACGACCTACAATGTACCAAAATAAACCTTCGCAATGGTGAGGCGAGACCTTCTTTAATACAGATGAATGTCCCTAAGTTTTTAGCTGTCGACGTCGCAGGACAGTCTCGTCTTCTTATTCTCAAAAGTCTTTTTATATAAAAGTAAGACTGAAGTTGATTATAGATCATTGAAGTTCTGTTAAAAAACAAAATGACTGAACTGTATAGATTTACGATTTTAATTTTTTTTATGATTTTACTTTTGGGAAAAGGAACCTAAGTTGTTTAATTACATATTTGGTATACCGTGATAAGATATCACATACATATAAGTAAGTTGTGTGTAAGTTCTTTGTAAAATACTCTCTTGTAAAACGAAGGACGGGAGGTCTGTGATAATAGAATTAATCTTACTAGTCTAAACTCGTTTTTTATTCTGACGTCACGTCCCGTTATTCACTGTTCGAGATGCACTCCGCATATTGTCTTCACCGTTCCTGACCTCTAATACCTTTAAGTGACGATCAAAGACCCTAACCTCTTCAGTGATACCTCTTGTGTCTGAACTCTTTTCTGTAACCGATTCTCTACGTTAAAACAATGGTTTGGTTTGAACCCAAACGAATGGGTCTCGTTTCGTTTCGATTAGATGACTGGAACCCAACACCATTTCCTTTCGTGTAAATAAACGTCCCGTGGTCAGTTCCTCTTACACGTCGAATAGGAGTTTTTTTGGGTCTGAGGAACAACCTAAAAATAAGTACGACAGTGAAGACAGAATATACTCAGAAATGTTGGGATACCTACCATCGGACGGTCAGGTACCATTGAGGAGACAGGTACCTTAAGAGGTCCGTTCTTTTGACCTCACGCAACGGTATGGAAGGAGACCCCCTAGAAGGACTGGGTCCACAACTTGAACGTAGAGGACGTAACCGTCAACCCAAGAAATGGTGATTACGGTGGACCCTTTGGGGACTACCTAAAATCCCTTTCCAAAAAAAATTTTCGTCGTAGTTCCCATCTCCAACGTCTCACGGACTGGTCGAACACCCGTAAGAAGACTAACCAATCACCACTCCAATGTTTCACCATAAAACCTTAGTCATAGTCATAGAAGACCCAGGTTGATAGATAATAAGTATAGGAAAAGAGTTGAGGAAGGGAGACTACCCTCAAAATCATAGACGTTTTGTCAAGTTTCTATACCGAGTCTTATAATAGATATCGGGAACACCTCCTTGATTCGTAAGAACTGAGACTGAACTTTAATCATAATAAAACAGAACGAACTGACGAAAGGATACAAAGACGTAAAACAGTGAAAAGGTTAATTTAAAAGAGAAACCTTGAGTCTCTTTCGGATCCTCCGACTTCGAAAAGATGTTCGTTCTCCGAACCCCTTGCTTCCAGACAGGGACCCTTCCGACTGTCTCAGACCGAACCGAAGTCAAAGTCACCTACTTTTATATTCTTCATTCTTTCTAAACGCCCCCACTCCACGTCTTATTTAATTAATTTTCTCCTTTTCTTATGATTATAGTCATTTTCATTTAATGGTAAATAACTTACGGATGATACAATATATACAATCAAATTATTAAGGAGGACTGTTAGAAGTCTTCTTGAATGATAATAAGGACAAATTGTTTTCTCCTTTGACTTCAAGTCCCTCCGTTTTATTCAACGAGTTTATACATGTCAATCATTCATCAAGTTGAAACTGAGACAAACTAAGATTTCGGAGTCAATAATGGAGGTTTCTCGAGATTGCTTTATCCTTTTTGGTGTTGATCGTAGGTCCTCAGGAGGTTTTTAGTCTTACCGAGATCAATCCACAGTCGTGACCACTCAATTTCCCTTATATCTCTTTTTAAATTAAACCAATTGAGGTACTGGTTATCACTTTAAAGTCCAAAGGACTGGTAACCCGTTTCCAAGATAGATAATTTATAAGAAGCCGATAATTTTAGGTCCTCTCAATCCTTTTCCGTTTTCCAGTTACGTATTATGTAAAGGAAATTATTTGTACGTAAATCTTAACAATTCAAAAAAAAAATTTCATGAACTTAGTATTGTAATACTTAAATTCGGTTGTACCTACACACCTTTTCGAATTATGATAAATTTACAAAAAAAAAAAATTAATTTATACACGCTTTCGACCGAAGACAAAGGGTTACCGGAGGGTGTCTTAAGTAGGTTTTTTATAACCTTCGTTAAAATAAACGGAATAAGGAAACATTACTCGACGTGAACGGTATGAACACGAGTCCCCTAGACCCTCGTCGTGAGTTGTAGGACATTCACTTTTTACAAGCAAACGTCAGGTGGAAGCCTCTTCTGTGGAGCCGAAAAGGGACGATCTCGAAGTAGAGACTTCGGTAGGTTTACGATTCGCCTTCGCGGGTCCCCACGATGGAGAAGGTAAAAGTCAGAGAACTTAAACAGAGACTGTAAAGGAAAAGAAACTCTACTTTCTGGTCTAACGGTAGACCTCGGGGATACAATTCCAATTATTGGTAAAAAAGATAAAAATGGTGACCACGGTAAACCCCCCTTTTGAAGGACTAACTGGTGTTACTTAGAGGTTCTCCTATTCACCACAAAGGGATAGACTCACAATTCTTTTTGTGTCGGTTGTTAGAAAGACCAAACTAATTTCTCGTCGTGAAGGGTCTCCGGTCTCTAGGGGAGTGGAGTCCTAGTTCTCTGAAGAGGGTCCGGACACTTGTCAGGTTCTCACCACAGACTACTCAGTTTATCAACAACGACGTCCGACGGAACGAGAAGGAACGGATCGTTCCCGTCGTAATCGATTCCCGTCCTTTCGTGGGTCTTTAATACGCATGTCTAAAGACGTACCGTCCCTTCCACAAATACGTTTGTCGACCTGTACCCACTATAACCACAAACTTTCCTTGGACCTAAAGACAGAATGTATTTACGACGAATCTGAGCGAGAGATAGTTCTACTCGCCAGTCAACACAAGGTCTTACAAAACCGAAGACACCTTGTCACATCACTCGTGAAGTCTCTATTTTCTTGTTCGACTGAAAATATCTTACTGGGGTCCTTTCTGGTTACACGGACCTTGAGTAAAAGTTTACTTGTCAACTGTGTCTTATGGATCCGGTGACTCATTAAACCACCTAATTTGCATACACCGTGAGACGTTTCGTGGGCTGTGGATCGTCCGTAAATAAGAGGACGAGGAACCGAATTGACTTGTAACGAGTGGGAATCTGGGTAAGCGTCTCCGTATACCTATTAAGGATACAGAAAGTAGAAAAAGGGGTTTTACTTTACAAAATGGGGTCACGAGAGAACTGACTCCCGGCATCGAATCATCAGGGAGTACACCCCGTCCTCGAAGAGAAAAGGAAAGAGACTGAAACCGAAGAAATCGTAGTAGCAACGACAGGGACAGTTGTGGTAACGGTGTTTCTGTTGACGGTCTTTTGATCGTTTTGGCGAAATCGTATTTCGTGAATGACTTAAACGAACCTCCATTGTGACAATCCAAGACTCCTAAATGTACACTCCCCTTATCGGTAAAGGAAGTTCTCTGAGTGTCAGGTCCATTCCTCGGGTCTAAAAGGAAAGTGAGGTGGTCAGGAACCCCCTAGGAGTACGAGTCGTGTCGAGTCTGGGTGAGAGACAAGTCGGGGTCTGAGATCGTCGAGTCCGAGACCAACGAAGGAGTCAGGCACCCCATAACCGTGACTCCAATTTAACCTTTTTTTAAGTATATATATATATGTGTATATAGATATATTAGGATCCGTCCGACAAACTCTCTACCCGTTTTATAATTTTTTATTCTCCTTTTTACTTATTTTTTCTCTGGAGGGTTCTCCTACAACAGTGTTACAATACAAATATGCACACGTATACTCACGTTATACACATACACACATATACACATACACATACTCACATATACACACACTCATATAACACACATACACATACGTACACATCTACACATACACACACATACACTCATATATATACACACTCATATAACACACATACAAATACACATACTCACATATACACACATAAACACACATTCATATAATGCACGTATACCCACTTTCACACAGAGACACACATGTACACACGTATACACACATATGTACCCCTCCCCGTTTCGACTACCGGAGATCTAGGGTAATGGAGGTAGGATAAAGGTCGGAGCAAGGGAGAGAGGAAAGAGTCTACCGACCCAGACACAATTCTACGGTCGGAAGTGTACTTAAAGAGACGAAGAGTACATCCACGTGTCGTATCTATGAACCCAAAAAGGGACGGATTCTTGTCCGAATTTCGGATCGATCCTTAGTACCGGACTTTCTCGAAGTCTTGGTAAATCTATTTGTGGAGTATTTCCGATTTTTTGTACGATCTGGGATCCATATGAATACGACGGAAGGGGATATAAAACGTAATTAAAGAGAATATTCAGACCGAAAGTTCTTACTACTTCCGTCAGGTGTAAATATTTTACTAATTTGTAACTATAAGGTTTGTAGTCAACGATCCCCTTCATAATTTCATAATTAAAATAATGTCTCCTTACAATGACGTACATAGAAATACGTGTTGTTTGAGAGAACGATTCGTTCTTTAGTGAGAAGCACGGTCTTCCACTCTGGACCCAGTACGAAAGAAGTGGACTCTTCCTGACTCTTGAAGGAAATGTTGAGACTCGTTGATGACTCGTTGTATTCTTGGTAGATGACAGTCAGTAATTCAGAGGGTTTGTTCTTCGTCTCCAGGGTCCTGTCCATTCGTGAATTTTTCCTAATTCTAGAAGGACGACTTTCTTTAGACTTTTATGAGTTTTCTCTGGACTACGGTCCCTGTTTGAACAGGTGACGACCGTTCTTTACACCCATCGGAAATTCTCGACTCACTTGGGGCCTTCTGTAGGTCGTTTCTTTATCCCCGTAGTCAGAATGTCGATGTTCCTTAACTTAAAACGGTTGTCGGATTTACTCCCACCTTCGTCTACGGATGAGACATCACGAAACATTACGTCGGGATTGATTGATTATGTTTGAACCACATTGTGTCAGGGTCCTGAACACCGGATGTCCTGACGCCTTGTCATTTACCTACAGAATTTAGAGACTCAAACACTATAAACAATATATCGTTATCCTAAGGTTTACAGTACGAAAATAAATTCTTAAAGAAAAAAAAAAAAAATTCTCACATATTTCGTCACCACTGACCAATTTTTATTAAAAGGATCGAAAAAAAAATTTTTTAAAGGATGTCATTCACGTATATATTACGTGAGGTAAGTTTAGAATACTTACTGTTACTAGAGTGGTTTATTCGGTTCATTGGGTACGAGGAATTAGGTCCGAGATCATGTACGTCCAGGAGTCTCGGGGTAGTTCCGGTCGAAATGTGTCTATGAAGTCCAAAACACAAGTCAAAGTGTAGTGGGAAGTGTACAATGGATTAGAAAGAGTCACATTTCGTGAATAAAAATATTTTAGTATAGACTCTTCACACACACACACACACACACACACACCACTCCTTTCCCCAAGTTGGAGTCAAATATCTACTATAATTTAAAGATCTTTAATTTGTTTTTATAAATGAATTTATATATATATACATAAGACTGACCTTGGTTCTGGAAAGCCACTTTTCGGTTTCGACAGAAGGAATGGAGGGGGTGTTTGATGAATAAACGTCATTCTTTTCTTTTTTTTTCTTTCGGAAAAATAAAATCTTACAAAATCTACTTTATTGTTTTTGATAATAATTTGCAACTGATAACTCATGTACATCAAGATTTATGGATTACATTGTTTCAACCTTCTCATATATTTCATTAAGACGATCTATGGTTTCATATCTCTTACGAACACTCCACCAAAGGTAACCTTCGGGTCAATCGACGAACAAAGTGCCTACGGTAAAAAAAGAACTTTCTTGTTGACTGATCGATACCAATAAGTCTAAACCCATGAACCGTCTGTAAAGAAACTTTTAATTATTTTAGTCAAGTTCCTTTTATAGTGAGAACCAACGATTACCATGTTAATTTCGAAAGGTCGTTTTTTATCTTAAAAAGTTTTGAACATAGACGGTGAAAATCGTTCTGTCAAAAGGTTATAAAACTTTCAAAGACTACTTTAGTCATTACTATAATTACTTACACTATTAAAAATTGTGACTAACTATTTATACAGTTACAAACCTTCTACACGATTGATTCCCTTGGTCATACTCAAAAATACCTATTTTGTAGGTAAATTGCACTTCAATCTAAGTACTTAAAATTTCATTACCTAGTACTTTAAAGTGACTATAACAAAGACTTAGATGTTAATTTTAATCAGAAATTCTTTTATGATGAACAGTTGAAAGTGATAACATAGTTTCTTCTTATAAGTGTTAACAGACTTCTCTAGTAATTTTATAAGAAGGATACGGGTTTTCGTATAGACTTCGACCTTAAAGAAGTATATGAAATTGACTTTGTTGTATAATGTTGTGTAACTTACGACTTCTTTATTATTAGATCATCCGAAAATAACTCAGTAAACGATTTTATAAAATTTTGGGGTGAGAAGAGTAATAAAAGAAAACAAATCTTTTTATACTGTTTAATTGGTTTACCATAGTGAATACAAGGATACAATACGTGAATAACAATAAAAATTTACTTAATTATTTATAAAAGCTTAAGAGTCAAAAATAAAAACTGACATTATAAGTATTTATGTAACTCTCTATCGTAACTTTATGTACGGGTGATAGTACACATTTTTTCTATCGATCACTTCAACTATATATTGTGTCCTAGAGTCGGACTACGAGACACGACTGGTTGTCCCCACCCTACTTCCCCACCCTCCCTCCGAAATCTGCCTACCCTATACACGTATGAATGTCGACTAAGTACAACGACATGTCGACTTTAGTTGTGTTATATCAGTTCGGTAATATGAGGTTAATTTAAAAAATTCAATAAACGTCACGAATTATTAAAATTTCTCAAATTTCCCTTTGAATCCGATTATACAAATTCGTGGTGAAAATGTCTCGAATGAGGTAAATTTTTTAATGTATGTCGACGCTAAGTACCCCAGCGTTTTTCAGCCTGTGCTGACTCGTTTATTTGACTTGACTTGACTTGGATGTCTTTTCACGTTTTGTATATCTATGTGTTAAATTTTTACAATCAGAGAGTCAGTACGGACTGAGAAACCCTGGGGTACTCGACATCGGATGGTCCGAGGAGACAGGTACCTTAAGAGGTCCATTCTTATGACCTCACCCATCGGCAAGAGAAGAAGTCCTCTGGAAGGGTTTGGTGCCTATCTTTGACGTAGAGGACGCCGAGAACGTAACGTCCACTAAAAAAATGGTTGACTCGGTGGTCCCTTCGAGGTATGTTAAATTTTATGCGAAAGTTTACTGAAGAAGGTATATTAGAGGGACACGAGTTCTTGTCACGACGTTCACGGGGGATAGTTTCGGGGACAGACGGAAAAGGTTAGTATGTGGAAGGGAGGGTAGAAATTAACCAAATAAGAGTTTATTTTAAATTTTAAATAAATGTGAATATTTATCGAATGATACACGGTCTGTGTCGGTACTCACGAAATTAAATAAATTGGGAAGACAGTTGGGACACTCCGTGAGAATAGTAGAGTTATATAACAACTCTTTTATTACCGTGTCACTCGAATTCTCGGACCGGGTTCCAGTTCACTACTCAGTCACAAATCCGACACCGTGGGTCGATCTCCTTCTGAGTGAATAACATAACAAAGAGAGATTTTGAAGTCTAAAAACCGAACTCCAAGTCCCTGGTAAGTCCACTACACTAAGACACGTCGTTTAGTTCTCGTCGAACACCTGTCTTGATGACTTTCATCTCTACTACCTGGAAGAGTCGAGACTAATTGGGGTCGAGAGTCGGACATTGGGAACACCTCACGACCACCAAATCAACGATTCAGTACAGACTGAGAACCACTGGGGTACCTAACATCGGGTGGTTCGAGGAACCAAGTACCCTAAAAGGTCCGTTCTTATGACCTCACCCAACGGTAAAAGAAGAGGTCCCCTTGAAGGGGGGGTTCCCTAGCTTGGACCCAGAGGACGTAACGTCCGCCTAATGTTTGACTCGATGTTCCTTCCATCGAGGGAACACCTCTCTCCCCGAGAAGAATCTGACGGGTAGGACTCGACCAAACCCCGAAACTGTAGACTGGAGTTGTGGGGGAGGGGTGTCTTAGTAGTTTTGATCTTGAGTTTGAACGTCTCTAACTGTTTATAAAAGTCCCGTTTTATAGAACGAACAAGAAGTCCCGAAAATTCTTTATAAAACTTTATACGAAAATCCTTAAAAATCTGTAAAAGTCATCTCATACCCCAGACTAATGAATCGAACGATATAATATACAATTGTGTCTTGAGGTATAACATAATTTGACTTAGAGATATTTGTATTATTCACAATTATCCACACGAACCCTAAGCTCTCAAAACTATTATAAGATTTGAGACCCGAAACTAAATATAAAACTCCCCTCGAGGTACACGAGGAGTAATTAAACCATAAAAGCACGAGGTTTCCCAACTTTCGGTAACTGCAAGGAGGGGTTGAGGAGATACCGTGAACGAACAATACACTCTAATCACTCTCGTGACAAGAAAAAGTATTAAATTTTAGGAAGTAGGTAACTCCCACGAGTAAATAAAGATGGGTTGTGTAAAGAAACAAGAACCATATAGTTGAAGAAAAGATCAATGGTTTATTACCGATTTTATCAGTGTAATACTGAGTTAAAAGTACTACCAAATCCTCATTTGATAAAAAAAAATTAATCACTCGTTTGAAAAAACTCCCAAAAACTCAAGGGAAAATAGATCTTTAACTAACTGGATTTACACAATCCTTTGATACAAGGAAAAGGGAGGTATCTATTCCAAAATCATTCATAAGGAAACAAAAGAGTAAACAATATCTAAGGAAATTTTGTCTTTTATGATTAGACCACGAAGTTCACGTATTACCCGAAGTTTTACCTTTTCTTCCATTGAATCTGACTTCGACCCAGCAACTTTTGGGTCACAAAAGTTGGGTCACAGAGAGGTTGGTGGATTCCAGTGGTCTATGGAACAAACAAATAACACCAAGAGAAGATAGAGGTAGATTTATCGTAGTACTTCAGTGACCCAATGGACGTGAGACTGATAAAAAATGAAAAAGACCTTCCTTTCATCAAACTAGTTGTAAAACACAAACAACCAAAGATGTAGTCAGACCATCCTTGTCCGTCTCCAGTTCTTAGTCTCAATAGGTCACTGGAAAACTTTTTCCGACCGTAGTTTAACAAGGGAATTTACTGTGTTCACGTCGACTGGAGAGGTCTCAGTCTCCGGGGTCTAATTTGGTAGAGAACCTCGAATGGGAAGAGACCTGTCCCAGTCCCGGGTCCGTCCCGGGAGTCTGTTAAAGTTCAATGGTTACTAAAGTCGAGAGCAAGGGAATAGTACCGTGTGTAGATGTCAACCTTCAGTAATTTACTGAGAAATTCGTTTTCATAAAACATGACATCTAAAAACAGGTCCAGACCCAGAACTCTTACGGTCGGAGCTAGAAATACCGTCCTCTTTTACGGAAAAACATTTGAGTCACAACCTTGTGAGTGACTCGTCCTGTCTAGCAGGTGACTGGTCATAAAAAGGTTTGTAGAATAAACAGAGTTTCATTTTCTATTGTCTAAATAGGGAAAGAGACAATTTCGTCATTAACCTTTTTCATTTCCGAACGAGACTCACCCGTCTTAACACACGTCTCCTATCCTTTTTTATATGGAGACGTGCGTTATCATTGAGTCCTTACAGACAACCTCCTTAGGTTGTCTATTATTTTTTACTAGGAGAGTTGTGTAGACCCGTTAAAAACCTTTATTTACCTTTCATGGACACTAGCAATTAAAATACACAGTCGAACTGGTCTGGTACTCCTCGGGTCCGTAAACCACGACAGATTAAGACCCACACAGACACTTCCACAAAGACCCTCTCTAATTACAAACTTAGTCATCCGACTCTTCTCCTCTGACGAGAAGAAATCCTCCCACCCGACGAGGAGGTTAGTTGACTCCTGAATTTATTTTGTTCCTCAAACTACGAGGGAGTTCATTCTCCCTTGAGGAAGCTCTGACAGAAAAAATTTTTTTTCTTTAAGAAATAAAAATTAACCTCCTATTAACGAAATGTTATAACACAACCAAAGACGGTATGTAGTGGTACTTAGTCGGTATTCACAATCAGTGAGCCAGCACAGGCTGAGACGTTGGTTGGTCCGAGAAGACAGGTACCCTAAGAGACTCATTCTTATGACCTCACCCAACGGTAAAGGAAGAGGTTCCCTTAGAAAGATTGGTCCCTGGTTTGGACCCAGAGGACGTAACGTAACGTCCGTCTAAGAAAGCATACTCGGGGACCCTCACGATCTATGTATACAAAGGAGGGTGAAATTAGAGGAAGGGTGGAGGGTACGGTGGGGGTGGAGAGATCTGACAGTGTTTCACGTCCCAAACTCGAGGGAGGCAGTATGTCGTTTAAAGATGGTCGAGGGATAAAATGTATACCATTATATATACAAAGGTACGATCAGAGAGTTAAGCATGGTGGAAGGATCTCTGACAGAACTCGACCCTATGGTAAAGAAGGCTCAAAACATAATATTGCCTTCGTAGCCGTGAAAGAGCGCGGACTCGGACGGTCGCAAACCCACCTTTGATTGGAAAACGAGAGGGTCCAGAGACCGAACGGTAGACGTAAAGACCCGAAGAGTCCGAGATATTGACGTACTCGGTTAAGGAATATTATTCATTCAATGAACCGACACAAAGAACCCTCTTGAGAAGAAACTTTTCCTTCTCTTTTTCTGCGGTCTCAGAAGGGAAAGTCGGTACACTCCTGTGTCACAGTTCCACGGCAGACGTTCGGTCCTTCTCTCGGAGTGTTCTTTGACCATTTTATAGGAGACCATGGAACTAAAACCTGAAGAGGCAGAGGTCTTAACACTCTTTATCTATAGACACAAACGTCGGAGGGGCGGACACCATAAAACAATGTCGTCGAACTCGTCTGACCCTATTATGAGTGACTTAAAGAAGTCTCTTAGAGATTTGTCAGGTCTCCTTTGCCCTCTCGTTTAGTGCGCTAGTACGCTAGTGAGCAGTCCGTCACACGGAACTTTCTGACGTGACCGATCAGTTTCGGCCGGTACAGTCACCTTCACTAGGCGTGTACCGGAGCTTTCACCTCTCGCGAAGACAGAGTGGGATGACATGTTAGGAATGAAGTCTTGTGAGTCGTCTGGTGTATGTTGATGGAGTCTTCCACGCGACAGGAAAACCACCGAGACTCTTTTTTTTTTTTAACGAAAAGTTCCCGAGAAGTTTCTATCAAATTAGTATTGACATCGAATTCAATAAGTTCTTTTCGAGACTGTCGGTGTGTTCCTGAGATACTTCTGTTTCACTAGTCCACTGAGAGTCCTGACTCTTCATTCGACTCCCGACTAGTGAAAGAAAGGTCTTAGGACGAATATTTCGTAGGTGTGGCTTATTTTATCCGTTCCAGGTGTCGTTTTTACCGGAAACGTTTAGGAGGCAAACGATTCAAGTAGGTTACAGGAGATAGGTTTAAAATCAAAATTTCGGATCCTTTATACTTCTCTTAAAAGGTTTTAAAATCTTCTACCTTCCTCTTTTTACCCAGTTTCCCGACCTTTTACTTACTTTTTCTCCCTGTCAATGTCTTTATATTAGTCGATTCTTTTGAACACGTCGTCATTTTACAGAAATAAATAGGTTTCCGGATAAAAATCATCCCGTGACCTTTCAGACAAAGAATAAGATGGACTTATTTCTTTTGCCTTAAAAACTTCAACGCTAAATTTGATCTCCTTTAATAGAGTGATCTTCACCGTCATAGACGAGTGTTCTACCTTCGTCCTAGTAGATTCAAAGGTGTTTTTCTCATGACCAGAAACCCGAACAATACTGGAGTCGAGTCAGGTAGACCGGACCCCTCGGTCTCGACGATACCTCCAGACTCCTCAGTCAGGTTTCCTGGCAACCAACTTACGTCCTTTATCGGGGGCAGTTACGATTCAGGTCTTAATATTGATAAAAGAGTAGTAAGGAGGTTTAGGGCAAAACAAATTTAAAAGTTCTTCAGTTTTAATCGAGAAGTCAGTACAGGTCAAGAAACACTCGGACACCTAACATCGGACGGTCCGAGGAGACAGGTACCCTAAAGGGTCCGTTCTTATGACCTCACCCAACGGTAAGGGAAGAGGTCCCCTAGAAGGACTGGGTCCCTACCTTGGGTCCGAAGGGTATAATGTCTACCTAAGAAATGGAGGACTCGGTGGTCCTTTCACCTTTATCACCAGACTGTAGAAATGTAATAAAGTTAATAAAGTTAAAAGGTTAACTAACCTATGTCTTTGTCAGGTTAGGTCACAATTTATTACGTTTCGACCAATTATTCAGTCGCACTCCCATAAAATGTGTCACTCGACCAACTTGAAATCAGATGTTCCTACATCTGTTTCGGGTGGTCTCCAGTTTCTGACCTTATTTACTGAAGACGGAAAGGATGGTTGGAGTACTAAGGTATCAAATACATCACCAAATGTTCTACTTATTATTCGTTATCAAAAGACATCCCTCAGCCAATTTTTCTCTTCAAATACGAGATGTTGTCACCCACAATTCTTTACGACAAAAGGGTAGAGAAAAGTAGTATTTGTATATCGTCTCTGAAATGTATTCCCTTTATAATTTCTGTGTTCTCTAAATCTTCTTAATTATAAGTTCTGATACAATAAGTGAAATTTTTTACCAAATTTTACTCAACACCACCGAAACATTCCACAGTCGAACTGATCCAACTTGATGTAAAGGGTCTTAAGGAAAAGAACAACCAAAGGACGACCGCTCGGGGTTCTCTATGGGAACATTCTAAATCCCTCGTCTTTCCTTCGTCGTTCGTAAAACATGAAACCTGAGTGGTTTCACGACTGAGTCAGAACAACCAAACTTCGACGTAAATGGAGACACGACCGAAATGTAAAGGGACCTAAGAAGAGGCGGAAGAGACTGAGGACCCGGTCTATATCCGTAAATGGAAGTACCAAAGACGTCATATCGGTATGGTAATTACGGTCTTTGTTATCCTTGTTTGTTGAAAGTCAGAAAGGAAGAAACTCGGTCTAGGTCGAGACATCTCGAGGTCGACCCGGAACGAGAGAGACTGAAATACTGGGGAAAAAAAAAGGTGGGACGGGAGACCTTAAACTTGACATAATCGGTACTTCTGTTATCGAAACGAGTTTGACGAATTGGGTAAGGGTGTTAACACTGAAGGGAATTTTGTACGTACATATTTAAAGAATTACCAAGACGGAGAGACCAACTTGGAACCTTCCATATGTGATGTTTTGAGAAGGTTCTCCCGATCTGTGGTTCACTTGAAAATTAAATTAGTTTTACTCATTTACACAGGTGATTCTAATCTATCTGTACACGTCAGTTTTCTTAGAGTCAAGGAAGATATTAGTCTAGTGAAGGAATTTGAAGTAACCTCGGTTTGGTTTTCTCTACTCGACTATCTCTTTTGATAAATTGATATGAGTTCCAGAAAAACATGGACGAAAATTTATGACTACCTCCTTATGAGGCTAGAGTATGTATCCCTTTTGTCTTCAAGTTTTCGAATTTATTTGGACCCGGGGACCGACACGATCTTCCATCAAGTCCCAACTCGAAAATATTATGGGTATACCCAGGTAAATCTCAACCTACTTACCTCCTTTTGACACTACCAATAGTTCGACTGAAGGATCTGAGTCTATCTTCCTTTAACGTATGTACCACACACGATCGAAGAACTACTAAAGTGTGAGATGGTGTCCGTCGTCATTGAACGGTGTCTTACATATTACCTTTTTGTTTGTCTTATTACAGTTTACATTCAGTCACAAACACATATGTGTGTTCGTATATGTGTGAATAATATCGGAGACTATGGAGTGAACCTTGACATTTATGTTCACCAACACATCGAAACATTTCAACTGAAAGTCAAGAATTATTAAACAGATGTTTAAGGAAAAAGTAAGGACAGAAAGGGGAGAGAGAATATACAATACAAGGAATACAAAGGCGTTTGAAAAAAGAATCAATAAAAATTTATAAATAACGAATGAATCAAAACCAACGTGACCCAGAAACAACGACGTGTCTCCGAGAGAGACCAACACCTCTCACCCCCGAAGAGAAGTAACGACACACGTCCGAAGAGTGACGACGAACCCAAAATCATCAATGTCGTACACCTGAGTCTTCGACACCGAGCACCCGAGATCTCGTACCCGAGTTTACAACACCGTATCAATAGTAAAGAAACAAAATAGTGTTGTTTCTCTTTTGAGCTCATTAAGTCTATTACTTCGATTCAGTTTACTGAAGAGATTGAAGGACTTAGAGTGGGTTAGGAGAGAAGCGAAACGTAGCGAACGTTACAGTGGCAAAGGACCCTCCAGAGTGAGATAGGGTCAGAGTAGATGGGACACGACGACTTAAAGATCTTTTAGATGGGTAAAGTAAAAATGTCAAGTCAATCGTGGGGGAAGTCCTATATAAGGAAAAAGGCTTTTGTTAGAAAGGGAGACACCTAGTGTCGAACAAGAAATCAGTGATTCATCTTCAGTGTAATCTCAAACCCCGTGGAAGTGAAGGACTACTATGACACTTTAAGTGGGTTAGTAAGGGAAAAGACTCTTAGAGTATCTGGGGTCCGTTGTAGAAACATCTAGTTCTTACCGAAAACCTTAAGACCAAGAGAACCGTCAATATCAAAAGTGACACTTAGTGATCTAACCTCTATCCTGTTGTAGTGGGTGAGCCCTCTAGAAGTACGAAATAGAGAAGAGAGGGTTTGAGGAACAACAAATCAGCAAACCAGTACAGTCTGAGAAAACACAGGGAGACCTGACATCGGACGGTCCGAAGCGAGAGGTACCTTAAAGGATCCTTTCTTATGACCTCACCCAGCGGTACGGGAAGAGATCCCATAGAAACCCTGGGTCCTTAACCTGGGTACAGAGGACGTGACCGTCCACCTAAAAATGGTGACTCGGTCCAATCGGGTGAACATGTCATTAAATATTTGAACAAAGTAAAAGTACGATCGTCTACCATACAACTGGATGTAGCTTTAAAATCGGTGTCACTTTGTTGGTAGAATCGTGTGACCATGACATGAGAAAGACAGACATCAACGAGTGACGGAGACGAGAGTGTAGTACCTCTATTTAATTTTCACAGTAACTCATGAGACGTCACTTTGGCGAAGAGTGACTCCAGAACCCCTATCTACATTGGTGGCGTTTCCGGTCAATCAAAAATAAATATGACACCTGTGTCGGAAGAACGGAAGAGACACGTTCACGAAACCTATAAGGGTCTACTATTGGGGACGACACCGAACGGTTCGTAAAATAATCATAGAGATGACGTGAGAAATAGTGTAAGACTATCAAGGGACTCATGTGGTAGGAGGAGGTTATTTCTTACCGAAGGGACTGCGATCTTTGTAAAATAAGTAGAGGGGTACTAAGGTCCTTGTTCTATAACGTATATTCTCTACGAGTGACTAAAATGAAAATTGAAAATTTTAGTCAACAGAAGTCAAGGTTAGAGGGTTAAGTAGGGCAGGGATCTATTGATTGTACGTGGATGACATATCGGGTCCCTTGAACTGAGTCACGAGACACCACCGTTTGTCCCCTACATGCACATGCACACCGTCTAAGTGAATCCACATGTCGTCTTTGATTGTGTTGTGACACTTCGTTGATTTGAGGCTCTTTTTTTTTCTTTGACAGAAGTCCAAATTAAATGGATCTTGTTTTATGTAGTTAAAATTCACATGTCACACTATGTGATCGAATGGTTCTCTCCTCCTCCTACCACTGTTTTCGAACCACCATTGACTACCACAAATCTTATTGGTTATATATTACTATTTGTTTATAGGTTGTTAAAAAACCATGTAAAATAAGGACAAAAATTTAGAGACGTCTGTTATATAGGTGAAATAACGGTCATTGGTCCCATCTAATACGGGTGACGGACGGGAACCGTATGGTAACGGGAGAGAGACCTCCGAGACGTCCAAGAGGAAGGTAGGACGGGGTTCCTTTGGTGGACGGAAGAAAACGTTATTACGATACGATACCCTTCAGCGAAGTCACTACGGACTGAGAAACGCTGGGATACCTGATTCGGGTGGTCAGACACCCTAAGAGGTCCGTTCTTATGACTTCACCCAACGGTACGGGAAGAGGTCCCTGGAAGGACTGAGTCGCTAGCTTGGACGCAGAGAATGTAGAGGACGTAACGTCCACCTTAGAAATGGTGATCGTGGTGGACTCTTCGGGAGAAGTTATTATCTACTAACGAAAAGACGAGATCTCGGTGTATACTTACTTTAGTATGTTTTCTATAAGAAAACACAGACAGAAGAGAATAAGTCATACAAAAACTCTAAGTAGGTGTAAGAACACACAATCACCAGACGAGGAAAAATAAAGACTCATTATTAAGGTAACATATTTATGTATGTTTAAAGATCGGTAAGAGAACAACTACATGAAAACCAAACAAAGGTAAAAACCGAAAATTTTTATTTAGAAGATCCTCGTAAGAACATGTTCAGAAAAACATTTAAAAAGAACGTGTAAAATTGTTATTCTTTACCGGTTTGTCGAAAAGATTCTCTAAACGTTAAAAAAAATTGAAGGTGTTCTTAACATACTCTTAAGGTTAACAAGATGTAAGAATAGTTACAAACCTCAAGTACGAAATTTTTTAAAAGCCGTAAGATCCCCTATATTCGACTATAGAGTAAAATTAAATCACTTGACTGTTACTTCATCTAATAAAAAAGTGAACGAATTACCAGTAAGTAAATACAAAAAAGTACTCGACAGATTGATACAACGATTTAAAATTTTTAACCTAACACGAAGAAGAATGATGACGTAAAATTCTAAAGAAATATATAAACCACATACCTAGGAAACGTAAGCATATATATAATATTTGTAACCTATGATCGAGTACTAAATGTACCTGTAAAAGAATTACTATGGAAATTTTCTCACTTTTAAAAGTCAAATTACTTAAGTTTAAAAATATAAAAAAAGAAGTTCAAATGATGAAAAACACATAACAGATTCTTTACAAACGGAGTGGTCATAACTTTTATAAAAAGTGGACATAAAAGTAACTCATCAAAATATCAAAATGACAAAGTCAAGTCAAGTCAGTGAGTCAGCACAGGCTGAGAAACGGTGGGGTACTTAGTGTCGTGCGGTCCGGAGGGACAGGTAGTGGTTGAGGACCTCAGGTGGGTTTGAGTACACGTAGCTCGGTCACTACGGTAGGTCGGTAGAATAGGAGACAGCAGGGGAAGAGGAGGACGGGAGTTAGAAAGGGTCGTAGTCCTAAAAGGTTACTCAGTCGAGAAGCGTACTCCACCGGTTTCATAACCTCAAAGTCGAAATCGTAGTCATGAAGGTTACTCGTGGGTCCTGACTAGAGGAAATCTTACCTGACCAACCTAGAGGAACGTCAGGTTCCCTGAGAGTTCTCAGAAGAGGTAGTGATGTCAAGTTTTCGTAGTTAAGAAGCCACGAGTCGAAAGAAGTGTCAGGTTGACAGTGTAGGTATGTACTGGTGTCCTTTTTGGTAGTGGAACTGATCTACCTGGAAACAACCGTTTCATTACAGAGACGAAAACTTATACGACAGATCCAACCAGAATTGAAAAGAAGGTTCCTCATTCGCAGAAACTTAAAGTACCGACGTTAGTGGTAGACGTCACTAAAACCTCGGGTCTTTTTATTTCAGTCGGTGACAGAGGTGACAAAAGGTAGATAGACGGTACTTCACTACCCTGATCTACGGTACCAGAATCAAAAGACTTACAACTCGAAATTCGGTTGAAAAAGTAAGAGATGAAAGTGAAAGTAGTTCTCCGAGAAATCAAGAAGTGAAAGACGGTATTCCCACCATAGTATACATATAGACTTTAATAACTATAAATAGGACCGTTAGAACTAAGGTCGAACACGAGGGAGGTCGGGTCCCAAAGAGTACTACATGAGACGTGTATTCAATTTATTCGTCCCACTGGCGGAACTGCATGAGGAAAAGATAAACCTTGGTCAGACAACAAGGTACAGGTCAAGATTGACAACGAAGGACTGGACGTATGTCCAAAGAGTTCTCCGTCCAGTCCACCAGACTATACGGGTAGAGAAAGTCTTAAAAGGTGTCAAATAACACTAGGTGTGTCAGTTTTCAAATCTACAACAGAAACGGTGTTTACAGAATCGTTATTATAAACGTATACATAATTCATTCTCATCTTCAATTAAAACGGAAGATTTAAAGTCGTGATATACAACTTTGATGTTAGAAAGGTAGGTAACTTAAAGAAACCGTGGACACAGTTTTAAGTAAACTGTATACACACCCAGATAAATATCTGAAAGAAACTTGATATACAGATAAGAATACTATATAATAGAACTAAGTACATTTAAAAATCACTCAGTTTCAGATCATTACATATGAGAGATTCGATTTAGAATAAAAAAGTTTTAACGAAAAATATAGTTTAAGTAAACGTTGAGGTATATTTTAAAGTTTAATTGGACTGTTAAACATGTTTTTTTTTTTTTTTTCTGGCAACCCTAAAACTAACTGTGACAAAACTTAGACATTCTCACACCTCTCTTGACTGTAGATTTATAGCTCAGTATACTACACACTTGTAATATGTCAAGAGGTAAATAAATCCGGAAAGTAAAGACATTAGACATAAACGTTAAGGATCGAATGTCGAGAACGTGTATTAAAAATTCGATATAAATACATAAATTACCGAAATTAACGACAGTATATAACATAAAATTTAAAACTGAAGGTTCACAAGTACCGAACATAGATCCTTATATAAACTAAACACTTATAACCAAAATATTGGACTCTGAAACGATTTGAGAGATGATCCAGATCCTTTAAAAACGTCTTAGAAACCTTAAAAAATACATCTATTAAAGAACAAACTACTCATTTTTATAAAATAAACGTTAGAGACATGGAAAATAAAGACCGAGAACTAGATAACGTGACCGCTAGTGGGCATCTTTCTATAACTCATCTTCGACATTGTCATTAAAGATATAGAACAAAGACTAGTACCCTCGTTTCATTGGTTAAAAAATAGTAATTGATACTACCATATACATCAAAAAGTATCTATGAAAAAGAAGTTCAATTTTAAGGGAAGATAAGAATCAAACGACCCTTAAGTAAAAACTAGTCCTTATTTACAAGTTAATACTGTTTCTGTAAAAGACGAAGATTACTTCGTTCGGCCTCTTCCGTTACCGTGGGGTGAGGTCATGAGAACGGACCTTTTAGGGTACCTACCTCCTCGAACCATCTGACGTCAGGTACCCCAGCGATTCTCAACCTGTGCTGAGTCACTGAAGGGAAAGTGAAAAGTGAAAGTACGTAACCTCTTCCTTTACCGTTGGGTGAGGTCACAAGAACGGACCTCTTAGGGTCCCTGCCGCCTCGGACCACCCGACGGCAGATACTCCAGCGTGTCTCAGCCTATACTGACTTCACTGAATCGTCGTCGTCGTCGTTGCTTCGTTCGTTTATGAAATATAAAAAAGTCATACAACTATCCCACTTATTGTAACTAAAAACTTACAACTTGGTTGGATTGTAAGGATACGTTAAGACCGTATAAAATTTTATGTAAAAATCTGAACTAATCGATTGTAAAACACCTTCTAAACACCCAGATATAAGTAATCCTATAACCAGACATCAAATGAAAAAACCATGACAGAACTAGACCAAAATCATACACCCGTTACGATCGTAGTATTTTACTCAACCCCTCGAAATGACAAGATGAAAGACCTTCTCAAACCTATCTTAACCGAAAATTGTTATGATATAAACTTAAGAAAAACCGTCAAACGTACCAAAGATCGTAAAGAAGGAAAACACGAGACAGCGTTCCTTCGTCACGAACGTAGGTAGAGATGAATACCACTGACAGAAAGGGTCCAAAATCCAATTGACCATTTAGACCCTGGAGTCAAGACACTATTGAAGTTCTTTTCATACTAACGTAGCTTATAGAAACAACAACACGTCAGTGACACAGCACAGACTGAGAAACGTTGGGGTACCTGGTGTCGTTCGGTCCGAAGGGACAAGAAGTGGTAGAGGACCTCAAACGAGTTTGAGTACAGGTAACTCAGTGACTACGGTAGGTTGGTAGAGTAGGAGACAACAGTGAAAGAGGAAGACGGAAGTTAGAAAGACTCGCACTCCCACAAAAGATCACTCAGCCGAGAAACGTAGTCCACCGATCACAACCTCGAAGTCGAAGTCGTAGTCAGGAAGGTTACTTATAAGTCTTGACTAAAGGAAATCCTAACTGTCAAGTTTCGTTAGTCAAGAAGTCACGAGTCTATAAAAATGACAGGTCGAAACAGTCATGTACTGATGACCTTTTCGGTATCGAAACTGATATGCCTGAAAACATCCGTTTAGTTCAGAGACGAAAAATTATACGACAGATCCAAACAGTAACGAAAAGAAAGTTCCTCCGAGTATCAAATTAATAACTAATAGACCTGAAAAGATAATTCACTCTCGTAACAAATGAAAGAGTGAAAGATGGGGATAATAGACAAACATATGTCGCTCTTCTTTTCAGACCAAGGTCAATAAGATGACACTGAATTTCACCTCAGGTCATTAAAACGAGATTTAATATTTATGTGGTCATTAGTTTTATTCTGATTCACACCTACCTGACCTTATTTTGATGACACTGATTTCGAAATATAGACATTCACCCTCTCTTTTTTCCTGTAAAGTCACACATACCGAATCAAAAATAAAAAGATCCAAGAACCATTCTAACACTATTAAAAGTACAAAATTTTTTGAAAAGGAACTATATGTAGTAGTTTTCTAGGACTATGTGTCGAAACATTCCGTGTAGACACCTAAAGATATCTATCAAGGTGGTGTTACCATTCAAAGTAAAGTAAAGTCTAGTTGACATGTAGGTGTACTACTTTTAAACGACCGTATGTAAAAGGAGAGTCAGGTCGGAAGGGTTCCCTAACTACTTTTTACTTTATTTAGGTTAGTCGTGAAAAAATGTTAAGAATATCGTTTTAGGTAATGTGAAAATTTCATTTATCCTTCATATAATATCACCAGTTTCCTGGTCTTCTCTATCTCTATGGAACTCTTGAAGTCTATAGGGTCCCCTGTTTACAAGACTTACGTTTCGAAAAGATCCGTAAAAATATCAGCTTAAGAATCGATGGTGTTCCCTCAAAGGATCGTTACACTGGTTTACATAATAAATGTTCTATTTCAAGACTTTCCTTTAGTGCACAGGAACTTTTAGACCTTGGTGAACGCTTAAAGTGAGGATGAAACGTGCCATCAGAACTACATACCTTTTCTGATAGTTGAAACTCGTTAGTCCTCCACGAGTTTTGTACGAACAATTTATTTAGTGACCTTTGTGACTTACGTCTCGAAACTTCCAAAGAAGGTCAGGTCACGAAACGGGGAGAAGAGTCCGACACAAAAGAGAGAGTGGTTTGTTCATGTCTCCGGAAAACACCGTCCCAGTAAAGGACCCTTTTATGGATTTTTAGTTCACACTTTAACTACGACATAAAACGTTAGAGCATCCTGGTCACAAGAAATAGAAGGTTTCAGTTTGACAAAGACACGTGTCAACCGGGAACCATAGATACCTAAAGTACAGGTACTAAGTTAGTTGGAGTTGACACCAAACTTCTAGAAGTCCATTGGTGCCTATATGTCCCGGTTGACATAATGTGGGAAAATATAGTACCTGAACTTGTAGACGTCTAAAACCATAGACGTTCCCTATGTCCTTAGGTTCGATCGACCTCTGGTTCTCTCCTGACATAAGACTCAGACTCGTTCAAGGTCCTTTATCACTTCCTATCCCTTCGTACCACATGACGGTAAATACCCCAACGTTTCTCACCCTGTACTTGTCGTTGTTTTTTCTTCTTGTTGGTGTACGAAAGGTTAAACGACGTCCATGTACTTTCCATATGTATATTCGTCAAATCTACGTGTTCAGTCTTGATAGTCCAGAGACAGTAATGAGTTTCCATCCCCCCGTCCCTTGGTGAACCAATGTTTTGTCTTGAGGACCCTCTATAGTTATTTTACTCTGTACAGTATATATTTTATATTAATATTCGAGGGTCGTCACGACAAAACTTTTCTGTTATTGGGTACAGTATAAAACTTTACCGAACGGGTCTGTCGTAAGAAACCTTGTAGAACGTGAAAAGAACTGGAGTCAGAGATTCCAGAAGGTCGAAAATTTTTTTAAGATATTAAGAAACCTGAAGGACTCCTTTTGTCTTTTCTGAAGAGTAACAACTTTACCCTAAACGAGTCTTAAAATATGACGAATTGGTTAATTTTACCTACTTTGAATAAGAGGTGACTAGTGAAGAAGGAGAAGGTGGGAAAAGAATATGATACAGTATTAGTTTCATACCAACACTTAGGTTAATTTCCCCGACGAATAATGGGACATAGTAAAAGGAACCTTTACTTCTTTACATGATGACAATGATTACTGGAAGAAACTGTTTGTAAAGTTTCAATGACCTGTGTACGAATATTTAGTAAACTCTTTGTCCTTAATTTAATTGATCGTACACACAATTGTATCTTATGTCAGAATCAGTGTTCAGTTTAGAGACCTTAGCCATCGAAAAATTAGTCCCTTATACAAAGGAATTTAATAGGTTGACACCAAAGAAGTAAATACATTACCCGTCTTATAACACACCCGAATTGTCTTTCTAATTTATTCTAGGATAGATAGATAGATAATAGATAGATGGGTAGTAGATAGAAATAGAGAGTATGGGTGTAATCGAACCTTTGTCAAAGTTTAAGAAGGTCTTTAAAATACGTTCGTTAAAATATGTTTACTACATAACTATCATTTTACCTGTTTCTCATTATTATGATCATTAATTATTGTTGGAAAAGTCACTGTGGAGAAAACATGAGACACCCATGTCATAGAGTAGAGTGTGGACAGGATAACTCCTTTGACTTCGAGTCTCTACGGTAACTGGACCAGTGTGTCGGTCCTTCGGGTTGTTTCTCTTTCAAGGACAAGACATACAGTGACACACACACACACAGACAGACAGACCGACCGTCTCAGTTTCCCTGTTATTTCCTTTATTTCTTTTGTTTACTATGAGAATCTAAAATTTCATTGGGTCATTATTTTGAGACGTACTAATCCACTATACCTTTCCTAAAGAGTGGGTCTAATGACTTCCCGAATAACGTCCACTAAATATTAAAATTTGTAGACCCTACATACTTAGACTATACGTTACTACCTCTGAATAGTCTCGGATTCGTGAGAGATATAATCCTGTTCGACCTACCCTTTTTCGACTACTCCACTTTCATAAGGATGAAAAAGAATTCTAACCGAGGGTCGTTCCTTCGTCCGTCTCAAACTTACGAGAGAGATCTTCTCAAACAGGAATGTCGAGACCCCGATTCATTCTCAGGGGTCTGAAACCTCCTTTCAATTTTCTTAATGAGAGGGTTCTCGTGGTCTCATGAGGTTGATAAGTGTGTTTGTTCAGTCGTTCATTTTTAAAATACGTCTGGTATCGTTCACAACTTAAACGAACACTGTCTCTAAATTGGAGTCACCGTGGGGATCTTATTTATTCTACCGTAGTCATCTACCAGAGCAATTTACTCTTGAAAATTCGATTATCAGTTCTTTTTTGAATGACTTCAAAAACTAATAAAATAAATTCTTCTTTGATTCACACTTCGCACTTTAACATATTCACGGGTATCCGACCGTACTCGAAACCTTATTATAAACATTTCTAGTCTGAGATACAATCGAAAGTTTAATGAAAAAGGTACATTTAAATTAAAATATACCTCTACGTTAATGACGAAGAATGATCACGTCGAACTTTTTCTGTCTTAAAATTTCACCAAAGGTTCCTCTTACCATTTTAGGAGTTCTACTCCCTAAACCGTATTCGTGCAAGAATCCTGATTACCAAAAGGACAGGTGACCTTTTTCGTACAAAACTTTGTAAAACGAAACAAACCAGACTAAAAATTGTAGAATAATCTCTTATTACATCCCAGAATACGACATTCTTATATATCTAACGATAATAGTTTTCTTTTGACATAAAAAATAACTGTTATTAGAAAGACTAAGGTCATGTATAAACCTTTTCAATTATAAGTCAGTATTTATACTGGGGTGAGAGAAAAAGAGTAAGAAAGATAGATAGATAGAAACATAGATAGATAGATGAATAGATATGTGAGTCCATCTTGAACTGGACTGATACCCATCTCGTAATGTTTTGAGACCGGTCTCAAAATTTTTTACTTCGACAAAATCTCCTCATCAAGTAGTGAAGTACCCTTTATCTACCCCTTTGTCACCTTTGTCACAGTCTGAAGTAGAAAACCCCGAGGTTTTAGTGACGTCTACCACTGACGTCGGTACTTTAATTTTCTGCGAATGAGGAACCTTCTCTTCAATACCGGCTGGATCTATCGTATAAGTTTTCGTCTCTGTAGTGAAACGGTTGTTTTCAGGTAGATCAGTTCCGATACCAAAAAGGACACCAGTACATACCTACACCCTCAACCTGACACTTCTTCCGACTCACGACTTCTTAACTACGAAAACTTGACACCACAACCTCTTCTGAGAACTCTCAGGGAACCTGACGTTCCTCTAGGTCGGTCAGGTAAGACTTCCTCTATCCGGGACCCTAAAGAAATCTGCCTTACTACGACTTCGACTTTGAGGTCATGAAACCGGTGGAGTACACTTCTCAACTGAGTAACCTTTTCTGAGACTACGACCTTTCCTATCTCCCGTCCTCCTCTTCCCCTGCTGTCTCCTACTCTACCGATCTACCGTAGTGACTGAACTACCTGAACTCAGACTCACTTAAGGCCCTCTACCACTACCTGTCCCTCCGGACCGCACGACGCTAAATACCCCAGCGTTTCTCAGCCTGTGCTAACTCACTGACTTGACTTGACTTAACTCGAGTAACCGAAAGTTACAACGCTACTCCTCTTTTAGAGGGAGGGGCCGGTGTAGGGGGGCAGGATCCAGTCACGTCTCGTCTCGACTCGAGGGACACGAAACATCGTCCAAGAGTGATCGATCGATAGAATGTGTACCATTACACATACAGTTGGGATTAGAGGGTCAGGTAGGGTAAGGAGGAAGGGACGGATACAGACGCACAGAGAAGAGATGTAGACGTAGAGATAAAGACGAGACCTTTATCCAAGTAGACATAGTAAAAAGATCTCAGGTGTATATACACAATTATCTGCTAAAAAAGAGAAAGACTGAATGAAGTGAGATATACTGGCTGAGATGCAGATCGGTGTAGAGATGTTTACTGGACCCAAAAGAAGTACTGAAAGAGGAAAGATACTTACCTGAAACCATTCTCTTCTGAGTGTGAATAAGTACGGTAACCCGTCCCGGACTAAACTACCACGAGCAATCTTGAGACCGGGACTCTCTTTTCGGTCTTTTTTACGAGTCACCGGAACATCGTACTCCTTTGACGGTTAGTGGTTCTAGTAGACGAAATAAAGAGAGACCTACTGACTCCACCCCTGAGTCGTCCACCGTAAGTAATCGGTTTAATCGGAATATCTCGTCACTGTTTGAACTCTCGTGGAACCTATTCATCAAGATAAAAAAAATCTAACTTTTTTCGACCTTAATGGATAATACTGTACTTTAGAAGATTTACATACCAGAACCCACATGTAAACATAACTAAAGTATGTAGTAGTTTTGTTATAATTATCCGATCATAACCGAAAACCGAAATCACATCGTACAGAGATTTTACGAACTCTGATCCAGAAAGATATATCTATCTCACTCCTTTTAACTCGTGGAACTCTACACACACACATAATAAGGAAGTGTAGAACGTAGCCCGGAACTTTTAATACAACGACCGGGACGATTTGGATCCAATCTTAGAAAAGAGGACTTAAGATTGAGTGTTATGGAGTGATAAGAAACCAAACCACAAGGTATAAAATCGCCAATATTCGGATCTCGTTCCTTTGTTTCCTCTGGACAAATTTATCGAAAGTGAAATGTATCTCACTAGTATTAGTACTAAAGTATCATTTATGAGTACGTAGACTTGAACAGGTAGAAACCAGACTAGACGCGAAAAGTAAGTAATCACGGGACAAGGACCCTGTTTTACTCCATCACATTTTACTGTTCGTCGTGTATACGATTAAATGCAATTAGTGGTGAAAGATCCAATCTAGCAACTATACACTAATAGACTGCACCTTTATTTTCTCTCAGCAAGAACAGAGCGACCTTTGTTTACTACTCTTACATCCCACGTGAAAAGGTTTCTCTTCCCGAAAAATTTGTCGTGTGACAGTAGTAAACCCCTCTTAGTAAGACTTCTTTATTATAAACGAGAAAAAAAAGAAAAGTGAGAGTTCCGAGAATTGTGTGTTTAAACTTTTCGAAAGTTCTTCGTAAATGTAAAGAATCCTCTAACGTATACTTGGACCTGTGTTAAGTCATGAAACTTGTCATATTTCGTAATCGGGATGTAGAAGCAAACGACGGTACTATTCTATAGTATTGGTTCACCGAATTTGTTGTCGTTACGCAGCAGAGTGTCAAGGTCTTTCATCCTCAGGTTCTCGTTCTACAGGAGTCTCAACCAAGGAGGATTCTCGGTACACCTTCTTAGACAAAATACGGAGAAGACTTCAAAAACCACCGAACGAGTGTTACAAACCGTAAGTAAACGTAGTCAAAGATGTAGTAACGGAAGGAGAAGTGAACCACAAGAGGGACACTCACACCCATAGACAGAGGTTTGAAGGGGAAATTTATTCTTACGGTCAGTATAACCCTATCTTGGTTGGGAGTACTGAAATACAATCAAACTAATGGAGGCATTTCTCGGCTTTAGGTTTATTTGCGTGAAGACTCTATGATATCCAATCCTGGAGTTCCCGAAGGGACCACCGAGTCGACCATTTCTTAGACGGACGTTAAGTCCTCTGGACCCAAGCTAGGGACCTAACCGTTCTAGGGGACCTCCTCCCGTACCGTTGGGTGAGGTCCTAAGAACGGACCTCTTGGGGGTACCTGTCTCCACGGACCACCCGATGTCGAGTACCTTAACGTCTCAGTCTGTGCTGACTCGTTGTTTCGTGTGTCGTGTACACTTAAATCCCCTTATGTTCAGTTAGATCCTTTAGGACTGTAGGAACGTTTATTACTTGAACCGGTCCTGTTTCTTGGTTTCTGAAGACACAGATCAGAGGTAGACCGAGGACGAAGGATAAATTAAGAAGTCATCTCTGACTCAGCATGTCCCCGACTGTAGTTCCACTCCCTCTCGTCGTCTCCGACACAGGGGACGTAGGGTTCTGTAGACAACAGACTCTTCTTCCTGTGTAGGGGAGTGGAAGGCGTACGGTCCCTTTTAAGTGTCTGTTCTTCTTACCATTTTTACTCCGGAAACGTCTTAGTCGCTAATGTGTATACGAAAAAAGGAAACCATGCATTATTCCCGAATCGGAGACTACTGAAATAAAAAGTTCCAAACTAACTTGTAGACTAACAGAACGAAGACAATTCAGAGGTCACCAGGTACGAGAGTACACATACGCTCTCTCATATAAAATTTTCTCAGTCTTTCTGTACTTTTGTAATCTCTCTACACGGGAGGTCTTCTGTCATCCCAACTATCTATTAACCTGTAACCGGGATGGTGCTCGGTGCTAAACCTATAGAGTACTACGGACTTTGTACCACCTGTAAGTCCTCAAAAACAACTACTTTTATGATTTTGATTACTTACCCCCGATACAAAGAATGTACGAAAAAAGTTGAAGAATGAAGGACTAGAAAAAGAGACCTCAGACCTAGTATTCTAATCTCCTTCCTCTAGGAAAGTATATTTATCTCCTTCCCCTATAAAAACATACTAAACAAGTACCGGGTAACAGTAGGGACTGATACGAGTGGGTGTCGAGTGGGTGAAATTATTTCTTCCGACTAAAGACGTCACGTGTCGGTTCACAAGATCTACACCTAACGAGTGAAAGGGGATGAGAGTCTTTAAAAAAACTGAATCTCGGTTGGTAATACGTCTACACATAAACACTAGTCGACACTAGTTCTGTCTACTGGAGAAAAGGTAGGGTGGTAAACAACGGAGTCAGAAAAAACGACTTAAACATGTCATCCCGTCCAAGAAACGGTTTTGGTGAAAACCTGTAGATAAGGTTTGACTTCTGTCTTCAGCATTAAGATAAAAAGTTAAATCAAACTGAAACACCTATCCCTTATCAGTACTATAATTTACTCTAATGGTCCCTCTCTCACTTCTTTCTTTCCGACTCTTTTCTCGGTCCTCTCTTTAGTAAGACACAACGAATTTCTTTGTTTTAAGAAGAAACCAACTAGGGACTAAACCCTGAATCTACAGGAAAAGACTCTATGTTTGTTTAAACTAAGTCGACTTCATTTTAGAACGAGTATAGAAGACATTTGAACAGTTAGATACTCTTTGAAGATGACGAAAGGTACTGACTGTAAGAGTACTGGGAATCAACCAATACAACTAACGAACCTGACTTTTATTACTGAATTTAAATACCTCGTGAAAGAGACAATGTCGGCAATATGACTTATTATAAATGTACATAAGGTCCTTTATCACTTCCTGTCTCTTCGGACCACGTAACATCAGATACCCCAGTGTTTCTCAACCTGTACTGAATCACTGATCCTTTGTCTTAGAGTAAATTAGGAGTTTTATTACGACACTTCACTTATGGTCTCGATAGAAGTAAAATGTGTGTTTAGTTGACTCCTTACCACTCCAATTCATAACACAGATTGTAGGTGACTGAATTATTACCGTCTCATCCCTAAGTGGGGAATTTTTATACTACACTTTTGGGTACAGATATAGGAAGACCTACCCTTCCGACTCAGAGTAAGTAAAAAGATTAGAGGATAGAGTATGTAATACCTTTGATCTCATATAGTAAGTTATTGATAATGGGTCTCGGGACATAAAATTAAAATTAACCAGGTTCATTCGTACCTGGAAACTCTTTTTGTCGTAAGTCCGAAACTCTTTCTTATCCAATTCATTAGATAATTCAATTATCGGATCTAAAAATGTTACACGAGTATATAGAAAAAAGAAGGGTATGATTGTCACCAATAGGGTCTGGAAAAGAATGGTTTCAAGGGTTGAAGTAGGTACGGGAGTAGTGTGACTGACAAGTAGATATCTAGGACAATGTATCGTCCGAGGGTCATATTATTTTCAAAGGTGAAGGAAAGCCTCTTCCGTTACCGTGGGGTGAGGTCATGAGAACGGACCTTTTAGGGTACCTGTCTCCTCGGACCATCCGACGTCAGGTACCCCAGTCATACTCAGTCTATACTGATTCGCTGAAGTGAAAGTGAAAAGTGAAAGTACGTAACCTCTTCCTTTACCGTTGGGATGAGGTCATGAGAACGGACCTCTTAGGGTCCCTGTCTCCTCGGACCACCCGACGACAGATACCACAGAGTGTCTCAGTCTGTGTTGACTTCACTGAATCGTCGTCGTCGTCGTCGTCGTCGGTGAAGGAAACATAGGTACAATCCTAAATAAATCTCCCAATGGGTAGGAAGACTGAAAGGATGTAAAAATTTCCTTCTTAACATGAATGGGTTAAGGTTGCGGTCTTATTTTTAACGTATATTCGAATACTAAGGAAAAATTTGATTCTACTATTTTCGTTAGTATTTCACAGTCAACTTACCTTCAAGATTTTCTCTAAGTCACTGAAACAACTTCCACACTATAAGTACAAACGTGGACGTCCTGTCCCAGGCCGTGTGTCATTTATAGTCACACATGAAAGAGTTTGTTTAATTTCATCCTACCTCCTACTGAAAGATCGAGTCCGATGACGGATGTCTCCTTTCCGATGAATAGTGTCCGTCTTAAGATCGGTCATGTTTCTTAAGGCCTCTGAGGTCTCGACAATTCCCTGTCCCCTCTCTTTTTACATATAATATAGTCACGAAGAGAGAAATTCAAGTCAGACCTAACTCCCATAAAGAGACGCACTTGAGACTTCTGATCGGAGACAAAAATAAGTCTAAATAAACTTCCACAGGAATCTCTGAGATTCTAGGGTAGTAAGAGTGTCATTTTCCTTTCCACTTTTCTATTAATTACGCAGAATTAGTAAAGTTCTTAGAATATTCTCACGAAGTTAAAAGTTTGAACGTATTTATAAATCATGAAAACGGTATATAAAAGCGTGAATCGTATAAAACGTGTATAACCCTTTCATGACTCGTTACTAACAAACAATTTACTTGAGTTCTTTTTCACAGAGTCTCTGTAGATTCCCTGTTTGACTCGAGTCTTTGGTTATAAGACAACATGGTGGTTGGTCGACTCATTACGTGAAACTAACAGAGTCGCGGATCCCACAGCTATGTTCTTTGTTTGTCTACCGAGTTAACTGGGTCCTCTTTCCTAAACGATCTGAACCACCTAACTCGGTGTACTCTGAAGACCATTCTTATGTCTTCCTCTTCAAACAGGGACGTATTGTCCCGTAATTCGTTTGGTCCTCTCCGTTACACCTTCCTGGTCCCCCGATTTTATACTGTGAGAGTTTCTCTTCTAAACTACTCGTTTCACTCACATGACTCGTGATACCAATCTTTTAGTACGGGAGTCTTAATTTTCTTCACCCTTTCAAGTGTTTTACTTGTTTCCCGGTCACATCGGTATGTAACAACACACTTTACTTGTTTCGGTGAAGATTCTAAATAACCTTGAAAGGAACACTAAAGAACGACAATACCGACTTCCCAAGTTCGACGAACGCCTCTGTGTAAAGAGACAGAGGTCACGGAGACTTCAGTAAGGTTCGTTCTACGGTTCTCCTTACTCCTTCTCTCCGACAGAATCCGTGTCTCGAGTATAAGAGTTCCTTAGAGAATGTCCTTATACGGGTAAACACAACCCGAGACCTGATTGAGGAAGATCGATCAGGTAGGAAGGACGGCTAGGACCAGATAAGAGAAACCCGATACTAGAACCTTCTACGGTTGACCGGACACGAGGATCTTAGACCCTGTAGAAATCTAGAAAAGAATGAGAATCTACAATTTAGATTAGAGATAAATCTCTGATGACTAGATAAGAGGGATGAGTATAAAACCGGAATTGAGTAGAGAGACTTGCAACCCATAAAAAAAGGGAAGGGGTACCGTCTGTTGGAGTCTAGACACTAAAGGATGAGATTGTCTTACAAGTCAAGTCAAGTTAAGTCAAGTCAGCGAGTCAGCACAGATTGAGAAACACTGGGGTACTTAACGTCGTGCGGTCCGGAGGGACAGGTAGTGGTTGGGGGCCTCAAGTGAGTTTGAGTGCAGGTAGCTCAGTCACTACGGTAGGTCGGCAGAGTAGGAGACAGTAGGGGAAGAGGAGGACAGAGGTCGTAATCTCAGAAAAGGTTACTCAGTTGAGAAACGTACTCCACCGGTTTCATGACCTCAAAGTTGAAATCGTAGTCAGGAAGGTTTCTTGTGGGTCCTGGCTAGAGGAAATCTTACCTGACCAACCTAGAGGAACGTCAGGTTCCCTGAGAGTTCTCAGAAGAGGTTGTGGTGTCAAGTTTTCGTAGTTAAGAAGCCGCGAGTCGAAAGAAGTGTCAGGTTGAGAGTGTAGGTATGTATTGATAACCTTTTTGGTATCTTGCAATTACCGACAGTTTGAGAAAACCACATGGATCTACAATCCGAGAGAGAAGAAACTCAGATCAGGTAAATCAACGGAAAGGTCT
The DNA here is from genome assembly GCA_006410555.1 of Capra ibex. Taxonomy (NCBI): domain Eukaryota; kingdom Metazoa; phylum Chordata; class Mammalia; order Artiodactyla; family Bovidae; genus Capra; species Capra ibex. The sequence goes on along the minus strand of SJYO01026388.1, from coordinate 62,394,244 downwards.
ATAATCAATTATAGAGAGTCCCCTGGTAAAGGTTTTTATAGAAGAGAAAGTGAGAATCAACCTTTTTCTTTACTCAGATGTGAATCTTATAAAATAGAATAGAAAATAAAATGAATTAAAAGACTTTAATACCGTTGTTACTGTGGTGAATTTGTTCACTCGATTTAAAAAAATTCTGTAGTTCTAGAAAGGAACACAGAAGTTTAGTATTATCGACCTTGAGATTCCCATTCCTTCTTTCGGTCGTAACAGAGAGGAAGTCGAGAAAGTATCGTTCTGATCTGATCGGATCTGTTTCTTAAGTAGACCGTCCATGATAAGGAATAAGTCGCGTCATCGAGTTTACAAACTATCCACTAAAGAGAAACTGTCCACTAAAGAGAAGAAACTTTTAACGACAAATTAGAGTCACTGGAAAGAACCTTGTGAATCTCCTTTACACAGGTCCCCTGAAGAGACCGTCAGGTCACCGAATTAGAACGTGTAGGAGGCACCTCCCGTACTCAAGGTAGGGACCAGTCCCTTGATTCTGGGACGTAAGACGAACGGTACGTCACACCGGATTTTTTCATTTATTTATTATTTTTACCGGTCTTAATTGTAATTTTTTTTTTTCTTCTGACTAGAATTTTTTTATTTCAGGTCGTCACTTCAGGGGCTCTCAATAAAATTACACACGAGAGGATAGGATAACCTACAAAGACACGTAGGTTTAACCCTTGTTCACCTAAGACGACAGGCTATCCCTCCAACTGAAACCTTACTACGGACCATGTGTGTGTGGGAGGGGAGGCGCGGGGGGGGAGAGGGGGTGGGTCGTCCGTGAGTTCTAGGGTCTCAATCGTCGAGAGTAGGTACGGAATTCTCTGTCGACCCAATCCCTTCACTCTTCATAAAACAAGAGATTCGTTTTTCGAAGTCCCGTACCTCGAAACCTTTAGACACTTAAATAAAACGTATAAGTCTTAATCAACAAAAGTGAAAGTGTCCTTAATTAAAAAATAAGACAGTAACACACACACAAAACTTCTAAAACATAAAAAAATTCGAGAAGATAAAAAAAGTCAACAACAACAACAATTCATGACTAAATTTTAACAAAAATAAGGATTGGTTCAGTTTTAGAAACAAAGAAGGTGAAAAAGATACGGTGACCGCCTTTTTTTCTCAAAGTCTAAATACTTGTAAACCGGTTTGTGATGTGGTCACAAAGAAGTATATCTGTATAGATCCTCACTGTCCAAAGTTTCCTACTCGGAGTTGAGAGACCGGGTACGTGGTCTTTTTACAGTACAGGAGACCACACCTCGTATACGGTTCCATCGGATGGGTCTCTCACAGTCTTTACTCCAACGAGGTCGGGAGTGAGTAGACAGGTGGAGGTGTATAAGAAGTACTGTGTCTTAGAAGTCGAACTGGACAGAGTCGTGAATTAGTCTATGTAATAAAGAGACCTGATGGACATTGGTTTTACAGACTATTTTACGAGTGGGAATGTCTATGAGGTTTCATTTCATAAGAGGTGTTCAAATCGAACTCTTCGTATCTACCCTTTAATTAAGAACCGTTTTATCAATTATCATACCTTTTCTTACAGAAAAGAACCCCTTTAAGTGTTATATATAATTATTCAATTTCGGAAACTTTTCAGGATGTCGTTACAAAGTGTGTAAATCAGGTCACAGAGAGTTTGAATAAATTTCTGTATCGGGGTGAAAGAAAAGAAAACGTATCGTGGATAAGTAGACCCCAGTTTGGGCCAGTGTTGTCGGATACCCCGGAAACATCTTGACTCAATTGCCTCGTCAAGAACCGAAATCAGGTAGACGGGTGTGGCTCCACGTACGACCCTACAGTAGGTCCTTCGAGGAATAATTTGGTTAACTTTCCGACGACAAATAAAAGTGCTGACAGGTCAAAAGAGAAGTACTTTTGAGTTCGTCTAAAAAGAAGAATAAAGTCATAGTCTTTTTAGTATAAACCCCCATTGTTTGTACTAAAACAAAATACCTGAGACACACATAAAACGGAAGAAACGCAACTATAATCATCTAATTTTCCAGTTTTAAACTCGGTGAATTTGGTTCTGAAGATTGTACGTCAAATAATGATTGGATAAAGGGACGACTTAAATTAAAAAGGGATGAAAAAAACGAAGTGGAAGAACGAATAAACCAATAATATTCCAACGGAATAAGATCATATACGTAAAATATTTGATTGCACGTAAGGGTAACATTATCCCTCCCCATATTTTGTAGAAATTGTAAAGGTAATTCCTAAATTTATTCACTCACTCTATGAATCTGACTAGTAGAAATTATATTGATATAATCCGTTATATGGTGGACGAAACTTCTGGTAGTTTAAGTCCTTTTATAGACAGGATCTTCGAAATGTCAAAATCGAGAATATAAATTCTGACACTAGGTAAAGTTTAATTAAAAACGGATATCACCCTCTCTCTCTATTCAGTAAAAAAAGGTATATCTATAAGTCAACAAGATCATATTAAAATAATTTTTAAAAGGTAATTTAACGTGACCGTGGACAGTATCCTACTTACCACTGTGGGCGGGGGTGGCGGGCGGAGTCGTTATGGTCGAAGATTAGGTACTTTGTACACGTGGAATTGGAAGGCACCGTTTCTAAAATGCCTACGCTAATCAATTTCGAGAGCTCTACTCCTCTAATAGGACGTAATAAACCCACCTAGGATTCACGACATTCACAGGACGATTCTGTCTCCGTCTCCTTCTGGCCTGTGTGAGTCTTCCACTTCCCTCTACACTACTACCCTCGTCTCTCGTTAAACTTCGATCGAAACTTACACCTCCTTCCTTAGACTCCGTTCCTTACGCTAAAGTCTTGTACCTTCTTCGTTTCCTACCTAAGGGAGTCCATGGCGACACTCTCACCGGGACGGTTGTGGAACTAAAGTAGGGCCCCTATGACTGTAACCTAAAGAACAAAGATATTTACACTCTCCTAGATTTCTTTCGTTTTTAGGAACCTCTATCATATTCAGTGTCTCGTCTTTTTTTACTTCGGATCGTGTTTCCTTCAGAGGAGAGGGTGAAGTGCTCCAACCTTCCAACCATTGATTTCTGAGAGACCTCAACCTCCTTCGTAAACTCCTCTCTTAAAGTCTTCTGATCTGAGTTTCACCTCTACGACACGTTCTAGAGACCCCTGGTCGTAGAGAGTAAGGGACCCGGACGGGTCCTGCCTCTCTCCACTGCGTTATGTTTAGAGTCTGTCACACTCCACTCTGAGACTTTCGTCTCTTCCGACACGAGGTGAAAGAGAAAACCTTATACTCACGAGGTCTTCGGTCGCCTCACATCCGAAACAGTCCATCCGTATGAGGTCCTTCTAAAGGTCCGTTCACCCGAGTTCTCTTCTAAGTTCCCTCAAAGTAACTATCAAGGACTCATGGATTCCTCATACATCCCTTCACGTCCCCATTAACCCACTGATTTCGAACTCAAACTCTATTTCTACGACTTTTCCCTGAAGGGAACACCAGGTCACCCGATTCTAAGACACGAGGGTTACACCTCCCGGACCCGAACTAGGAATCAGCCCCTTGATCTAGGGTGTATGGTATTGATTTTCTGGGACATACGACGTTGATTGTCGGCTTTGTCGGTTTATTTATATTTATTTATACAAAAAATTTATAAATTTTTCAACGACTTTTTCCACCGTTTGAGAGTAGACCTCAGTTACTGATTTAACCAACAGAAAACACTACCTACAACCGTGTCCCGGGTTTTCTGGTTGAAGTTACTCATAGTCGTTTCCTACGGGTCACTCTACCACCCGAGTACCGGTCTAGTACCTCTACTCTATAGTGGTCGGTTACGGGTCCCCGTAACAAATTAGGAAAGAACCACGGTTCTGTCACGTTGTATCCTTGGAGGAGGTCACTTCACTTCACTTTCAGTAAGTCAGCACAAGTTGAGAAACTCTGGGGTACCTGATATGTCAGGTACATTAAGAGGTCCGGTCTTATCACCTCACCCAACGGAAAGGGAAGAGGTCCCCTAAAAAGGTTGGTTTCCTAACTTGGGTCCAGAGGACGTGACGTCCGTCTAAGAAGTAGTCGACTCGGTGTCACCTTCGGGTTCTTATGACCGCACCCATCGGCAAGGGAAGAGGTCCCCTAGAAGGGTTGGGTACTTAACTTGACCCCAGGGACGTAACGTCCAGTTTAAACCGGAATTATTATTACTTCTCCTCTCCTTTCTTTGTAGGTTTCTGACCTATACAGAGGGTTTCACAGATTCAAAATCTTTCCCTGACTCCACTCTTAAACTAAATTTTCTAGTGACCCAATTGAGATCTAAACAATTTTAGTCTTTTATTAAAAAGGTAAGACACCTCTAACCCTCGAAATCTTATTTCAACTTAAAACTATATCATTTATCTATTATTTCAGTATAAACTCGTTAAGTTTATAATTACACACCTAAATTTATTTTGTCATTCATCGATCGTAGAGGTAAAATATTAATCATTTTCCATCCGAGCTAGTCAGTTGATTTAACAGTTTATATTAAATTGTTCTATCTTAAGCTTAGAACCGAGTAAATTGAAGTTTGAACACAGGAAAAGAAACGACTGTGTTCCCTCTTTAGTGGTAGTTTTTGGATCATGATATCTCTCGACTAAAGTGAGAGGAACCATGGTCAAAGAGGTAGAACTTTTACTTTTAGGAGCATCTGTATCTTTAAATATTAAGGTGATATACCACACCGTCTTTCTTGCGTCATTAATTAAAAGGACATCCTATAGAACTCTCAACGGTAGAACTAATAGCATTTCAACTTTATATTTTTTCATTTTCTTTAAAATGTCCCCAGTCCCCTTTAGAATAGTTTATTGTAAGAGTGAAAGGGATGAACAACCGTGTGGACAAAAACGAAAATCCTCACCCTTGTCCGTCAGTCTTTTCGGAACTAATCAGTGGTCGTAATCGGTTGAAATTCCCTCTACTTGAATCCCCAAAGGGTCCACCGTGATCACCATTTCTTGATCACCCGTACCGTCTGGCGAGGTCATAAGAACAGACCTCTTAGGGTGCCTGGTTCGTCGGACTCCCCGATGTATCAGGTAACCCAACGTTTCCCAAAACTTTGTTGACTTCGCTGAAATGTACTTTTCCTCGATTTCGTCAACTTAAAAAGAAATTTTCCTCCTCGAGACGTTACCAATAAACCAAGTCTCACTCACCACCCTTGATTGCAAAAGATATATTTTTCAATAGTCTGAAGACTGCTTATATTTTTAAAGAAGAGTTGATTAGAAAATAATATCTCAAACTCAACTTTTATGGAAGAAGTTAACACCATTCTTAGTCATACCCTCTCTCTTTTGTCTCGAACGTTTGTTAAAGGAAACAAGAAGGTATTCGTAACTCTTTGCCGCATAAAAAGTTTGTTATGTTGATTCGACGTTTCTATATATAAGAAATATCGGGGTAGTCCTAAGGGGAGGGTAAATGGGTAGAAATTTTTGGAAAACTACTATTAAATGAGTTTTGAAGAAATTATGGATGGTGTTCGTTAATCTGTTTAAGATTGTAAGATCATTGATCGTATAATCTTTTATTGTCTATAAATTAGACATTGAATCTTTTGGTTTATGTACCCCTTTTTATTAGTATAAAATTTCATTCTCATATTCTTATCCTCAACGATTCTTTGATTATGCTGACTTCGAAAAGGAACCTTTCTAGGATAAAATTTGAATGTCAATTTTGTTTGTTCTACCCATCTCATATAGGTTGATGTTTTGTTTTCGTCACTTCTCAATTTCGTTTTTTTCCTGACGTAAAACGTTAGGTGTTCTGATCTAAACACCTACATTCGTTTGGAACCATTTATAAACACACAAGAAGGATAATAACAATTGAAAATTAAAATTTAATGTAATATCGTTAAAGTGAAATCACTTTACATCACCAAATCAGGGATTCAGCACAGACTGAGAACGCTGGGGTACCTGACATCGAACGGTCCGAGGAGACAGGTACCTCAAGAGGTCTGTTCTTATGAACTCACCCAAGGGTAAAGAAAGAGGTCCCTAAGAAGGGTTGGGTCCTTAGTTTGGACCCCGAGGATGTAGTGTCCGTCTAAGAAATAGCTGACTCGAAGCCCCCTAATTCTCACCTGTTTTCGTTTAATCTTAAGATTTTAATCAGAGGAAATGACCCATTCTCAATGGAGTTGCTAAACTTTAGTTGGGTGAAGGGGTAGGATCTCGGTTTTCTTACACCTATAACCGGATAAAATTATAAAAAGATCAAGTCTGTCTTCAGACAATGGGGGATCAAGAGGGTGACTATTCGGCTCAGTAAACATTCTAAGTAAAACTATTAAACAAGAGAGAGCCCTTAATATATGACGGGTCTGACTATGGATTATACACTTTTGGTAACAAAGTACATAAAACCCAAAAAAAAACAAACAAAATCTAAAAAACCAGTACTTTCATTTAGACCAAGGACAATGAGATAGAACCGACCCTCTCTTCCGTTAAATTAAAATAAATTAGAGTAGAAAAGGAGATAGAGTACTTGAAGAAGACCGAAAGTGGAATCGTATTTGTTCAATCCTAGTCATTGCAAATTTAATCCAAACCAGCGTAGAGGAACTGGCGACGAGAATTCAAAGTCTATATGAAGTAAGACAAAATAATAATCCGTAAAGGTGACATAGTGAAACCGAGACGGGAAGTACTATACTGGGGTGAAGAGTGTACCTGGTGACTCATGAACGTCACACCGATTAGGTTTAACTGTACCGATAGTCACATTTTATGTGTGACCTAAAGTTTCTAAATAATGTTCTTTCATTTTATAGAGAAATTATTAAAGAATATAAGTAACGTCAAACTTTATTTATATAAAATGTATGGATAAAGTACACGAAGAAGAATGAAAAATTTTTTTGTAAATGAATAAATTCCAAAACCGACGAAACCCAGAGTCAACTCTGTGTACCTAGAAGTAACGCGGTGTTCCCTAGAAAGGAACACCTAGTGTATAAGAGATCAACTCCGTACAACCGAGTCGACAACACCTCGTACCCGAGGTCTCGTACATCCTAGAATAAAGGAACTGGTCCCCAGTTTGGACGTAGGGGAGTTAACGTTCCGTCTAAGAATGGGTGATCTGGTGTTCACTTCAGGGGAGGTGGAACGATTTTTCTTTCAAATTTTACTCACGTGATCTTTTAAATCAGTACACACCCCGAAGGTAAGACAAAGAGAATCACGAAAGATTTGATGAAAGTGTTCAACCTTAGTTCTAACGGCCCTCTTTACAGTTATTGGAGTTTATACGTCTACTGTGGTGGGAATACCGTCTTTCACTTCTTCTTGTTTTCCCGGAGAACTACTTTCACTTTCTCCTCTCACTTTTTCAACCGAATTTCGAGTTGTAAGTCTTTTGATTCTAGTACCGTAGACCAAGGTAGTGAAGTACCGTTTATCTACCCCTTTGTCACCGACTGAAATAAAAAACCCCCGAGGTTTTAGTGACGTCTACCACTAACGTCGGTACGTTAATTTTCTGCGAATGAGGAACCTTCCTTTCGATACTGGTTGGATCTATCGTATAAGTTTTCGTCTCTGTAGTGAAACAGTTGTTTCCAGGCAGATCAGTTCCGATACCAAAAAGGTCACGAGTACATACCTACACTCTCAACCTGACACTTCTTTCGACTCGTGACCTCTTAACTACGAAAACTTGACACCACAACCTCTTCTGAGAACTCTCAGGGAACCTGACGTTCCTCTCGGTTGGTCAGGTAGGATTTCCTCTAGTCAGGACCCACAAATGACCTTCCTGACTACAACTTCGACTTTGAGGTTATGAAACCGGTGGAGTACCCTTCTCGACTGAGTAAACTTTTCTGGGACTACGACCCTTTCTAACTCCCGTCCTCCTCTTCCCCTGTTGTCTTCTATTCTACCAACCTACCGTAGTGGCTGAGTAACCTGTATCCAAACCTACCTGAGGCCATCAACCACTACCTGTTCCTCCGGACCAAACAACGCCAAGTACCCCAGTGTTTCTCAGCCTGTACTGACTCGCTGACTTGACTTGACTTGACTTGACTTTGGTGAAAACTTGAATAAACATTTGTAGACGAGAATTAGGATCTTGGTAGTGATACAGTAACCGTAAATTTCCATTCTTTTACACACTGTTACTTTTACCTCTCTTTGGATTTCTCTACGGAACTCCAAGGTCCAGAGATCCTTTTCCGAGTGTCACTGAAGACGTTTTGGAAACGGTGAAAGGGGATCCGAGACTAACCGAAAAACAAACGGTCAAAGACGTCCGTTAGAAAACCTCTTCCGTTACCGTGGGGTGAGGTCATGAGAACGGACCTTTTAGGGTACCTTCCTCTTCGGACTATCCGACGTTAGGTACCCCAGCGATACTCAGCCTGTGTTGATTCGCTGAAGTGAAAATGAAAAGTGAAAGTACGTAACCTCTTCCCTTACCGTTGGGTGAGGTCACAAGAACGGACCTCTTAGGGTCCCTGCCCCCTCGGACCACCCGACGGCAGATACCCCAGCGTGTCTTGCCTGTGCTGACTTCGCTGAATCGTCGTCGTCGTCCATTAGAAAAGGAACAGGACTTAAAAGGAGATAAAGTTGAATTATGAAGGTCATATCGTCCAAAGTTTGATACTGGAAACGACGTCGTCATTACCTCAATGGACCTTTAACCAACTTTATGTTTAATACTACGTAAACACTAATTTTTTGAGTAGTCCAACTCGGGTGGCGTCTAAGTGATATTAAATCTTTTACTTAAGAGAAAGTCAAACGAACCAGAACGTAGGACTCTGTCAGAAAGGTAGAAGTTCAAAAACAATATAAGGTTAAGTAGTACACTACTACCCTTCCGTTCCCCTTTAAGACGATAAAAGTAAAAGACCAATTCAGGTACGATTTTTTCTATTTTTCTATATACATAAAAAAAGAAAACTAGTGACGAGACAAAGTTCATGAAACTTAATCTTAGCAAACAACTTACTTACTTAAACAATAACGACAACGAGTCAGTGCTTCAGGACAGACTGAGAAACGTTGTGGTACTTGACGTCGTGTGGTCCGAACGGACAAGAAGTGGTAAAGGACCTCGAACAAGTTTGAGTACAGGTAACTCAGTCACTACGGTAGGTTGGTAGAGTAAGAGACAACAGGGGAAGAGGAGGACGGAAGTTAGAAAGGGTCGTAGTCCCAGAAAAGGTTACTCAACCGAGAAACGTAGTCCACCGGTCTCATAACCTCCAAGTCGTAGTCAAGAAGGTTACTTACAAGTCCTAACTAAAAGAAATCTTAACTGACGAAACTAAAGGAACGACAGGTTCCCTGAGAGTCCTCAGAAGAGGTTGTGGTGTCAAGTTTTCGTAGTTAAGAAACCGAGAGTCGGAAGAAATACCAGGTTGAGAGTACAATCCTGTACTGATGATCGAAACTGATCTACCTGTAAACAGTCGTTTCATTAGAGAGACGAAAAATTATACGACAGATTCTAACAGTATCGAAAAGAAGGTTCCTCGTTCGCAGACATACTTAAATTAAAGACTCGGAGTGAGTGATGTAGACATTACCAATATGTTAATATAATTAAGAATGAGTATTCTATAAACCCTCTTATTTACTTCACTGTCTTTGTGTAGGATATTAATGTGGACTGTGTACCAGTGTGTGCCATTGACTAATAATAATAGTGATGAAATAATAAAGTAATCATGTATGACAAACTCAAGAACGAGAAAACGGCAATGTGACATTCAAGAGACACAACCTACTGAAACCTATTAATCAGAAACGTGTAGTCTTTCTTCATAAGTTATTTATTAACGACTTATTTACTGGAATCGTGGTACAGACCTAACGTCAAAAAAGCGAACATTTCGTTCTCTCCTTTTTAGTGGGCTCAGAAAAGTCTGCCACGGAAAGTGATTTGTTGAACGATTTTTTTTTTTTTTTTTGTGGAGTGTCAGACTATCAAACTCCCGTCTCAAATCTCTCAAATGTCTGACGAAGAAAATCTCTATAAAAGAAGTTTAGAACTGTCATAGGAGTCACTCTTTGTCTGTGTGCGGAGAACCTAAAGTATGAGTGGTTTCGGGGATTTTACTTTCACAAACAACGAGTCAACAAAGACTGAGAAACACTGGGGCACCTGACACCGGACGGTCCTAGGAGGTAGGTACCTTAAGAGGTCCATTCTTATGACCTCACTGAACGGTACGGGAGGAGGTCCCTAGAAGGACTGGGTCTCCAACTTGGGTCTAGAGGACGTAACGACCGTCTAAGAAATGGTAGACTCGGTGATCCCTTCGTCCCTTACCGATAGGTGAGGTCGTAAGAACGGACTTCTTAAGGTACCTGTCTCCTCGGACCACCCGATGTCAGGGATCCGAGCGTCTTAGTGCGTCCTGACTTCGTTGAATCGTTTGTACGTGTAGGACATAAACCCACCTTTGTCAGGTACTTCAACGTTTCTTAACCTGTGCTGACTCGTTGATTGTGAAAGTGAAAACTTTGGAAAGTTATAGGAAAACTCGAAGGGTCCACCACGTCACCATTTCACCGTTTTTTTTTTTTTTTTTTAGACCATTTTTTTAGCCGGACGGTTACCTCCTCTGTACTCTCTCCGTCCAAGCTAGGGACCCATTCCTTCTAAGGGACCTCTTTCTTTAGTGTTGGGTGAGGTCATAAGAACGGACCCTTTGAGGTACCTGTCTCCTCGGACCACCCGATATCAGGTACACCAACGTTTTCTCAGTCTGTACTGACTCGTTGACTCGACATATTTGTGTATGTGTGTGTATAAAGAAGAGGCAAGGGAGAACTAACGTGAGTCAAGAAGAAAGACGGAAAGACCTAGGGTGAGGATTACATGAGAATACTAGTCAGTTGGTTAAAAAATATTTGACGACTTTAGAACCACAGTAAACCACACCTGACACGAGTCACAAAGACTCTTCAATACACTACTGACTTCGAGCAACGTCGTAAGATTTAATCCATAGTACTCCCACTCTTGTTTTTGTCACCAAGTGTCTCGACCCGATTTTAAACCAGAAATGGGCCAGTTTTAAAGACGTGTAGAGAAACTCGTTCGTACATGAGGAGAGACGACATTAAAGTCACTTGAAAGATGGTCAATGATGTCTAGGATGTAAGACAGACCGACTGATTACTATATAAGGGAAAAAAGAACTCGGTAGGATACTAAAGTGGTGTATTTATCATCGAACCAAAGAAAGGAACTTATGAACCTTACGATGGAAAATAAACCTAACGGAGTCTGAAGTCATCTTACTCTAGACTCAGTACTAAATAAACTGAACAAACTCCCGTCTTTTCGTTTCCGTGTAAAGACTACTCTTCTCCAAACGAAGACTCTTTTATTCAATGAGTAAGGTTTTGGTTGATGTTTAAAACAGTAACGAAGTCTTACTGTGTCTCCCAGTCACGTCGGTGGGGTTTACCGATATACGTGGATGTCCGCGTCGGTCCGGACCGAAACCTGTTATTAGCGGTACGACTTGGTATTCCTGGGTCAAAACGGTTGTGAAAACTATAAAGTTCTCTTTCATATTTGGGTCTAAACTTACACTTGAAAATACTAAAGTTTCTAACTGTTACTTAATTCAACTTTTCTTGTTACAAGTTCACGATTTGCTTCATACAGACGTTGGTTTCTGAAAATCAAAAATTAGAGACCAACCATGTAGGGTGTGCAAACCGTAAAAAATTTACTTTAATAGATTGTCTCAGGAGAGTGAAAGAGAATTCACAAGCATGTCTTTATGTAGAGAGTCTTGTTATAATACTAGCTTACGAGAGATTTATAGAAAGGACAAGGAACTCTTAGATTTTTTCGTTATTTTGGACGTAGCCAACAGACGATACACTTACTGTTTCACCCTCTATGTTTCGGCAGACTCCGTAGTAGAAAGGGAAAGGAGTTCCTTCATTAATAAATCAAACCTCTTTGTCATATGTAAGGGAGGGTATTTCACCGTGAGGAGATTTTGTACTGTTTCCATTTGTGGTCCTTTATCAAGATATTTACGATCATTAAAGATTCTTAAGTTTCCTCCGACACCTTCTATTTACGCTTCGACACAACTAGTCTCGTCTGGAATACTTCACCGTTTTTACCTGGTCTGTTCTTTTTTTCCTATCTTAACATATACTGTCATAAACACTCATTTACTCTTCTGATCAGGAAACCCTTGATTCCCAAATACAATTCCTCATTCCTCACCTATACACATAAGATTCAGACCGTTTTTAATTGGTTTTTGTTGTGTGTGTTGAAAACTTTTGAATACTTCCACCTATGTAATCGGATAGAACCCGATAAGCATAGATTATGAAATTACACTCAATTAAGAAAAATAAACCTAAGACAAATTGTTCGTCAGGAAGTTAAGAGTGAACTGTAATGACATTTGAAAATTCTAACTGGAATTCTCGATTATGAATGTAGTGTCCATAAATACGTATATAATTGTCACTTATATACATATATATAAGTGGTAACATATGTATACATAATATATAGACGAGTCAGTGTAGACTAAGAAACACCGGAATACCTGATATCTGGGGGTCCGAGGAGACAGGTACCTTAAAAGGTTCGTTCTTATGACCTTACCCAACGGAAAAGGATGAGGTCCAGTAGAAGGGTTGGGTCCCTAGTTTGAGTACAGAGAACGAAGAGGATGTAACCGTTCGTCTAAGAAATGGTGACCCGGTGGATCCTTCAGGTAGAATTAAAATATATATATGTATATTAGATATTATACATATATGTCTATATATGTATGTATCAATTACTATATATGAACACACATATATGTCTAAATTATAACAAATATATATGTATATATATCTCATTCTGTGTTGATTTGTTGTCGTTACTATTTAAAGACGGTTTATAAAAAGTCTATTTTTAAATAATTCGATTGTCGAATAAAAATAAAACGAGATTTCTTGTCAGTTAAAACTTAAGGGAAAAAGGTAAAAATAGAACGATTTTAATAAAGGTCGCCCTAGTTAATTAAAATGATACCTAAACTAAACTAGTGAAAACTTTAGGTGTAAAAAAATAAGTTTGATTCAAGGAGGTGAATCTTAAAAGAGAAAATAACAATAATAAAGAGGAAAAGACTCCAGTTTGAATGACGATATTGAAAATGATCCTACAGAGTAAAAAGATTTTTATGAATCTGTTATGGTTTTAAATATCCGGTCGGATCGATAAATATAAAAATAAATACAAAAAAGTAATTTAGATAAAAATCTAAGTTATTATAAGTAATGCTCAACCTATTCTCTGTTAATGAAATAAAGAATCATTCAGATACCCTACTACTACTCACCAAAAAAATGTCCGTAAAGTACTAAATCAAAAAAAAAAAAAATCATAAATTTTTGAGACAATAATCAGTCAAATAAGGTACTCGAAGACTGGTGTAATATACGATACATCAGTGACAAGAACTGTAACCACCTTGTTTTTTGTTTGTAACCCCAATTGTATTACCGTAACTTTCCATGGGGAACTACACGACAGAATCTGAAGGACTACTGAAAGATCAAAATATACTAACAGAAAACTCAAACCTAAGTAAATAAGAGGTTCACGAATGATTCTTAACTGGTACACATTCTGTATGGCGATACATCATACACTGAGATGTTTCCTATGACTTTGTACTTGTCTTTACCCTTCTGTAAGTCCTCTCTCTCTCCGGTTCCTTTGGTTTCTTACTACTTTCACAGTTTAGGACGACCTTCGAGTCCCTTCCACCTCCAGACTTTTACAAGAGTCCTCAATTATTATACAACCGTTACCTAAATCCACCCCGCCCTTTGGTCTAACTCCCCATTTACCCTTTACTCCTCCACTTTTGTTGTTTAAGTTGTTCAAACACGCGTTTCTTCTTTCTTTATCTTGGTGTCGACCTTTCTTTCTCGTCTCCTTTTCTACAAACCATAACGTTCTCTGTACTTCCATAAATTAACTACTACATTCCTTCAGAAAAGTTTATCTCTCTTACTTCAATCAATTTTCTTTTCTCTCATTTCTCTACCCCTCTATCCTCAGACACTTCGTCCTCGTAACTCTTACTCCCGTGTCACCACGCCACTGGGAATGTACAGTTTCATTGTCTGTATTTATTTATTTAGGTATAGTAAAAAATACCTGGGGACTTTGGGTCGAACCGTAAAAAGAACTGGAGACACGAGTCTTTAGGGATGGAGACAGAGAGAAGATAAAACCTCTACGACGTAAGATTACCTTTGGAGACGAGAAGGGAACGTAAGCAGTAAGAGATAGAATTTAAGAAGGAGAAAAGGGGGACACTTAGGTATTTCTACAGTGTAGAGATATGAAAAATTATTTTCTCTTCTATCTACCGCCTCAGTCTACCGTCACCTAAGTTGTGACTGAGGTAGCAAGTAAAAACATCAAAGTGAAAGCTGTTATTGGATTTGAGAGACTCTGGATGAAAGAATAGGTACTTTCACCTATATGGTAAGACTTTTAATTTACTCTCTCGTACCATCCGTGAATTTCACATAAGTAAAAGGAAGAAAAGGGAATATTCCTCAAGAGGGGGTTCAACCGTTAGTAGAAACACTAAATGCTTTCGTAGTGGTTCAAAGAGTAAGTCAGAGTAGAGCGAAAATAAAACAGGTTTACGACGAAAGGAGGAGTAGAAGTCAGTAGGATTTTCAGAGTTCGTGAAATCCGGTAGACCACAGTAAGAAATTTAGTTTAAAAACACTATCCTCTTTTCTTTCTGACTCTCAACCCACCCCTCTCTCCTCAACCTCGTTTCAGTGAAGATTTGAAGTCAACTATAGAATATTATATCGTTTCTTAGTCTTTTATAGTACCCAATCTAGCTTCGTCTTTGTGAGTTAGGACCAAAGTTATGGTCTCCCGTAATGACTGATAGAATTTACTATAACAAGGTAAGAAGGAAATTTTAAAATAAAAATATTTTGTTTGTGAAGTCTGGAAAACGTTCCTGACCCCTCTGATCACTTAAAAATTTTTTTAGTTTGAACATTTTATTATTGGGATTTGGGTTCCATTGAAACGAAGACACCTTTATACAACTAAAGACTCTATCTCTCATTTTGAACCCTCGTCGGTTTCTATAGAATCGTACTTGTTTACCGAGTCTCTGTCGATAACCAAAAAATTCTCTAGATTTAGTTTAGAACAAAAGTTACTCTCAAGACAGAACAGTATCCTTAAAACATGTATTACCACTCTGTCCTCTACAATTATCGACATACATTTAGGTAGCAACTTTTGACTAAACTGTCTCCCTAAAGGGACCGTCAGGTCACCAACTCTGAAATGGAAACGTATGTCCCTCATCCCCAAGATGGGGACCAGTCTCTCGATTCTAGGGTGTACGAAGTGTGAGTTTTTTGGTTTTGTATTTTGTTCTTCGTTATAACATTGTTTAAGTTACTTCTGAAATTTTTTTAACAGGTGCAGTTTTTTTTTCAGGAATTTTTATATAAACTACCCTTATTTTAATTGGAAAAGTAAAATTTTTAAGTCCAAGTAAAAACCTACTTAGTCTAGTATACGGTTATGAGTAGATTGTCATACTAAGAAAAACCAGGAATTTGGTATAAAGATTCTTTAAAATTTTCCACTAAAAGTTGTCCGCGTATACATCATAAAGTGGAAGACCCGACACCCTACCCATGAACCGACAAGCAATCCTTCAGATCACTTTAGTTTCGTTTCATGTTGTTTCGGATTTGCCAAAGAGACTAGTAAAACGAGCACGGGAACTCCACGAACGTGTAAATTCCCCTCATTGACGAGACTGAGTTCTATTTATGTCTCAACTTCTGCTCCCTCTTTAATTTATGACTCTTTAGACTTTTCCTTTATATCCTTTTCCGCGACAGTATTTACTGTGATCTCTCAAAAAGTTCGACAAAAATACATTTTATTTTATTGTGCGTTTTACGTTGATTAAAAAAAAAATTTATACATCCACAACCCTTCGTAAAGGAAAAACCCTACCCCCGTCAACCGAACACAAGTGAGGGAGATCTCGACACTTGAGAGAGATTGAACCTCTGATCCGAGGAGAGCGATGTAGAGTAAAGGTTTGAAGTACTTTTTGCTCCACAGTCTGTGGTTTCGTTAAAGTTAAACCGATTGTCAAGTTCTTTGATTTGATGACTAACGAAACATTTTCAGAGACAGGACTTGTCTCATTAACTTGTGATGTGTCGATAAAGTCTCATCTTTTAAGTTGACTACCGAAATTTTCATTAACCTTTTAGGAATTTAACCGGTTTCAGTTACGGACAATGGGAATTACGACAGGACGTGTACGACGGGACACTCTAATAAAGTCCTCTCGGTTCGAGATAAAGGGTAAAGTCAAGACTTAATCATGAACGTTTGTGCACGAGAGAGAAGGAGGAACTAAAAGAGGTGTAGATAAACGAGTTTCTCGATAAAGCCTAATTTTATTTCCTTTCTATTAGAACCGTTCTGTTTCTTTGAGGTTTGCCTTACTCTCTTAAACTTTACGATGACTTTTGTCCATAGAAAATTTTTTTTTTACACAAAAATCTTCTCCCATCTGAACATCAGGTATGTTGTTGGACCCCAAAAGTCCTGAATTTTAGACCCTCCAAACGTAATTTACTGGCGGGTTCTAAGGATATTTAAAGACTCTTCCACAAACATGGTAGCGTACTACTGGAGACTAAACCTGAAAACGGAGATGACTTAATAACAAAAGTTGAAACGTAGATGTTAAGGGTATCTACCGAGGGTCGTTACGTATTCCAGTGATCAGAACTAAAAATCTTGTTTAGATAAGTGTTTCAGAAAGAGTACGTGACTTCCGAAACGACTTTCAATCTTCAAATATAAAGTCCTCGTCTTTTTTACATGTATCTGACATTTTAAAAATACGGTTTGTTTCTACAATTTGTAGAAACAATAATTTCTAGGATGACGACTAGAGGACACAAAGAACTGGTAGAAACCAGGGAAGAACGGTAAGATTGTAAAGGAAACTTGAGATGAAGAGATAGAGAGATTCCTTTTTTGAGTCAGGAGGGTAAAATGTTCAAAGGTCCAAAGTAACAAAGACGTATAGATTGATAGGTTGATTTTAAAACTTTAAATTTAGTCAAAAAGTTATTCCATAGTAGGAAAGGTCCATGAAAACGCTTTTTGTCCTACCCTTTATCCGAACCTTCTCACGCCTAGATGTGGAAAAGAACATCGAATCATAATATTATACCACAATTACCACTGTACCCCAAAGGGACCATCGAGTCGACCATTTCTTAGGTGGACATCTTCTGGGGTCAAACTGAGGGTCAACCCTTCAAGGGGTCCTCTTCCCTATCCGATGGGTGTGGTCGTAAGAACCCGAGGGGAATACCGAGTCTACCATTTCTTAGACGGACGGTACGGCCTCTGGACCCAAACTAGGGACGCAACCCTTCTAGGGGACCTCCTCCCGTACCATTGGTTAGGTCATAAGAACGGACCTCTTAGGGGTACCTGTCTCCTCGGGCCGTCCGATGTCAGGTACCCCAACGTTTCTTAACCTGCACTGACCGTTACCGTGGGGTGAGGTCATGAGAACGGACCTTTTAGGGTACCCACCTCCTCGGACTATCCGACGTCAGGTACCCCAGCGATACTCAGCCTGTACTGCCTTACTGACTGAAAAGTGAAAGCACGTAACCTCTTCCTTTACCGTTGGGTGAGGTCACAAGAACGGATCTCTTAGGGTCCCTACCCCCTCGGACCATCCGACGGCAGATACCCCAGCGTGTCTCAGCCTGTACTGACTTCGCTGAATCGTCGTCGTTCATGTTATGTCTCCACTGTATGAGCGTCACAAACGGAGAATTAGTACCCGAAAACAGTTTGAAGAGGTATGAGAGACTTGTGACCGGTGGAACCGAAGGAACTATAAGGAATTTGAGTGACGTCATCCGTCTACATATTACGCACGATTCAACAAAGTCAGGACAGGTTGAGACACACTGGGAAACCTGACAATGAGTGGTCCGAGGAGACAGGTACCTTAAGAAGTCCGTTCTTATGACCTCACCTAACGGTACGGGAGGAGGTCCCCTAGAAGGGCTGGGTCCCTAGCTTACCCCTAAAGAATACAGAGAACGTGACCGTTTTTTTTTTTTTTTTTCACCAGAGGTTTAGTACGGGTGGAGAATTAGGGACCGTAGACACTGATACAATCCAATGTTCCGTTTTCCCTTACTACCAACGTCTACCTTAATTAGAAAGATTAGTCAACTGAATTCCTTCTAATAGAACCTAATAGGTCCATCTGAGTTACATTAGTGTTCCTAGAAATTTACCCCTCCTCCCTCCGTCTTGTCCAGTGACACTACGTCATACTATTCTAAACTAAACGGTAAAGACTGAACGTTCTACCTCTTTCTTTTGGAACTCGGTTTTTTTCCCCCCGTCGGAGATTCTTGACCTTTTACGTTCCTTTCCTTAAGAGGGGATCTCGAAGATCGTTCCCTTTGTCACCACGATTATGGAGTTAAAATCGGCCTACTCTAGGTCACATCGATAGACTGGAGATCCGACGACAACGACGATTCAGTAAAGTCAGCACAGACTAAGACACACTGGGGTGTCTACCGTCGGGTGGTCGGAAGGGACAGGGACCCTAAGAGGTCCGTTCTTATGACCTCACCCCACGGTTAACGGAAGAGACTAAACTGGAGTTCCTGGTATTCTATTTTTAGACTCATGTCGGTGATACCTCTTGTCACACCTCTAAGGAATTTTTTAACGTTTATCTTGATGGAATACTGGGTCGTTAGGGTGACGACCCGTATGTGTGGCTCCTTTGGTCTTAACTTTCTCTGTGTACATGGGGTTACAAGTAGCGTCGTGACAAATATTATCGGTCCTGTACCTTTGTTGGATCTACAGGTAGTCGTCTACTTACCTATTCTTTCGACACCATGTATATGTGTTACCTCATAATGAGTCGGCAATTTTTCTTAAGTAAACTTAGTCAAGACTACTCTACCTACTTTGACCTCGGCTAATATGTCTCACTTCATTCGGTCTTTCTTTTTGTGGTTATGTCATATGATTGTGTATATATACCTTAAATCCTTCTACCGTTACTGCTGGGACATACGTTCTGTCCTTTTTTCTGTGTCTACACATATTGCCTGAAAACCTGAGTCTCCCTCTCCCTCTCCCACCCTACTAAACCCTCTTACCGTAAGATTGTACATATGATAGTACATTCTTAACTTAGCGGTCAGATACAGACTGCGTCCTATGTCGTACGAACCCCGACCACGTACCCCTACTGGGTCTCTCTACAATACCCCTCCCTCCACCCTCCACCCAAGTACAAACCCTTGTGTACATTCTTAATTCCTAAATTTTAATTTTTTTTTTTTCTTTTAAAATTATGTTTTTTTTTTTTAGACACACCGTAGAAATGAAAATAAGACGGAGAAGAGAACGAAAAAAACCCCCCACCCCCACCCCCACCTCTTATTAATATAAAACACCTTAAGATGAATTAAAAGAGACAACCAAATATCACATGTAGAAACATGAATGTATAAATCCGACAACGTTCCTAGTATTACATGTAAGGATTGAATTGTATGTGTCGACTATAAAGTATACTTTATAATCAAGTCAAGTCAAGCCAGCAAGTCAGCACAGACTGAGAAAGCTGGGGTACTAGGTGTCGTGCGGTCCGGAGGGACAGGTAGTGGTTGAGGGCCTCAAGTGAGTCTAAGTGCAGGTAGCTCAGCCACTACGGTAGGTCGGTAGAGTAGGAGACAATAGAGGAAAAGGAGGACGGGGGTTAGGGAGGGTCGTAGTCTCAGAAAAGGTTACTCAGTTGAGAAGTGTACTCCACGAGGTTCATGACCTCAAAGTCGAAATCGTAGTAAGGAAGGTTTCTTGTGGGTCCTGACTAGAGGAAGTCTTACCTGACAAACCTAGAGGAACGTCAGGTTCCCTGAGAGTTCTCAGAAGAGGTTGTGGTGTTAAGTTTTCGTAGTTAAGAGGTCGTGAGTCGAAAGAAGTGTCAGGTTGAGAGCGTAGGTATGTACTGGTGACCTTTTTGGTATCGGAACTGATTTGCCTGGAAACAACCGTTTCATTACAGAGACGAAAAATTATACGAGAGATCCAACCAGTATTGAAAGGAAGGTTCCTCATTCGTAGAAAATTAAAGTACCGACGTCACTAAAACCTCGGGGGGTTTTATTTCAGACTGTGACAAAGGTGACAAAGGGGTAGATAAAGGGCACTTCACTACCCTGGTCTACGGTACTAGAATCAAAAGACTTACAACTCGAAATTCGGTTGAAACAGTGAGAGGTGAAAGTGAAAGTAGTTCTCCGAAAAATCAAGGAGAAGTGAAAGATGGTATTCCCACCACAGTAGACGTATAGACTCCAATAACTATGAAGAGGGCCGTCAGAATTAAGGTCGAACACGAAGTAGGTCGGGTCGTAAAGGGTACTACATGAGACGTATATTCAATTTATTCGTCCCACTGTTATATGTCGGAACTGCATGAGGAAAAGGATAAACATTCTTGAGATATTATTACATCAAATAAAATGGGGGTAATAACCACACTTAAAAAGTGTATGTAAAACGCCATTTACCAGTATATGAAAAATTTCTTTCACTCTTTTCAATGTCGGAAAATATAAATGGGTGTATAAACGGTTCTGAAAAGTAACAAAGTACATCTACTTCAAAGGTATACTATAAAAGGGAAGGCGACTTTTTGAAGGAAAACATAAAGAACATTCAAGACCTTCGTTACTTTAGAGAATGAAAACACAATGTATGTTATCAGAAATTAAACGTAAGTAAAAACTTCTTATAAAAGAAACTTACATCTTAAGACCCAATTGTTAAAAAAAGGAATCCGTGAAACTTCTACTGTAAATTAACAGAAGACCGGAGGTAATACCGAGTTCTCTATGTTTGGTCCCAAGTATACGACCAAGGATTACACTTTATACGGAAAAAAAAGACTGAAGGAAGTTTTAACAAAATAAAAAACAAAAGTCGTCAAACTGATACTACACGGTTCCACACACCCACACATATGCACACACACACACACACACACACATAGAACGAAGTTCAAGTGACTCGAAAAAACTAGATTAAGTTAAAAACTGGTTTAAATCTTTTCAAAAACTATGTGCAAAGAAATTTAAAAAGAGGTCAGAGAGAAAAATAAGAGAGGAACACCCCGAGACCAATGAACATTTAATCTGAAAAATATGACGTAAAAGAACGACAACATCTGCTAGGAAATAAGATAAAAGAACTCTAACTTATTAAAAATAACAAGATAGAAGTTCAAGTGAAAGTCAAAGAAGATGGTAGAGTTGAGACGAAAATTCAGTTTAAAAGTAAACTATATAATATAAAAGATCAAGATCTTGAAGGTAACACAAGAAATATAAAAGTTAAAATAACTACTCTAGGCGACATTTAAACATTATGTGATTCCAGAAACCTATAAACATTAACAAGGGGATTCCAAGAGCAGTCAATAGATTCTCAAATAAAATAGCTGAAGGGAAAGGAGAGAGGACTCCCAGTACAAAATAAAGAAATTTACAGAGTATTAAAAATAACTTATTAAAAACGTAATCAAACGATACTGACAGCACTGTTTTGTGGTGTTTGAACCATCGAATTTGTTCTCTCCAAGTAAAAGAATGTTAAGACCTCCGGTCTTCAGGTTCAAGTTCTAAAGTCTTTCAAACTCTAGAAGACTGTAGACAGAACGATCGAACGTCAACCAGTGGAAGAAAGACCCAGAAGTGTACCACAAGGAAGATGGATTAGAGGAGAAGAATATTATTGTGGTCAGAATGACCTAATCCCGGGTGGGATTAGTTGGTTAAAATTCAACTAACGGGGAAATTTCCAGGATAGAGGTTTATATTAACGTAAGACTCCATGTAGACTTAAAGCTCGTAGGGTATTGTTACCTATGAAGAGGAAATCTGAGGGAGGGGTCCTGTCCACAGGTAGGGATTGAGAAAACAGAGAGAGAAACAGAAAATATAAAACTCGATCGACGAAAGTTTTTCTTGCCCGACGGAAAGACCCACGGACCACAGGAGACGGTCACAAGTCTTCAACAAAACACCTTCAACAAGTCGTAAGTTTACTAGAAAACTACTTAAACACCCCCTCTTTCACCAGAATAAGGAGGTGGTAGAACTTTGAAAGGTTACCTTTGTCACTCTCTGAAATAAAACCCCCCGAGGTTTTAGTGACGTCTACCACTGACGTGGGTACTTTAATTTTCTACGAACGAGGAACCTTCTTTTCGATACTGGTTGGATCTGTCATATAATTTTTCGTCTCTGTAATGAAATGGTTGGTTACAGGTAGATCAGTTTCGATACCAAAAAGGTCGTCAGTACATATCTACACTCTCAACCTGATATGTCTTTCGACTCTCAACTTCTTAACTACGAAAACTTGACACAACAACCTCCTCTGAGAACTCTCAAGGAACCTGACGTTCCTCTAGCTTGGGCAACTAGGATTTCCTTTAGTCAGGATTTATAAGTAACCTTCCTGATTACGACTTCGACTTTGAGGTTATGAAACCGGTAGATTACGTTTCTTGGTTGAGTAACCTTTTCTGGGACTACGACCCTTTCTAACTTCCATCCTCCTCTTCCACTACTGTCTCCCACTCTACTAACCTACCGTAGTGGCTACGTTACCTGTGTTCAAACTCATTCGAGGCCCTCAACCACTACCTGTCCCTTCGGACCGTACGACGTCAGGTACCCCAACGTTTCTCAACGTGTGTCGACTCGCTGACTTGACTTGACTATTGTTACCCATTGTACTTTTTATGTACAATCTTGAGAACTAAGACCATATAGATTAAGAATTTTTGTTACAGTTAAAAATAAACAAAATTTTCCGTTATTAGAACTGATCTTTTTCGTAGGTATGAGAGAGAGAGAATTTCCCTCGTCGTCGACTCTCAAAGAGAATCGATCAACAACGACAACAACAACAAAAAAGAAGACCGACAACGAAACACGACTTGAGGCACTTCAGAGGGAATGTCTACGAATTCTCATTCCCAAGGCCGTGTCTTGACTTCCCACAAACACGAGTCTCAAACCCCAAGAGAGAGGACAGTAAAAGAAGAAAGACCTTAATAGGAGTTTAAAAAGTGGACGAAACCGTAGGGACTTGGGACGTGAACTGGGAAATTTAGTAGTTTTGGTTCCGAAAGACGAGATTAAAGAGTATAGGGACATGACACATCTGCCCTCGGAAAGGAGTCCACTTTTCGGTGTGTTTCTCTTTAGAATAGGTCAAGTTAAAGGAATAAAGTACCAAGTTGAAAGAAGGTCAAAGGTAGATTAAAATAAACAAGGTACTATGGAAGTTAGTAAACAACGAAATTACAAGATAGGTCTCGTATATTAAAAAAAGAAACTCTTCCAACTAGACTACGTTCAACAATCGATAATGGTCTTAAAAATTTATGTAAAAATTAAAGAACTCAACAAACATGTCTAAAAACTATGTCTCTGCTGTGTCCCATCCGTGTGACCTAAATTTTAGGGTTCAATTAGGTATACGGTACAATCTTTATAACGTAACTTCACTATCTGTGTCACAAAAGTCTTTCTTTGTTCTCATGTACCATTGATACTATCTTTTCCTTCCTTGTTATTTCTTTTTTACTTAATTCCAATTTTTACTCTAGTTCCGTTTACACGTTTATGTCCTCCAAGTCTATTCTATTCCTTTACGTTCCTTTCGGGTTTACTCACCGTTGTGGTTTCAAATGGGTAGGCCCTTATGACGTTTTCCTTAGTCATCAACGATACCAGACTTACACAAGAGAGTTTCAAGTATCCAACTTAGGATGGACGGTTTAAGTACCATAATCCTCTACTCCGGAAACCCTCCATCAATCCAATATTACCGTTTTGGCAGTACTTGCCCTTATCTTACAAATAATTTCTCTCCAGGGAGTGGGGAAGACGGTACACTCCTACGTTGTTCTTGAGACGTTGGACCTTTTCCGGAAGAGAGTTGGGACGACCAGGGGACTAGAGTCTGAAGATCGGAGGTCTTTACACTCGTTATTTAAAGACAACAAATATTCGGTGAGTCGGACATCATAAAACAATATCGTCGAACTCGTCTGATTTTGTCATTACATTAAATTTCCTAGTCAAACTTTGTAAAGGTCTACCAGTTCCTACGACTTTTATCACTCTCCTCTAATATTAGTGTTCCCTTTCTCTTATCACCAGGTATCAATCTTAAAATAAACAAGATTTCCTTCTTTCCGTCTACTAACTTTGTTTTCGTTATTAGTTTTGATGTTCTCTTTCACGTGTCTTATTCTTGACCCCAGATGTCTAATCTCAAAACGTGAATGTACGTCGTGATAACGTCCGAGTCCCCCACGTCATCACTCGGTATGTCCCTCCCCGGGACGTCACTGTCTATAAGACAAAAGTGTCTTCACTTTTATGCTATTAGTTATTGAATCAATTATTACGTATATTAAAATCTATAACTATTGACAGAATTTCTTTGTATACAAAAATTTTCATCCTAATACGAAGTCCCGGCATGGAGGGTCAAAAATATTGTGTGATCTTTCCTTTGATAAAGATACTGTATCAACCCATTTAAACTCCCTTATATTCTCATTAATATATACAAATATATATACGTATTTGTTTATTCTCGAAGGGTCCACCGAGTCACCATTTCATAGACGGACGGTTCGTCCTCTGTACCCAAGTTTGGGACCCAGTCCTTCTAAGGAACCTCTTCCTTTACCGTGGTCATAAGAACGGACCCTTTAAGATACCTGTCCTTCGTACCCCAGATTTGTCGATGTTGTATTTGTATATGTATGTGTGTATATGCATACGTCTATATATCAAAACTATTCGTTTATAGATATCTTACGGTTCTAATATTTTGTTTTATTCATTACTGAACCGTTTTATGAAGAAAAAAAAAGAAAAGAAAGTAAAAAATTTAAATTTAAGATAATAAAAAAATGAAATGTTATGACATAACCAAAACGGTATGTAACTGTACTTAGGTGGTGTCCACATGTACTCAAGGGTTGGGACTTGGCGGGAGGGCCGTTTTATGAAGATTTGAATTTTATAAGGGACTTGTAAAAATTATTTGCACTGAATGATAAAAATCACTGAATGAAGGTACTTGTATTAAAAAATAAGAGACCAATTTACATAGATGTTGAGGATCGACGTTGAAAAATTCCTATTTAAGTAATCTAGCAAATAGTAATGGTAACTGTTATTTGAAACAAATGGGTTTAAGTCAAGTCAAGTCAAGTCAGCGAGTCAGCACAGGCTGAAAAACACTGGGGTACTTAGCGTCGTGCGGTCCGGAGGGACAGGTAGTGGTTGAGGACCTCAAGTGAGTCTAAGTACAGGTAACTCAGTCACTACGGTAGGTCGGTAGAGTAGGAGACAGTAGGGGAAGAGGAGGACGGGGGTTAGGGAGGGTCGTAGTTTCTGAAAAGGTTACTCAGTTGTGAAGCGTACTCCACCGGTTTCACGACCTCAAAGTCGAAATCGTAGTAAGGAAGGTTTCTTTAGGGTCCCGACTAGAGGAAGTCTTCCCTGACCAACCTAGAGGAACGTCAGGTTCCCTGAGAGTTC